>JANAVB010001000.1:993716-1550390 GCA_029216955.1 Iris pallida | reverse complement strand
CCCCCCCGACCCCTCGCCCCCCCACCCCGCCGCCGACCCCCCCCCCCCCGACCCCCTCCCCACCCCCCCCCCCCGCCGCCGGCGATCCCCCAGCCGCCCCGACCCCCTCCCCTCCTTCGCCGGCCCCGACTCCCCGCTCCCTCGTCGGCCCCGACTCCCCGATCCCTCGCCGGCGAGCGACCACCCCCTCCCCCCCCGCCCCCCCTCCCCCGCCCGACCCCCCCCCCCCCTCCGCCTCCGTCGCCGCCGGCGAACACAGCCGAAGAAGGAGGGGGGGGGGGGAGGGAGGGGTAAAATTGTCACTTGGGGGCAAAATGAGCATATTTCAAACTTTTGAAAATTTTAAGAGCATGGGGTCTTTTAGTGCAAAAGTAACATATTTAACGAGGGGTTTTTTGCACTTTACCCTATATATATATATATATATATATAACACAAACTTTCCAAATAAATCGAGATGTCTACTTTTTTCAAAATAAATCCAAGTGGACACTTTTATACAATTGACAAATAGTACGAAACAATAATATGTCTCGTGGCTCGATCCACAGATTGTCAACCACCCAGCTAGAATCTTATACCTCTTATCGATAACCACAAGAGACATTCGAGTTCGGTAAGAATTTCCAACTTTAGTCGTGCAAGAAGACCCATGTGCATAACAAGTTGGTAAGCCTACTTGGGACCCAAAAATGCTATTTGTTATCCAAAATTTTTAGGTGATGCAATCTTTCATTATGTACAATATGGCATGACAGCTGACATGACAAATTTTAGCATTAAAATTGAAATATAAATTGAAATTATTTGGATGATTAATTTTTTTAGGTTAAAATTTACCATATTAACAGTTATGTCGGATACCACATAATGAGAGAATAACAAAACAAATTTGGTGACAAATAGTAGAATTACTTCGGACTAGAGGTGTGCACTTGGTACGTTGAACAAAATTTATGAAAATCATCTAATATTTTTGTTGAAAATCCAACCAAATCCAAATTTTGTAAAATTGAACGTTTTTTTTTTTGGTTAATTCATTTTTTTTTCATAGTGGGTCGGAATAAGGAATTATTTTATATTAACGGATCATTTTCATGATGGACCTAAGAGTTACAGTAAATCTTTCATAACAAAAAATTTCACTCAAATTTTACTATAAAATTTAACAGTCAAAGTGTAGATAAAGTAATAAAATATACAAATATAATATAGTTAAATAAATATAATTTTATAAGTGTTAAACACAGCACACGCACACACACTATATATATATATATATTGAAGCAATGGGTAATTGTGGCGAACTCGCCTCCACTGGGGCTCGAACTCTCGACCACTTGGGCCGCATGCATCTCTCTTAACCACTAGACTAGAGGTCATTTGCTATATATATATATATATATATATATATATATATATATATATATACCCGAGGCCGTAGTCCGTTGGGAACGACGAGGCACCCCGACGTGGAGGATGCAGGTCGAGCCTCCTTGGGAGCATGCTCCCAAGCTCCATCAAGAAGTGGACAACCAAAATAAAATTATATATATATATATATATATGTGTGTGTGTGTGTGTGTGTGTGTGTTTTTTAATTTGAATGTTAATTTTTTATTTTAATGTTAATGTTAAAAATTAAAATTATTACTAAAGTTAATATTAAATAAATATAAAATTAATGGTAAAATTAATTTAACATTTAACTTAATATTAACATTGAAAAAAATTAACATTAACATTAGTATTACATTTAATATCTATATTTTTTTAAATTACTTAATTCTTATTGGTCCATGTGGGAGCCACATGGCACGACTCATTGTCACGACCGCTCCCAGTTTTTTGGACACGAGTCGGACAAGCCTAACCTACGATGTTGTAAACAGCGGTAATAAGCTGTCTATACATCATAAATCATCAAACGATCATGATACCAATTCTTGGCTCAATCACATAACTAATACACGAAACAACCCAACACACACACACACGATCACCAGTCCACTATCCGATTTTTAGTACATTGTATATATTCAATTTCCGGAGACATATCTTGTAATCCTCATCATCATCTATACATTTTTTATATCTAGTACATCCATAACACCTGATATGTCCTAATCTTCTAGAGTCTTCCAGAAGCTTCTCGGTCCACGTGCTATCTCCAAATCTAATATGTCAACTGTCCCGTCAGGACGGGAGCAAAATACATGAAAACAACATGTCGCACTATACAAAATAAAGCATGTAAATAATGCAGAAAATAAAACCATAAATAAGACATTGAATGCTGACATGATAATGAAACCTGCAACACGAGAAACTATGAGAACCACAATAACATGATAACATGACTAGTCACAGGAACATGAAACGAACAATAAACACGATTAATCATGAGAACACGAAATGGACAAGAAGAACACGACTAACAATCTATTTGTGTCGAAATACTGTTTTCAATATGTGGACGGCTGGACTTTTACTCAGATTGGTACAGCTCGACATACGTGCAGTGTATGTCGAACTATTCTTCAGAAACAGAGGGTTACCCACATATCTACTTGGTATTTTTCCATCCTCGAGATTCATAAATAATAACAGGCAATAGTTAGATCTGATAACAGAGAACATGAACAATAACCATGTTGTGTCAGAATCTTGTCACAATATGGGACATGACTAACCAAACATTAAAATACAACATTTAAAATGTATTGAGAAACATCTTGTAAGAATGGTACTTGCCTTATGTCCAAAGTGGAAGTCGTTGCTAAATCACCTACAAAATAATAGGACAATAATTAGATTCTAGTCTAGCAAATTCTAGGGCATTCTAGAAAATTCCTAGCAAATCACTATTTCCTATTTTAACATACACTAATCCATCCACCATTATTTAATCTATTTAATTACTAAAAACTAATAAAACAATTAATCTAATTAAACAATTAATTAACTAATACTAATTAGTTATTTAATCAGCCCACAAAAATGCTAATTAAACCCAAGCCAAATGGGTGAGCCCAAGAACTCTGGCCTTAATTCATTTAACCCTTAATCCAACCCAGCCCAGTCTAATTCTCTTCTTCTTCTTTTGTTTCCCGGCATGTGGATTTGGCCCAGGGTCTGCAACCCGGCCCAGGCTCACCATGCCCCCTCACTCACTCACCCACTTCCTCTCTCTCTCGATCATTTCAGAAAACAAAGAAGAGTGTAGAAGAAGAAGAGGGAAGAAGAAGAAAGAAGAAGGAAGGAGGGTGGAGGAAGTTTTGAGAAGGAGAAGAACTTGTTGGGTTTTGGCCTTTTTATTTTGGAACTTTAGTCCCACTCGACTAGGCCAAAAGAGTTGTATCTCTATATATTAGCTATGCTCTTTTAGAGATGCACATGTGGTGTGGAGGTGCACATGGGTGTGCCATGTGAGGTTATTTTTCTAATGGAAAAAAGGCTAAATAAACAATTGAAAGCATTCATGCTTTTTGCTCTTGGAAAATTTATTTTCATGGGAGCTAAGCCCCGTAGGGACTTAGCGACTCGGACTCGGACTCGGACACGGACTCGGGCTCATGGGCTCATGAGGCGTAATGTGGTATTTTGTGGCGCACTTTGCACTTAGCACGTCAGCATCGTCGCTAGGTGCATAGTGCGCTTTAGTTGCGCTCGTTGCGCGAGCCACTTGTGCAGCCGGTTAAGCTGCCAGGTTGCGCGGCTCAGGTTGCGCGAGCCAGGTTGCGCGTCCAGGGTACGCGGCCAGGTGCGCGCCCAGTTGTGCGGGTGGCGCAGGGTGCGTAGGGTGCACTGGGTGTGCAGGTGGTGCAAGTGGCTCAGTATCCGTTTTGCGCGTGGTGTGCAAGGCGCGCGAGGTGTGCGAGTGCTGCAACTTGCTACAGATCGTGCCTGTGCATGATCTGTGCGGTTACTGCATGTTCGGAGTAGTTTTTACCACGTTCCGAACATTGTGCAAACCGGGCAGTTGCCACTCAGGCCTATATAAGTTCTCTTCTCTCCACAGGATACAGACAGAAGAGTACACAGAAAGTTAAAAAAGTTTACAAGTGTTTCTTAACACAAGTAAACAGAAGCTGTGAGAGAAGAGAAGCTTTGTGCCAGCGTTGCTTTTGCACGGGAGTTCGTGTATGATCCGAGGAGTCAGAAGAGCAGGAGTGTTCCAAAGTTCTCCGACGAACTTGTTGGTTCCTGGAAGCTATTCGTGTGGGGCGAATATAGCTTTGAGCAACGGTGATCATTCACCCCAGCAAGAGATCTTCCATCTATCGTCTGTCATCTTCGCTACTGCTAGCAATTCGGATTAGTATCTTCTTTTTATAAATACGTCATTCGGTTGATGTAACGAAATCTTTTTTAAGATCTTCGTTTACCATAATCCTCCAAGGATCTCTGTTACGCATCTTTCCTGAAGTGTTGCGTTGAAACGTTGTCTTTACAATTGTTTCATTTTCTCAGTTTTCCATCGAAAATTGTGTCCTGGAACTAACAAAACTCACCAAGTCTCCAGGAATCATGCGGGTGTGGCTGTGCTCCGGCGAATGAAGGAGGAGGGAACGGCGACGGCCTCTAGAGAGAGCGGCTGCTGCGATCGGCGTTGCTCGACGGGTGGAGGAAGACAATGGAGGCGCGGTGGCAACTCCAGAGAGGCGGTTGTCGGCTGTGGACACGTCGATGATGAGCTTCGGTGCTGATCTCCCGAGAGGAGATGCTCCGGAGGACTAGCCGGGGGTCGGTTGTGACGATCACGGTGCGGTGGCGCAGGATCTGAACACGGTGGAGGTGCTCCGGTCGAGGACAGTTCGGCATCGGTGCTGCTGGTCACGCACAACGCCGGAGAAGGAAGATGGCGGCGCCTCTAGTGGTGATGATGATGGAGGTGGCGGCCCGAGGCCAAGTGGCTGGACACGGCGAGTCGCGACGTGGCGGCGGCGAGTCAGGGACGGGGTTCATAGCACCGAAGGGTGGCGGTGGACCTCGACGAGAAT
Organism: Iris pallida; assembly: GCA_029216955.1. Taxonomy (NCBI): domain Eukaryota; kingdom Viridiplantae; phylum Streptophyta; class Magnoliopsida; order Asparagales; family Iridaceae; genus Iris; species Iris pallida. The sequence goes on along the minus strand of JANAVB010001000.1, from coordinate 1,545,387 downwards.
GGACACGACGGTGGTGACGGCAACTCCAGAGTGGATCTGGCTGGGAGTAGCCCATCGGCGGGGATGGAGATGTCACGGCAAGGCGGGCACGGCGGAGCGTCTGATGGCGGCCTGGGTGGTGGCGCTGTCCAGGGAGGTCGGGGACACGGCGGCAGTGTTATTTACAAATAATGCCTCCATTTCTTCCATGACAAAATGCTTCACTTGTTTGCTCTCTTTGTTGTGCTTCCTCCATTTCTTCCATGGCAAAATGCTTCACTTGTTTGCTCTCTTTGTTGTGCTTCTTGGTGTTTGCTCAAAAGCCTTCTTCAATCACAACACTTAATATTGGTTGCACGAGCTCGTGGATCAGAAGTGTGCTTAGGCGAGCTCAAATGTAAATGGGCAGCTCATACGATTTTAAAGGATGGGAAGAGGAAGCAACAACTAGGTTTTAGGACGATGTGAATTAGGATTAGGGTAGGGGATGATGGCAATTAGGGATAAATTGATAGGGGCAAAATTTGTAATTTCATAATTAGAGTTAACCCAATAAAGTACTAGCAAAATAGTGATAGTTCAAGGTATTTAAGTGAGACTATGATAGTTCAGGGCATTTAAGTGCCTATAAAAATTGTATTAGGTATTTAAGTGCAAAAACATAATAGTTCTGGGTATTTAAGTGTAAATTAGCCTTGTAGATATATTTGCTTTATTTTTTGAAGTTCTTTATTCTTGAATTTTTGCTTCATTACAGTAACTTATTTTGAGAGCTGATTTGAATTCTACTGTTGTTTTTATGAACAAATAATGTTCAGAATTCACTTATGGAGTTTGGACTGCATGCTCATTGAATTAGGTATTGTTTATACATCTTAAGATATTAGCTTTTGATGCATTAGTTCAAAAGCCTCATTGAAAAAATATGATGTATAACTAAGGATGTATTGACGCAGATGTTTGTTCCTACAATGGAAACAAGGCCTATTCTTTGAATAAACTTCAGTTTCAGGATTTATTATAGCATACTTGGTGACATACTAGTGATAGAGTTGTAGTACAAACTCGGGCATTGCATCTACTGTGAAATTTGTATATGTAGTTATTTACTAGTCGTAGGCTATGCATTGTGCTAGTGGTTTGGGAAAATCAGCATTGCCATAAGTAACAAAGGGTTTTGTCTGTCTTATGGATACATGTATATTGATGGGTAGATCAAACTCACAATTATGTGCTTGTGCTCATCTTCAAAGAATAGACTTTTATGGTGTTGGATGAGTTAAACAGTACAAATATTGTTCTAAGTGATTGATAAAAGGTGGAATATAATTCTCCTCAACTACAACAACACCAATTTATGGCAATGGCCACATGAACACTTCTATTTTGTTCTACTATGTTAACGATACACTCTCTCAAATATTAGAAAATGCCATATTCTTTTTCACAACTTCAATGCAGGTTCATTTAGGTCAAAATTTAGTTATTGGAGCTTCTTTAACTAATATCCAGTCAGTCCTAATTTGTGCATCTACTTTTTTTTTATTATTATCTTGGACTATGTCCAGTTACGCGCTTTCTTTCTCAAGGAGGTTGGCCTCGCCCTCCGTGCTTTTCTCACTCGAATTGGTGTAGTATTGCGACCATTGTTATCTTTACTTTCTATTCATTCCTTTCTTAGTTTTGGTTCCAACTGGTTCAATTAGTTCAATGTTGAGTGATCTTTCTCTTGTTATGAGCATTGCTATTGTAAACTCTGGCTGCAGACATGGCTTTCTGTCACCATCTTGACTAGGGTTTCTTGAAAGGACTTCAGTGAAAGTAGGAAGTGATATGAGGAAGCAACAAAAAATGGGAGATATAAAGCTAGAATGAGGCAAGAGAATGAAGGTAAAAGGACGAGATCCTCACCTCTTAACTGTTATGGACAGTAGCATATGATAAAATCCTCCTAGAATTCTACGAAGGAACTAGCAACCTAGGACCACCCTCTCTTCATATCCTTCATTATCTTCAACCTCCAAACCAGATACCTTACCCTTCAACATCTTCCTTTTAATCCTTAACTAATCCACACCATTACATCCGCATCAGTGAATATAAATCATTAGCCAATCTTCATCTTCCATGCTGCTAAAGTCTTGCCAAGTAGACACTATCAATTAGACCTCGATGAACTATGGACATGGAGGCATGGTTGACTGATGGCAAGTGGAGGTTTTTCACCTTGATCGAGCTCCTTTCTTACCGCATCATCATTGGATTCTACTTTTACTTCATTTCTTCCAATGTTGGTTTTCTTTCATTCTTCATTTTGGATGGGCTTTACTGGCAAAAATAGATAGGTCCAAACATCATGGAAATGTCAAGGATGGCGACATCGATGCCTTCATATGACCCAAGTCTTCTTTCTTGAACCTCCTCGAGCCTATGTTTGCCAAGTAGTATTTATGAATTACAACCACATAATGGAAACATTGAGGAGCAGGTACTAGCTGCCTGGAGGGCCTGACAGGGAACAATGCGATGTGTAGGTATCCAAGAGGGAAATAACCTTTGGTTGGAGGAGAGAGGAGGGAAAACATTTAAGAAGGATCTTTTAGCTTTGACAGAATGTACTCTTATTCACTTTTGAGTTTTCAACCAAGGGTTCTTAGGACTAGATTTCTCTAGTACATGAGGAGGCACAATAATGAGTATTAAGGGGTAAAATAAGGGACTTTTATCTAGAAAACTCAATTTTGTAATTTAATGGAAGCCCTCTTTCATATATTTCTTTAATTTTTTTTGTGATCTGACATAGAATTTTAGATTTGCCAAGTAGATTTATGGCCACCTAGTTCTTCTAGATTGGGAACTATAGGAACATTGTGGAGCAGGCGCTAGCTGTCTGGAGGGACGGAAGGGAACAAAGTGGTATGTAGGTATTGAAGAGAGAAATAACCTTTGGTGTATATATATATATATATATATATATATATATATATATATATATATAGAGGGGTGAGTATTCGGTTTATTCGGTTCCAACCGAACCGAATAACCGAAAACCGAATTGGACCGAAACCAAATAAGCAAAACCGAAACCGAACCGAATTGGTCAATAACCGAACCGAACCGAACCGAACCGAATTAAATCGGTTCGGTTTTCGGTTTATTCGGTTTTTGGGTTTATTTGTGTTTTTTTTGTTAATATATATAATAACTAAATATACCTATATATATATATATATATATATATATATATATATATATATACTAAATTTTTTTATTCGGTTTTCGGTTTGGACCGAAACCGAAATCCGAAACCGAAACCGAATAAGAAAATTTAGGATTTTCAAAACCAAAACCGAACCGATTTTTTTAAAAACAGAACCGAATCTCTTATTCGGTTCGGTTCGATTTTCGGTTCAAAACTGAATAATGCTTACCCCTATATATATATATATATATATATATATATATATATAGAGAGAGAGAGAGAGAGAGAGAGAGAGAGAGAGAGAGAGAGAGCCCAGAAGGAACAAAGCGATGTGTAGGTATTGAAGAGAGAAATCACCTTTGGTTGGAGAGGGAGTGATGGAGAACAACTTGAATTTTCGGTTATTTTGTATTTCTTTAGTTTGTTTGTTATGACAAATCAAAATAAAGAGAATTTTATCTCTTGAGTTGTTGGTTGGGGTTGGTTAGGGATTGACATCTTATGGATAAGAACTTAGAGATTTAGTTTCTTTTTTTTATTGTTTTGTAGCTTATAAATAGTTTGTAATTTCATAAGTTATGGATCGAAGAATTGAGAATGATAAATCTATTTTGAGTTTATATGGTGCGATGCCAAAACCTTAAAGTGGATATCTCTATCAACGTTGCTTCACCGCTTTCGACGTTGATGTTTTCAACGCTGCTTCTCCGCTTTTGACGTTGACGTCTTCAACGGTAATCATAGTATTATTTGGCATTTCTATTATAATTTTTGAGACAAACTTATAATAGTTGTTGTTCACTATTCAACTAAAGCTTCCCACCCAAATCTTCTCAAATCTCTAATTTCATACTAATAATTTGTTTTTGGGTCTTCGTCCCGCGTCAGAGAGTGTGTAGGTATTACGGGGTCTATGGCAAAATAAATGAATTTTTATCAAGAACACTAAAATTTATAGTTTAATGGAAACCCTCTTCTTATATTTTCTTAATTTTTCCATGAGATGAAGTAGAACTTTAGATTTGAATTATTTTTTATTTATTTTGGTTCTGGTTACTTTATGCACCTTAGGTGAAGTGAATCAGTATCTTTTTGGTAATTTATTTCTTTGTTGAGGACACTGAGTTCGACAATACCCTTTAATTGTTGTCCTTCACAATTCCCATAATAACAGTCCTATGTTTAATTTCTGTAATTGATCCATAATATTTGGGATAATGGCTTTGTTGTCGTCGTCGTCGTTGTAATTGTTGTTTGCATATTTAATTTCCGCAGAATTTCACATGTTTCCACTCAGGTCATATTTCAATGATAATGCCTGCTATAGTTCATGACATGTCACCTTTTTCCCTCCAGATGGAACTATGTATTATGTTGCTGGAGTGCTGCAGTCAAGAAGGAACCTACAAGGTACTATGGACTTTTGGGACAGCGATTTTGCATGATCAACAAGGTAAACCAAAAACTTTGAAAACTGCTTTGTGCAGCAATATTCAATGATCCATCGTCTGGAAACCAACAAACTATGCAATTTAGCCAAGTTCTTTGCTCATCTACTTGGCACAAGTGCACTTCCTTGGCATGTTCTATCTTACATACGCTTGACAGAGGAGGACACAACTTCATCCTCTAGGATGTAAAAAATTATTTTCCAGGTATGGGATTATTCTTCTGAAGTACAATATATGTCAGCTTTTAATTTTATTTTTTGAGTCTGACTAATCTCATTTAAAATGCAGGAACTGTCGGAACATCTTGGCATACGTCTACTTAATGAACGATTAAATGATCCTACAATGCAGGATTCTTTTAATCCATCTTCCCCAAGGACAACCCAAAGAACACAAGATTTTCCATAAACTTCTTCACGTCTATTGGTCTTGGTGGCATTACTGAAAGCTTGCGTGAATACTTAAAGAATATGCCTCGCCTGATAATGCAACAGCAAAAGCCTATGACAGAATCAGATGATGAATCTGTAAGCTCTGGTGTGTCCAGTTCAGGTAGTTCCAGCGCAGAATCATATTCAGCATCAGAGTCCGAGTCAAGCTCTTATGAAAGTGACAGACACAGAAAGAAGAGGACGAGGTGACTTACATTCTGTAAGTCATGTAGATACCCTGTCAAATCTTTTGATTCCTTCTATCATGTCGTGTTCTATTGTTACATTCTGTAATATTCTCTTCATAGTAGTAGCCAGTCATGAGATTTAGTTGTGTAGATTAAACCAGTTTGAAGAAAAGCAATATAAAAGCTATGCCAAATTGGTTTCTTCCCTCAGAAAGATCAAAGGCAATCAAGTTATAGATTGCTCGATGCCACACATTAATCCAATTGTTTGTCAGAACTTCCATGACCAGAAATTTGACATCCTAGTGGAGGCTAGAGCTTCACTAAAGTCTGCACAACACTAAATATTAAACCTTTGCTCAGATTTAAGTGAAAATACAGGGTGTTTGACTTTGATCAGGCTGATATGTATACCTCACATTTGCAGAATATCAAATATAGAGCCTTCACATGGATGATAGATGTGAGTCAGTGCAAGATATTTTGGTTCTCATGTGTATACCACACATCTGCAACATACTGGATGAGGACAGGATAACATTTTTTTGGCTGAGAGGCAAGATGAGCGATGCATTTGGGTTTGGTAAAAGATGGTTCTGATAAGAAGGCATCCTGTGCCATATTTTATAATGACTTGCCAAATATTTAAGCTATTTTCTAGGGTGCTCTCAGGTGAATCAAAATATCTTTTTTAAGCTCAATAGTTGCAGCGAGTTGTGATGCATTTTGTAGTATGAAGACTAATTCTTGTTCCTTTAGATTTGTTTCTCCAGTCATGGTTATGAACCTTACATCATCTTCCCTATTTTAATGAACGCCGGTATATCTTTGCTTTTTTACTTGTTTTTAGCTTCAGTCATTTAGCGACACATGCTCAGTAATTTTCATAAGGGTTCATTTTCTTTTGTCAATATGGAAAAGTACGCTGCAAAAATTCTTCGTAAACCTACTTGTTTCAACTTTATGCAAGTTCCAATGAATTATCCTGGTCCCCTCGGATTCCATTATCTTTCCCGAGCCAAATGTTAAGTTATTGAAATGGCAGTATTCTTGCATTATCTGTTTGGTGCTTTTGATTTATGATACTGTGAAGCTGTCTATTAAGTTTTTTATTTTTTCAACAAGCTTGAGCATAAAGACATCCGTGCACTTCTACACTTCATCGAGTCTCTTGACAGGAAAAGGGTGTTGCGATAACCTGTTTAATTAAACATATCGAATGTGACTCGAGTCTTATTTACCATTTGGTTGCTTACCTTTGGTATTGTTCGACTTGCTGCTAAATTTTTGTCATCTTTTCTTTAGGATTGTGCTTAGAATTGGTGATTTGACATGCAAGTGATGGTCACTGCTGATGGGCACCTGTTGCCATTCATGGAGACCAACATAAAAAAAGGGGTGGTTACTCTGCAATGCATCTGGGAGAACGTGCTGTTGCAAGGACACCCCTTGGTATGGAACCAACAAGCATATCCATCCAATAAAAGATGTGGCGTTTATACACTCAAATTGAGAAGTTTTTGGATTTAGCTGTGCTTTCCAGAATTAGTTCGTAAACCTGAGTTATTGCGAGTAACATATGGCATTCCAGGTTCTTGTATTGTGCACCGCTGATTGTTCACGAGAAAAGTACAAGCTTGCGCCTAATGTAATAAATTGTTCATTAGCAGACTATTGCTTGTGATCATCAGAAACAAAGTGAGCATTATAGATATCAAGATGGCTTGATGCTTGTTACTTTTAATTAGTCCTAGGAACTCCTATAATGGAAAATAAAAGGCCTGTTTTTAGGCCTGTTTTAATTAGATTGCTGTTAGAAATGACTTTTGCATATTTTTGTGATGGCACTCTTTATACCAGTATCCAGAATTTTATGATCTTACTGGTGTGAACAGGTTTGTGTTGTACCAAGCTCTACTCAAATTTGCTTGAAACAGTGGGAGCTATTATAATTTTTCGGCTAGACTGATTTTGGGCAATATTTAGTTCCGGCCTAGGTGCAACATATCCAGATACTTATGGAAATCAACATGATCCATATACCTACGGAAATCTGATTTGCTTGTTTATGAGTGATTAATTTATTTGCGACGATTGACAGAATCTGGGTTTAGAATCAATTTGGCAAACTGACCCGCGTTCTTAGTTTGCACTGGGTTACAAGTAAATCACTTTCTGGCTGAATATTATTGTCACATTGAGCAAAAGTTATGGTCATACTCAAAATCATGGTCAGGTCCGCTTAATTGTTTCTGTAATGGTCCAAGTGGTCACCTCTTCAAATTGTAAGATTTAAAAACTGGGTTGGATGGACAATGCATGCACTTATATATGAAAGGAAAGATACATCTTCCCATATCTATTCTACTATATAATAGGAAAACTTAGATGGTGAAACTTTTAAATTCCGAAAATACCCTTACATACTTATACTAATTAAAAATAGTTCATTAATTTTAATAAGAAAAACTTAGTAATTAGAAAGACTACTTTTTGGTCTTCCTATAGAGTCTTCCTAAACCAATTAAGAAATGTTAAAATACGTGCAAGGCACGTGCACATATGCTAGTTAATATAGAGACTAATTGGTTCACTAGCATAGTGGTAGTGCGGAGGCGTCCAGGTCTGACTCAGAGAAATAACACCTTATATATATATATATATATATATATATATATATATATATATATATATATATATATATATATATATATGGAAGCGGATCAAAGGCCCCGCCCGCGGAGCCCCGTCGAAGCCCCGCCCCCCCCTGCACCATCGGATCGCGCGGGGCCCGCGTGGGGCCCGCCCCCGCCCGCGCGATCCAACGGCTAAGAGAGGACGGGGCTTCGGCGGGACTCCGCGGACGGGGCTCCCGATCCGCTCCCTATATATATATATATATATATATATATATATATATATATATATATATATATATATATGTGGAGAGAGAGAGAGAGAGAGAGAGAGAGGCTGAAAACTTGGACCCTACATAATCCAGATCGGTATATATATATGTGGAGAGAGAGAGAGAGAGAGAGAGAGAGAGAGAGAGAGAGAGAGAGGGGCTGAAAACTTGGACCCTACATAATCCAGATCGGAGATTAATGTTATTAAAAAAAAAATCAGATAACATTTACATAACAATGTGATCCGACTTTAAGCCGGACAATATTTGGTGTTCGGCCTCTGTAGTAGTAGTTTGCAAACAATGTGTACATAAACATCATGTCAAATTGGCCTCTCTACTAATTTGCAACACTGAGATAATAGACTTCTACATTAGAGGATGGGCTTATGTACTTCGATGGGTGTGGTGTGGTTGACCTGCAAGAGACAACATCATCTTCCTATCTTGTCACTCTAGCTCTTTCCCATATCAGCAGCTCCTCCCATAAGTCATGTCAATCACAATCCTTCCTTCCTCCTCTTTGTAAAGAGAGCGTGTGGGTCTTGTCTTCTCAATGAAAGCTTAACAACAACTTTAGACTAAAAACATCTTTCAGGAAAAGTAGCTTGGCTTCCGATTGAAGTCTCAACTCAAGTACTCTCGTGCGATGGCCACATATATCTCCATCAGGTCAGGCCAGGCCAGGCCAGGCATCTCTCCCCACTTTTTTTTTTCCCTCCTGTTCCCCATCACAAATGATTTGACAAGGCGGGAGATACATGACACACACCTTTAGCTATTTCATATATATATATATATATATATATATATATATATATATATATATATATATATATATATATATATATGCAAATGACCTCTAGTCTAGTGGTTAAGAGAGATGCATGCGGTCCAAGTGGTCGGAAGTTCGAGCCTCAATGGAGGCGAGTTCGCCACAAGTACCCATTGCTTCAATATATATATATATATATATATATATATATATATATATATATATATATATATATATATAAAACTTATGGGGTTCATTTATTTAACCTAACCCCCTATTCTATCATACATATGAATGAAACAGATTTCTAAAAAGGGCAAATAAACGAGTTTACTTAAATATTATTTGATTTCCATTTTCAACAGATTCGAGTATCAAGGTTTATTTTATATTATATGAAGTAAAAAAAAAAAAGATCTGGATCAATTTGTTTTTCCTATTTGTTCTTTCTCGGCTTTAGAAGTTTTAAGACGAACGATAAAACTAGTATCAAAAACTACGTACTCTTTAGTTTCCACATTTTATGTGGAATTGAGATACGCCCTTTATTTTCTTTAGACTTTCTTTGGAAAAAGGAATAAAGAGCCCTTTCTTTCACATTTCGATTACGAACGCATCGCGTGAGAATTCACATTTCATGAATATGGAACATAGGTTTTCTTATGAAAGAAAAGATAGAATTCTCCGAATTATTCCCAGAATCAAAAGCAAAGGATTGGATCACATTGTATCCAACATTAAACAGAAAAGTTGTGTTTTTTTAACATTAAATGAAATTTAGCTTGTGTCGTCCAAAATATAGAAGGAGCTGTTTGGTAATAGTTATTTATATTTATTTTCTAGGCTAAATGATCGGTTGGATATTTTTGGAACATTAACTTTCCACAGCTCAATTTTGACATATAAATTTTATAATTTGATCTTCTGAAACACCTTTCATTGAAATTTAGTTATTTATTTTATTAAAAAATTAATACAACACCAATAACAAAAATAATATTAATGACCAAAAAATTGACGAAAGGTGTTCTAAAAGAAAAAAATTTATGAATTTGGATGACTAAATCTAATAGTGAAAGTTAAGGTAAAAAAAACGTCCAAGTGCTATAGCTACTTAGGATACTAGGATAATTTAGCATATTTTCTATAAACTAGCTCATTTTAGAGGTAGTTTCTTGAAAGTAAGATATGGAGCTACATTTTTCAGAAGTCGTTTCTATTTTTTGTTTTTAAATAGTATCAAACCAAACTCGAAACCAGCTCAGACTAAATACAACCATTAGCAAATAAAACTTATATATATATATATATATATATATATATATATATATATATATATATATATATATATATATATATATATATTTTTTTTTTTTTTAAGGTAAAAAAAAACGTCCAAGTGCTATAGCTACTTAGGATACTAGGATAATTTAGCATATTTTCTATAAACTAGCTCATTTTAGAGGTAGTTTCTTGAAAGTAAGATATGGAGCTACATTTTTCAGAAGTCGTTTCTATTTTTTTTTTTTTAAATAGTGTCAAACCAAACTCGAAACCAGCTCAGACTAAATACAACCATTAGCAAATAAAACTTATATATATATATATATATATATATATATCCTAGTGGTTAAAAGAGATGCATGCGGCCCAAGTGGTCGGAGTTCGAGCCCCAGTGGAGGCGAGTTCGCAACAATTACCCTTTGCTTCAATATATATATATATATATATATATATATATATATATATATATATATATATATATATATATATATTGAAGCAATGGGTAATTGTGGTGAACTCGTCTCCACTGGAGCTCGAACACTTGACCACTTGGGCCGCATATATCTTTTTTTAACCAATAGGCTAGAGGTCATTTGCATATATATTTTTTTTTTTTGCATATATATATATATATATATATATATATATATATATATATATATATATATATATGCACATCGAGTCGTGGTGTACTGGTAACACCACCGTGCACCGGAGGTGAGGGCCGGGTTCGAGCCCTCCCTCCCACGGAGGTGGCTGGGTGGCGATGGCTACAGCCTTTGGACCAAGGTCGGATGGAGTCGTCCACCGACTTTGATTTTTAATATATATATATATATATATATATATATATATATATATATATATATATATATATATATATGTATCAATTAGCATTCAAAAATATAACTTTTTAAAGGGTATATATGCATATAAGAAATAATGAATATTTAAGAGTGCACAAATAGCTTCTCTCTCCCTTTTCCAAGTACACGCTAGAAAACGAATGATCCCATCGTAATCATCCATCGTGGATGTATTATGCCTTTGCTATCACCTATGAATGACTTTTAATTATCATCTTTGAATGACTATGACAGCACATGGGTTAAATTCTTGTTACAACAAAAGTTGTGGTGGTGCGAGAAGGCCACCCAAGGAAGCACAAGTTCTCTTGACATTATTCCCCCCATCCACAATCCAGTGCGACTTAGATCTCAAATCTTTGATCTTTCCCTCCTCCCTATTAGAAATTTATTCAGGCAGTTTCTTCTAATTAGTTTTGGGGACAATTTTTCATTTTTGGTATATATAATTTTTCATTTTTGGTATATATATATACCAAAAATGAAAATTTGTCCCCAAAACTAATTAGAAGAAACTGCCTCAATAAATTTCTAAAAGGGAGGAGGGAAAGATCAAAGATTTGAGATCTAGTTGCATTGGATTGTATATATATATATATATATATATATATATATATATATATATATATATATATATATATATATATATATATATATATATATATATTGGAATTATTCAATAATATGGGTCACACATGTAAAATTAATTGTGTTGGGCTATCTAAATAATTAAGCCAAATTAAAGTGATCTATTTAGAAAATTGGCTTAAGGGTATAATTGTCTTGGAATTAATGTGTAGATACCGGAGATAAATCTAATTTGATGATGGGTCAAATTAGAAATATCAAAACATATAAATATATGTATTCATTAGGGTTATGGTCACCAACTTATACGGCCACCAAAGAGAGGGTTTCTCTATTCTCTTCTATATCCCCATCAACAAAGAGAGGAACAAAGATTTCATCTTTGTTATTAAGGGCCGTAGCGGGTTGAAAGATCGAACCCCACAAAAGGAAGGACGACCGCTTCAAGATCCATCAAGTCTAGCAATGGATTCAGGTACGCTTTCGTAATTTAATTTATGTTCTTCATCTCATGAATCGACATGGTACAAAATAATTTCTAACAAGTGGTATCAGAGCCTCCCTGTTTGATTTATGAGGTCGAAGTTTAGAATCCAATTTTTATTTATTGTTATTTAGAAACCCTACATCGTTTGACCTAATTTAGTTTAGAGTTTCAATTAATTGATTAAATATGGTGGGACAAGGCTTTGTTGTTTGTCGTCGACGTCCAAAGGCGGCCGATTATTTTCAGAATCAGCATCGCCTAATTTTGCTTCACGTAATTTTCCTTTCTTTCTTTTACTTTCCGGAAACCAAACGAGGCCTAAAGTTGTGAATAAATGTTTGAAGACAGTACATTTTATTATGACCACACTAGTTGGTATTAGACCACACTTCAGAGAATGTTATACTGTTTCTTTTTAATTAAATTTGTTTTGCTATGTTCCTAGCTATATGCCAAATGATTGATCAAGTTGAGTTGTTTTGATAGTTAATACAGAAAAGATTGAATATTTTAGAGTTGCACATGTTTCAAAGCAAAGTTTGGAACTTCATTTATTCTAATGGGTTGATAATGGTTCTGTTCTTGGCTGTTGGCATGTGGAATATTCAAAAGAATATGATGTTTGACAAATTTGGTTTCCGATATGGAATTCATGTTTAATAAATAAATAAATATTATGTAAAGTTGTCATCTTTGTTTTTTTTTTTTTTTTTTGGTGTGGTGATTTGGAAGAAAAAGAAATTAATCTTTAAGCAAAGTAGATGATTCATGGTTGGGATTATATTCAGGATCTACTTTTGGATAGGAATAACAAATGTTGTTCCTATTGAAGATATGATAATGCTAGAGTTATGTGAAAAAGGATATGAATTTTGGGAGTCCAGTTTGGAGCATCATTATCATGTCTTATATATTTGTTGTCCTTTGGATGCCTATTTTCAGTAGAGTATTACATGAATTTTATCATGTTGATAATGTTTATTTCAGTCAAATTATAAATTCTTACTTTAAGTAATGTAAAGAGATTTACATGCTTATGATTATCTTATTTGAGTTTGTAATTTTTAAAAAATATGCATGTACATAAGAATTTATGATTATTTAATTTAAATAAGCATAAAGATTTGGACATGATTTAGTTTTGTAAAATTTAGTCAGCATTCAAATTTTTGGTACCTTTTATGGCTAGCAATAGTTGTCTAATATTCTTAATAGACCAATTGAAACAAGATGTCGCCAAAGTGACCTCTCTTGCATAGATAGTCTATAAGGGATGTCAGATGTTTGTGTGTGTACATTCATGTGGGTATTAGCCGGCCCAAAGGAAGGTTAATACTTGGCCGAATTGCACACATACCCGTGATGATAAATGTGTGACAATTATAAGGTTTACATGTGAATAATAATCCAATCCAAAGATAGGCTTATTATTTGACATGACTTATTGTCAATATTTGATCATTACACCAAGAGTACCACTTGCAGTTAATATCACTGTCCAAAGACTTGATATTAATGATGTACTAGGTATCTTGAGATGGGGTTCACCATTATTTGAATTTGTTTGACTATATTTTATTCTTTGGTTATTAATTAGAGCATATTTATTTATTTATTTTTGTTCTCTTTACAGTTAATGTTGTTACAATATCTGCCAATTAGAATTTAATTTTCATGTTTAATGGGATAAACTTTAAGGGCAAAAAAGAAAATAAATACAGAGCTGCTAAGGGTCCAGCTCAAAAGAAACAACAATATAAAACTAAGGGTTATTTCTTTTTTGACAAGCCAGGACACATAAAGAAGAAATGTACAAAGTACCACGCATGACGTATAAAGAAAAGTACATTTCTAAATTTGGTCTGTTCTGAGGTTAATTTAGATTTAGTACCTAAAAACACGTGGTGGTTAGATTCTGGTGCTACTATCCATACACTACTAAAATACAACGTTTTAGTGACGGCCCTATCCGTCGCAAATCCGTCGCTAAATGACATTACCGACGGATACTGGCTAAAAAAATTCGTCGGCAATAACCTCGTCGCTAAAACAAATCCGTCGCCATTTCGTCGCTTAGCGACTACTTAGCGACGGATTACCGTTGGCTACATCAAAAACCGTTAGCGACGGCAAGCCGACGGTTTCCCGTCAACTCCGACATTTTAAAATTTTAATACCAACGTTTAGCGACGGAAAGATCCGTCGCTAATCTGTCGTAAATATGTCGGTAAAAGAGTATCGGAGAGTTTCTGATACGTAAAATCCGTCGCTAATCCGTCGCCATTCCGTCGCTATGTATTTTTCCAGAACTAGGCCAATGGATAATCCGTCGGCAATCTGTCGCTACCTCGTCGGATTAGCGGCGGAGTAGCGACGGATAATCCGTCGACGTGCTTCTGGATATCTTCCATATTTCTAGAACCTGAGCGACGAAAAATCCGTCGCTATGTGTTTTTCCAGAACTAGACCGACGGATAATCCGTCGCCATGCCGTCGCTATCTTGTAATTCATACAGTTAGCGACGGATTATCTGTAACACCCACTTTTCCAAAATAAGGGTAAATTTGAAATTTTGTATTTTAAATCATTAAAGTATTTGATTTTAGTCATGATATGATTTTTGGTGATTTTTAGTTATTTTAAAACTATTTAATTGAGTGAAATGTGAATTGGTGTTTTGCTAGTGTAACATTAGTCATACATGACCTAGAAGACTAATCATGACCAATGAGACCTAATCATGTGTCTAAGATTTCAAATTTCTACTTTTAAGCCTAGGGGTATTTTAGTCATTTTGACACTTTTGTGAAATTGTGAATTATATTAATTAAATATGTGTTAGTTGAATTGTTGAGTCTTGACCTAGAAGTTAGCCTAATCTAGATTGTTAATCATGACCCTAGAGACTAAGTTAGATGGTTTCATTAAAGAAACTACATTAGTGAAATATCTAGATATTTTGTAGAAAGATATTTTGGACTAAAAGTTAAAGGATGCTACTTTAATTGTGAGCCATTGGATTAGCTAGAAATTGTTGGAGGAACCTTAGCCCCTCATCCTAAACCCTAACCCTAACCTAATGACAGCCATCCTACCCTTTCCCCCACTATAAACCCCTCTCAAACTTAGGGCTAGCCTCCCTCCTTAGAAAATTTGGATCCAAGAAGAAAGAGGTGAGTTCTTGCCTAGTAAATTCTCTATTAATTCCATTTTAATTCCTAAATTCCTCAAACTTGTTGCAATAGTTCCTAATGATGATTTTCTTGCTGTTGTGGAGGGTTGGTTCAGTTTGGATTTAATTTGGAGGACTTGGGATACCAAGAGAGGAGCTCTCAAGGAGTTATTCTTTTCATTGATCTTCCCATAGAGGTATATCACTCATTTCTCCATGAAATCCCTGTCAATCTCCATGAATAGGAAGCCCTAAGGGTCCCCCTAGGGTTTGGATTAGATTCGAGCTTGGTGTCGGAGGTTTCGTGTCCTTTCTGGACACGTATCAGTGCCATTGGCACTGTGTTCGACAAAATGCCTCAAAGGGCATTTCGATCGATTTAATTAGTTCTTTTTGAATAGGAAAATTAGTTTTGTTGTGGTCTTTTGATTCCTGTGTTGGTGTCTTGATTACGTGTCGTGTTTGTGCCGTTTTCGTGCTTGGACACGCGCGTGCACGTGGCCGCGCGCAGCCACAGTTTTTCCCCTGCTACTCGGGGGTGATAACTCAGTGGACACGGCTCCCTGACACGTGAAACTTGGCATGTGTCACGAGGCTGACACTGACACGGTCCTCCCCAAGTTTCAGAGCCCCACGTGTCGTGTAGGACACGCACGAGCTCCTGCACCATTTTTGCACTACACTGTTGGCTGTCAGTTTTGGCCACTGATACGTGTGTCTTGTGTCGCGTACACGCGACTTAGACACGATGCAGGGTGTCCTATGGATAGCCCTATGGGTAGTTAATCTATGCTTATGAGCACGAGATTTGGTTCGACCCCTGTTGTGCACACGAGCCTCGTGCACACGTGCACGAGGCTGTGTTTCATTCTTTTCTGATACATATATAGGTTGATATATACACTGTTTTGGCTTGGGTTTTGGACACGAATGGTTATGTGAGACACGAACACATGTGACACATTGTTTACCAACCTTTGTATTGTAATTTTAGTGATTTAAATTAAGTTCGAATTCCTGAAACCCCAATTTTCCTGATACTCTTTAGTTCTTCAGTTTCAGAATTTAAATTGATATTCAAATTGTTAATTCACTGTTAATTTTGATGTTAATACATGATTAACATGTCAGTGCTATGGGTTTACATAGGTAGGATCACATGTATGCATGTTGGGGTTTGTAGGATGGATTTCGAATGAGGGGTTTAAATGCTGAAATCTGAAACTAGAGTTTGGGTTATGTTGAACCTAAGCTAAGGTTTGATTCACTGTTTATATAAACAAACTCTGAGTTCAATGTGTTGAGACTGAGATTTCAGTCATGGTTAAAATTTGGGTTTGATTTTCATATGGTAATGTAAAACTGAGAACTGATTTGTACTCTTGGGTTGTTTGTTAAGAAAACCAGAACTGAGATTTCAAAAGGGAAGAAAAACCTGAGAGTGGTTGGGGATGAACAAAAACTGAGTTTCATTCACAAAGGAAAATCTGAGTATTATTATAATGTTAACTGAGTTTTCCTCCTTTAGGTATAAATCTGAGACTTGATTTGGGTTAATCAAAACTGATTCCTTCCTCACCTATACACTGCACACACACACACACACACAAGCCTCATATAAACACACAACACCCTACCAATTCCTGTCAACATATAAACCTGAGACACCCTATTTTCCCTCCCCTTTTTCTGTCTTGATTTCCTGAGAATTTCCTATGTTGTGATTTTGGGTGTAATAGGTAAAATGGCTTTGATTTGAAATAATCAAAATTGAGTTTGATTTGTTATGCTATGTTTTATGGACTATCAACTGAGTTTGAAATACAAATGTGAGAATTGAACATGTATATTTCCAGTTTTGTAATGAAAACTGAGAATCGGGATTAGTTCTTAACTACTTAAAAATACATTGATTTCTTTCCTATCCATTCATTAATTTTTTCCTGTTTTTTGTTTTCTGTTTTCTCACATTCATATACACACACACCCACATACACATGTAACCCCTTAACCCTCTCTTTATATCTATTTGTATTTATTTATGTATGTATATATGTATATATGTAAATATGTATGTAGGCATATGTGTTAGCTAGAAGTTCTACTTTACCTAATGACCACAATGTTATACACACACACACAACCTATATATATATACCATATATGAATGTGTGTGAAATATTATGTATATGTGTACACATATGTGCCTATGTGTTATGAGATGTCTCATGGATAGCCTCTAGGTACATTCCTAGATTAGATAATAAATCCTAATCTATGAGTGTATATATATGTTTTTCTGTGTTTAGCTTAAATGTTATATAAGTTGTGGGAAGTTGGTTTGACTTGTGTTATATAGGTTGTAGGGACTTGGTATGCTAGCATAGGCTAGTTTAGCCTTGTTTAGACTAGTATGGTCTTGTTAGACCTAGTTAGCCTAGCTTAGACTGAATTAGACTTGGTGGACCTAGTTTGACTTCTAGGGTTGACCAAAGTTGACCAAGAGTTGACTTTGGCCTAGATTGACTTAGAATCTTGTAGAATGCATAGTAGGACTTCATTTTACTATTCTGGACTTGTTGTGACTTGTGTTGCTCTGATTAGGAGCCAGACACCACTCCTCGGGCAGTACTTTTCATATTGGACATTCAGATACAGGCGAGTACATTCTCTGATCGTTTCATACTTGTCACGATTTATATTCTCGTTCTAGATTACTTTTACTTGATGCTGTCACGTTATCATCACGGATTAGTACTATACGGATCTCTTCTTGGGATGTTATCCCCCTTAGCGGGAGCATCGGATACTTTATGACATGTGTTTCATGTACATCATGTATTCCTCGCTTCTGCGTTATTCATGTACACTCATGTTCTCTCATGTTCTTACATGTACGTTCATGTACTCTCATGTTCTTCTATGTACGCTCATGTTTCCTCATGTGTTTCCTGTATAACCAAAACATCATGTACGTAACGTAACGGGACTAGATCCTTGTGTATTAATTGTGGGTAGGGGTGAGTATAAATGGTCATGTGATTTATCTATCATGTTCACTCTGTTACTTTTCATGTTTATCATGTACACATCAGCCTTATTGGCTGATGTCCCACATGTTCACTCATGTACATCATGTTCAACCTAAGCCAATTACATGCCATCTCGTACTCTAAATCACTAGTCACTTACAGTTCTTACTTATCATGTATATATTTCCAGTTATCAAATATCTTTCCTATTTCATGTACATCTTCTTACAACATTTCATGTATTTTATTCTATTGCCTGCTTTATATTTCCTGCCATGATATGAACTGCATGAGATGTACTGTGCTCGCTCCTGTCCTGACTGGACCTGTTGAAAATATTACAGAGGATGAGGATGAGGCCCTTTACACCACCTATTACGGAGCAGGCTTAGACGACACCTGCGACCTGGCTCCTCTGGAGGACCCAGCTGCAGTTCAGGATGTTACTCCCATAGTCTAGGCTAGTCAGCTAGGCTTTATCTTTCTTTTCAGCATTGTTTTTGGCTTTCAGTTGTTGTTTTGAGATGTATATATTCTTTCGTATTCTGTAGTTGAGACTTGTACTTGGAATATTTTCTGAGATGTTATCTTAGACACTAGACTCTTCTGATTATCTGTACTTCACTTTTGAGTTCTATATCATATCGTACTTTCTTCCTTAGCTGTGATTGAGTATACTTTTGCTATGTCACCCCCATTCGAGGAGTATAAACTGCCTGGTATTATATATTGTTAGATGTTGTGACCTAGGACAGCGTTCTACTGCCGACACTGCGGCGTAGGCTGGACGTACCCACTTCTCGTACCCTTACTCTAGGGTGCGGGTCGTGACATTATCCGTCGCAAGGTTGTCGCGAGTCCGTCACTAACCGCAATATTTTTAAATTTTTTTGGTAGGAAACAGACTATTCCCTGTACGTACAACATATCCAACATCCATCATACACAAATATAACATACCCAACATCTACCATCCACCATACACAAATATAACATATCCGACATCCAACATATCTAACAAATATCCATATTGCCAACACAATATCTCCAAACATCCAATATATCCCAACATACACAAAAAATATCCAACACAATAATCAACAAAATATCCAACACAATATCCAACACAATATCCCAACATACATACAACAAAATATCCAAACATAAACAAAATATCCAAAATATACACATATCCAAATGTCCAAAAACATAAACAAAATCACTGAGAAGGAGGAGGTGGATCGTCTCGTGCTCTCTCCGTCGCTTCCGCTCTGCGTATATAATGCTCCACCATGTGTGTCGGCACTTGGGAAAAGACATGGTCTGGAAGCGAGCGTAGCTACTCTGACGACATCATGTCAAGGAGCGCCACGATAGCAGCATCCGGTACCAGGCGGACCTCGAAAGAGCGGTCAAAAATAAGCCGTCCGGTAGAAGAAGGACCAGGTCGATCCGAAGCACCGACAGCAGCAGTAGACGGACCGACAGTAGACGGACCAGGAGCAGACGGATTGGGAGCAGAAGAAGGATGCAGATAGTGCCCCAGCACTATCGCCCGTAAATCCGACACCCCATGGCGAGAGTCGCAAGCTGCGTCCTCACATCGTCTGTGGGGGACGCGAGAGGAGGCGGAGGTGGTGGATATCTCGAAGTCGACGCCTGCAACGACGATGCCATGGAACCTAAGCCGTAGAGACGCCCTTTCCTAAAGCCGCCGACGGATTCTATGAACACGTCGTCGTAGCGAACAGCCATAGAAGAGGACGTCTGGGTGGGCGTCGTTTCGCCGACATCTTCGGCAGGGGGCTCAATCCGACGGAGTGCCTCACGATACGCAGCCTATCCAATGAATGTGTTTATACTATAAGTTTTCCTAAGTTATAATCTAAATTCTATGTTTTCCTAAGTTATAGTCTGAATCCTAAGTTTACCTAATTAAGTTAACAATAATTATATTTCTAACATAAATCTCATAAACATAAGTACTTACATCAGTGTCCTGGGCCCTCGCGTCGATGAAGCTCCCGTCCTTACGTCTCTTGTGCGTATGCACGAATACTTTGTGAGCGGTGACCGCCTCCGTCTCTCTTCCCTCCTTCACTGTCCGTTGGGCCTGCATACGTAGAATTTAATTAACATCATATATTAATAGTACCGAATTAAATAGTGGAATGAAAAATTGGTATCTCACCAAATCTGTACGCGTCAATACGTGGGGCCTTGATCCCCCCGTATGCAGACCCGCGGCCTGTCTATTCGCCTTGGCTTTCTCTGATTTCTCCTTGTATTGAGTAGTATCTATCTTCTCCAACATCTCCTCACAGTACTCCGCCCTGATCCAGTCCTTCTTCGTATGTGCCGTACGAAAGTCGTACACCGCATCCCGTATCTTCTTCCCGGCGACGGCTTTGTAGGTCCTGTGGATCGCCTCTTCGCGATGGGGGGGCCACCAGAACGTCCTCTGACATACAAATTCAAATATCACGTAATTAAAAAATTAATAAATTAAAGAATAATTAATAATTAACCAAAATATATATACCCTCATCTCGTCGAGCCAGACGTACTGCCTGTTTTGAGGCACCTCAAAAAAATTGAGGTAGGGGCCATGGTAGTTATTCCTGATAATGCGCCCTAGAATTCGGACAACATTCCATGGAAAAAATCTATAAAGAAGCAACGACTGGATTATTGACTTGAATAAATGAAACAAATTTAATAAATAAACTTAAATTTACTTACGATTCACCCGTGGGCCATATCTCTCGTCGGAACTCGCCTATCGGCCTCTCTGGTGGCGTCGGAGGATCCGAGGGTCCGCGCATGTACTCCCCGGTAACAGGATGAAACTGAATCCGGGGGTACTCCGGGGCCCACCGTGCAGTAACTGCTGGGTCCGCTGCTGCATCTGCTGATGCATCCGCTGGTGCATCCGGTGGCAGAACGGATCCGCTAGCGGATGGAGTCGCAGGCCTCGACGAAGATGACTGTGGCACCGAGGTAGATTGACAGCGGTAAGAGTTTGTGCCCGGGCTCTCCAGGTCGGGATCAGAGGTCACATCCGAAGAATACGGATGGCGACCACGACCGCTACCACCACGTCCACGTCCACCACCACCACCACCACCACCATGGCCAGCACCACCAGCACGAGTGTTCGTAACCGTGCCCTGTAAATAGAACACATAAACATAATTAATAATATAGAAGTATAAATTAATATAAAACTAAACTAAAATATATATACCAGCAGCAGGGCGACGAGTGCCGCCCAGGAGTAGGACTAGGAGTGCCATCTGCAAAAAGAAAATCATACAATAAGTAGATGATCGAACGACAAAAACATGAACTGAAATAAAAATACATAAGTTTAATTTAAACTGAATCGTCCTCGTCCTCGGCTTCGGCCTCGACAAAAACATGAACTGAAATATACCGATATTTAATCATCGTCATCATCCTCGTCTTCATTCTCATCATCATCCTTATCCTCATCGTCGACTTCATCTGTATCCTCATCCTCATCAAGTTCTTCTTCTTCTTCTTCTTCTTCTTCTTCTTCTTCTTCAGTCTCAATACTTAGGACAAGACGCCTCTTTCTTTCCTGGTTGACATCTAAGTCTTGTATATCAACCTCTTCCTTCCCTCTATTTTCCTCAGCATGAGGTATATCAACCTCTAATTCAACATCCTTGGTATCCGACTGTTGTCCCAAGTATTGGAGCTTTTCGATCTCATCCTCTTGGTATGCTGGGTCTCCAACGTTGAATGTATTTCTAGATTTAATCTTACATACTGCCCACCAGTCAAATCGATCTCTACGACGCCTTGGGTAGCTTGTATAGTAGACTTGAAAAACCTGACTTGCTATCGCAAACGTGTCGGACCCTCTATACCTCCTGCGATGATTTATATCGACGAATCCAAATTGTTTATCGATTCTCCAACCGATATTTGGTGTCGTATCGAACCACTCACATTTGAATATCACAATATGCATATCATATGGGGCACTATATTATAAATCTACAATATTCCGAAGCACTCCATAATAGTCAAAGTCTGGCTCGTCGTCATAGATGATGCCTCTTATACAAATACCAGAATCCTTAGTACTGAAGTTGTCATTGACAAATTCGACATTTATAGCATGCTGAGTTGCCTTAAACTTGAAGCCATTAACGACATAGCCTGGCCAAGTCTTCGTATGCTTCTTCGATCCCAATGCCAAATAACGAATGCTCTTATTTGTGAGTGTTGTTTCAGGCAATAAAACCTGTAAACAAATAATAATAATTTAAATGTTTTACTTGCATATATTTTAATGGTAGCCGCATAACATATTATCTCAGTTACTTACGTATTTTCAAAACCAGGTCGGAAAGGTACAATCAACCTCTCTTTGAAGTCCCTCATCGATAATATCGGGTGTCCTTATTTTGACTTCATCTCTAAATACACTGTTAGAGAGAATAAAAATAAGTGTAGTCACTTACTTCACCAAATTAGAGATTATAACGAGGTGTAGTCACTTACTTCTCCAAATCTCTCACTTCTTGTATGTCATAATTTAACAAGACATATCGGTGCACGGCATCATACTCATCGTCAGTCAACCACCGTTTCTTACTAGTCCCAATAGGCTTGCCCCTTAAATTGAATATACCTCCATCCTCAACGTCTTCGTCATTCCTTTGAGGTCTATTTCTATTTGTCTCGACATGAGTATCAAAATAAATGGAGCAGAAGTTTGACACCTCTTCGATAAGATATGTTTCGCATATCGAAGCCTCTATATGAGCCTTGTTGCTAATTTTCTTCTTTAGATGGTGTAGGTACCTAGAAAGATAAATTATCTTGAGAATTAATAATGAATTATAAAATTTCACTTAAATTATATCGATTTTTATTTACCTTTCAAATGGGTACATCCATCGATAATGAACAGATGCACCGACACGGGCTTCGTATGGTAGATGAATCGGTAGATGCTCCATGCTGTCGAAAAAGGTCGGTGAAAATATTTTCTCTAACTTGTAAATTGTTAAGACAATCTTCTCCTCAAGTTGTACCATATGTTGCACCGTCAGCTTAGTTGAACAGATATCCCTGAAGAATATAGACAGCTCGGCCAACGGAACCCATACAGCAGAAGGCAACAACTCTCTCAAAGCAATGGACAGTAATCTTTCCATAAACACGTGGCAGTCATGACTCTTCATTCCTGTTAGCTTGCGTTCATTGAGATCAACGCATCTAGACAAATTCGACACATAGCCGTCGGGAAATCTTAAAGTAGATATCCACTTGTAGATTATTAATCTATCTTCCTTGCTCAATGTATATGGCGCTATAGGCTTAGTTAATTGTCCACCAGCTCCCCTTTGTATCAAGTTTAGATAATTATGTTTGCATATCTCGGCCATATCTTGTCTTGCTTTTGGATTGTCCTTCGTCTTTTCTTTAATATCTATGACGGTATTGAAGACATTATCAAACATATTCTTTTCGATATGCATGACATCAAGATTATGCCTTATAAGATTATCTTTCCAATAAGACAAGTCCCAGAAAATACTCCGTTTGGTCCAGTTATGGCTTTGTCTGAACTCATCGACACGATTGTTCGATGGATCTTCCATTACGGTGGGCAATTCCTTTACAACTTCCCAAATATCGTATCCTGACAATCTGGCAGGAGGATCAAGAAATTCTTGTTTTCCAGATCTGAACGCGTCCTTGTTCTTTCGGCAATGATGGCTCACGGGCAGAAATTGACGGCAACAGTCAAAGAAAGAAGTTTTTCCTCCATGCCTAAGGCGGAACTCCTTACTATTTTCTATGCATATCGGACAAGACATGTTACCGTGCGTACTCCATCCCGACAGCATACCGTATGCTGGAAAATCATTGATTGTCCACATGAATGAAGCTCTCATCTGAAAGTTCTGTTTCCTGGAAATATCATACGTCGTGACGCCGATCTCCCACAGCTGTTTCAGCTCATCCACCAACGGCTGTAAATATATATCGATGTTCTTCGTCAAATTTTTGGGACCGGATATGATAGCTGTCAAGAACATATAAGGAGTCTTCATACACATCCATGGTGGCAGATTGTAAGGGGTAAGAATGACCGGCCAGCATGAGTATTGAGATTCCTACAGTCCGAAAGGGGCGAAGCCATCAGAACATAGCGCAAGGCGTACATTTCTAGGCTCTGCAGCAAAATCTAGATAACACAAATTAAAATGTTTCCACGCCTCTCCATCCGAAGGATGTGACAATTCTCTTTCGTCCTTTATGCGTTCTTCGCTGTGCCACGTCATGTGTTCCGCTGTATTCAGAGACATATACATCCTCTGCAAGCGCTTCGTGATTGACAAGTAATACATATACTTGTAAGGACGTCAGTTTCTAGTTGACTTTCCTTTTTCCTGTACTGGCTTGTAACGATCCACATTACATAAGCTGCAACTTTCTATGTCCTCGTTCTCCTTGTAGTACAACATGCATCCGTTGCGACAACAATCTATCTTCTCGTACCCCAGTCCTAGTTGTCAGACCATCATCTTCGACTTGTAGAAGTTTTTTGGAAGCTCTTTTGATTCCTTCGGTAACACCTCCTTGATTAGTTGTATAATCCGATCATAGCAAGCTTGTGACAAGTTAAAATCGAACTTTATGTTCAATAACCGCATCGTCACTGACAGTACGGAATGACTCTCACAACCAGGATATAGAGGAGTTTCTGCATCCTGAAACATATCATAGAACTCCTTCGCCTCGGGATTAGGATCCTCCGGATCAAAATTAGGCCCTGCCGCGTCGTACACCATATCTCGTGCAAGGTTCTGCAGGTCTCCATAATCAACAGAGCATTCGTCGTCTTCGATGACAAAATCCGTTGCAGCATTATCATCAAAAGCATAAGTAGCATCTTCCGCAGCCTGTCTTTCCGAATATAATTCACCTTGTGATGACCACAGGCCGTAATCACGTACGAAATCCTTACGGGTCAAATGATCTCTCACAGTCACCACTTCTTCGTAACGTCTATTGTGACAATTAACACATGGACACTTGATTTTGTTACCGTCCATGTACTGAGCTTTGCTCATGACATACTTAAGAAATACTTTTACGTCTGTCTGAAAATCGTCACTCACACCAATTCTGCTCTCGTGTTGCCGTTTGTACATCCATATACGATCAACAAAGTAACAATTCATCCTCATTTGGATATGAAAATCTGTATCGTAAGACAAACTAAACATAAGAATAGTCCGATATCGATACTCATATAGGATTAGGGTTAGGCTCCGATGCCGATACTCATAGGGATAGTCTGATATCGATACTCATAGGAATAACCCGATACCGATGCTCATAGGAATAGTTCGATACCGATACCGATTTCGATACTCATAAGAATAGTTCGAAACCGATACCGGGACATGCCAAACTGTATCGGTGTTGGACAGTATTGGACCGGTATCGGTCAGTATCGGGTATTGATCAGTATCGGAGTGGGACATGCCAAACTGTACACTACTTATACGTTGCTACACTACGTTCTATATCATCTTGATTAATTGTACATTAATCTTGGTTATCAACTCTTGACCTTGATTGATGATCTTGATCAAGAATTAATAATCCTGAATTAATTATAATTATTCTTGACTAATTCCTAGCTAGTTAACTACCTTCCAATTTAGAATTGGAATTCTAATATAAATATTACATATAGCCCGATACCGATACTTATATAGGATTATGGTTAGGGTTAGGGTTAGGCTCCGATGTCGATACTCATAGGGATAGTCCGATATCGATACTCATAGGAATAGCCCGATACCGATACTCATAGGAATAGTCCGATACCGATACGGATTTCGATACTGATAAGAATAGTCCGATACCGATACCGGGACATGCCAAACTGCATCGGTATCAGACAGTATCGGACCAGTATCGGTCAGTATCGGGTATCGGTCAGTATCAGAGCGGGACATGCTAAATTGTACACTACTTATACGTTGCTACACTACGTTCTATATCATCTTGATTAATTGTACATTAATCTTGGTTATCAACTCTTGACCTTGATTGATGATCTTGATCAAGAATTAATAATCCTGAATTAATTATAATTATTCTTGACTAATTCCTAGCTAGTTAACTACCTTCCAATTTAGAATTGGAACTCTAATATAAATATTACATATAATGCAAAAACGCATTCAATTCGTACGGGTCGAACCCGTACCCGAATGAGTCCCCCTAATTCCTTGTGTCATGATATACGGATACTGTGTCTGTGTGTCGAGGGCAAGATTGTGTCGACCCCACCTCCCCTGCCCCACCCCCCTCCTCGACAGCATCCCCTTCCCGACCCCCTCCCCCACCCCCCTCCCCGACAACACCCACCCCCTACCCCCCCCTCCCCACCCCCACCCCCTCCCCGACAGTACCCCCTTCCCGACTCCCCTCCCCTACCCCCTCCCCTACCCCCTCCCCGACCCCACTCCCCAACCCCCTCCCCGACAGCACCCACCCCCACCCCCCTTCCCCATCCCCACCCCCTCCCCGATAACACCCCCTTCCCGATCCCTCTTCCCCACCCCCTCCCCGACAGCACCCACCCCCCCACCCACCCCTCCCCCACCCCCTTCCCACCCCCCGACCCCCTTCCCCCCCGGCCCCGGCGACAGCCGACCGCCACCCCCCCCGAAACCCTAAAATAGAGAGAGAGAGGGAAAGAGAGAGAGAGAGATAGCTTACCTGCGAGATCGACGGAGGAAGAGAGATCGCCGGAGGGAGTGAGATCGCCGGAGAGAGAGAGGGGGAAGAGAGAGAGTATGTTTGGGGGGAATAAAAAATTTCCCCCCGTCGATTCAATTTAAGTTAGGGTACAGTATTTTAGCGACGGACTGGCACGGATATATCCGTCGCTAGTTAGTCGCTAAGTACCCACTAGATTACCAACGGAACGTCCGTCGCTAGTTAGACGCTAATTTATCTCGTCATTTTTTTCAGATTTTGTCGCCAAAATGTGCGACATGTTAGCGACGGAGATCAATCCGTCGCTAACTTTTCGTCAAATTAGCGACAAAATTGCGGCTGATTTTGACACAAAAAATAAAAAAATTTATCCATTGCTTTCTGACGGTAGTCCGTCACAAGGTAGTCGCTAGTCCGTCGCTATTAGCGACGGATAAGATCCGTCGCTAATAGTCCGTCGCCAAATTGCTGTATTTTAGTAGTGACATTAGTGTTTATAGACAAGATTGTCTGAGCTACCGAAGCCAATTGATGGTGAAAGATACATCTATGTGGGTGATGACAAATCGGTAGAAGTGAAAGCAATAGGACATTTTAGGTTATTTTTAGGAACCGATTATTATTTGGATTTGATAGACACTTTTATTGTACCGTCTTTTAGACGAAATTCAGTTTTATTTTTCTTAATGGACAAATCTGGTTATCATTGTTCATTTAGAAATAATACGTTTACTCTATCTTTAAATCCAAATATTATTGGTAACGGTTCCTTTAAGGTTTATGATCGCCTATATTCAGTTGAAACTATTGCAGCTTAAATAAAATCTGGCAAGTGGAGTCATGTGGTACTAAACACAAAATTAACAATAATAAAAATTTATCCTCATTATGACATAAGCTATTAGGTCACATCTCTAGAAATAGAGTTGAACGACTTGTGTCTGATGAGATTTGGATTCCATTGACTTTATATACTTTAATGTCTGTATTGAATGTGTAAAGGGAAGACAGACCAAAGATAAATTGTAAACAGCTATTTTATTAGTTATGCTACAGATCAAGGGGTTGATAATTATACAATCCCACACAAAGAAATTTTTTGAGACGAGAAGTGTAATATAATTTTTGAGGATGTTGAGTTTGGTGGAAAAATAAAATTTAGGACATTGTCGTTGAGGAGGAATCAATTGTGATTCCTACTATCACTTTTGACGATGTACAGGATTCTGTACCTATCATTGATTAAGAAATAAATTTGGAGCCTCAACAAGACAATGTCGAATTACCTCTATAAGTCGTTGTTGAGATACCTTAACAACGACAACGTAGCGGCACCCATTCTAGATAAGGTAATTATTCATAAGGAACAAACTCAACAACCTCAAGAACCGGTAATATTAAGATGGTCCACCAGAGAAAGGAGAAATATAATTTCGGATAATATTTGTCATATTTCTCTAGGAACGTGAGGAAGACTGTGGATACTGGAAGATGATCTAATCAACTTCCGTCAGGCCATAGAAAGTTCCAGTTCTCAAAGTGGATTAATACAATAAATAAGGATTATAAGTCCATGCAAGACAATAAAGTTTAGAAACTTGTCCCATTACCAAAAGATGCGAAGTCTATTGGTTGCAAATGTATATTTAAAACCAAGAAGGATTCGAAGGGTAATGCGAAAATATATAAAGTACAGTCTTGTAGCTAGTGACTTACTCAAAAGTTAGGAATTGATTTTAAAGTGACTTTCTCTCTGGTTTCTTCGAAAGACACTTTTAAAATCAATCATAGCACTTGTTGCACATTTCGATCTTGAGTTACATCAAAAGGATGTCAAAACAATATTTCTCAATGGTAACATTGACGAAATAATTTATATGGTGCAACCAGAAAACTTTGTGTCAGAAGACCCAAAGAATATGGTTTAAAAATTGACAAAATCTAATTATGAACTCAAGCAAGCTTCTCGTCAAAGGTACTTAAAGTGATTATCTAGTTTGGTTTTGAGATGAACATTGTTGAAGATTGTGTGTATCACAAGTTCAGTGGGAGTATGAATAATTTTCTGGTTTTGTATATTGATTAAAGTATTCAATGCAAACCAGGTGACACCTCTCATTAAAGGAGACAAATTCGGTCTCAATCAAGTGTCCTAAGGTTAGCCTTAAAATTAAGAAAATATAATAGATTTCCCGTTCATGACCAATTCTAGGGAGTCTAATGTATGCTCAAGTATGTACGCGTCAGGATATTGAGTACATATTATGATGTTAGGCAGATATTTAAACAAATATGGATGGATCATTGGGTAGTAGCCAAACTACCTAAGTAATTAATAGAGAACAAGAAATTATATGCTTTTTGTAGGAGATCGGATAATTCTGGAGATCATAAGGTATTCCGACTTCAATTTTGTTGGATGCCAACACAGCAGGAGATCCACATCAGATTATGTTGATTAGTGGAGATATATTTTGGATTAGTGTCAACATGCACTCATAATTTCTTCCACTATGGCAGCAATGTTTATAACATGTTGTTAGGCATCTATTCAGAAAATATGGTTACAAAATTGTCATAAGACTGCGCCTACAGTACGGTATTGAAAGACCACATAAATTATGGTGTGACAATAAATCAATAGTACTGTATTCTAATAACAACAGAAACTTGTATAAGTTAAGGATATTGACATAAAGTTTCTAGTTGTGAAGGAAAGAATTCAGAATGGTTAAAGTGTCCATATAGCACATTATGACAAACTCCATTTTTGTGGATCCGCTCACAAAAGTATTATCACCCGGGGTCTTTCATGAGCATACCGCTCATATGTGTGTTATCTCAATTAAGAATATGGCAATACAGTGGGAGTTTGTATTTTATGTATTTGGGTGCTATTTGGTTTTGGACACATTTATGTATTGAAGTATTTTGGATATTTATCTGGTCAGATATATGGAAAATTCAGTTCATTCTGTTTTCATTATGTTAAAGTATTTGATCTCACTAAAGTTAAGGATGACTAGTTAGAAATAGACATGTATTGATCACATTGCGTATAATTTCTATGCTACACATCCATGATTGATCTATGTCGTTTAGCTATATTGGTATATGTTGTAGTGCTCCGACCCGCAAGATGCCTTATGATGGATGGTTGGTTCGATGAAGCCTTGTTGGACTTGGGATTATGCGAAGGATCGCTTGGAAGACTATGCGATCATGGTAGGAATCGTCCTATGAATGTGAGTAGTGTTGAACCCTTCAAAGATCCTTTAGCTTCACGCTTAAAATAAGGATGAGTATGCTATGTTTCTAGTTGAGTTTGTTCAATAACACCTTGCATGGAATTCGAAAAAATAATGAAAGATAATTAATCACCTGAACGTAAACCGTTGTGGCTAGATGAATTGTATGCTTGTACGCTGTTGCGATGAATTACATGACAGGTGAAGGCAAAGTCCCAAATACTTGGACAGGTGAGTATATCGAGCGTTGGCTCAATGAATAGATGGCAATACAGATGTTAAGACCCAAGAACTGGGCAGTGAGTATGCTTGAATTGCATTCAAATGAATGAATGCTAAACAGATGCTAAGTCCCAGGAATTGGGCGGTGAGTACATTGAGTTTGGTTGGAAAGATGTTTGGTATCAAAGATGTGGCAAGTCATTGGGTAACAACATTCTATTATCCTGTCACCGATGTAGAATGTTGATTACGCCAAGACCCTGGATTGGGCAGATGATAATGTGAGCATTGGCTCAAGGCAAAATGGCTAGATGGCTAGATGGCAAGATGGCAATACGAATGAGAATGATGGTTTTGCTTAGTTTTCCTTATCATGCATTATATGTTTTCTTCTTAGATAAGTTGCATATAGTTGCATGGTCATGGACAACTTGTCGACAAGGTAGTTTCCTCGAACGGTATTCCTGGGCCATGGAACCCGGTTCGTCCTAGGGGGAAACAAGGAATGTGCCGACGTACTGGCATCGGTAAACGGGACTTGCAGTGGGGCTAGCTACCCGCACTGAAAGGGCACCGTTGTACCAAGTAAGACGGTCCAGGATGGCGTGTCGCCAGTGACCTTCATATAGATAGGTCAGGTGCTAATGATGTCTTATGCAGGCAGAGTAAGTTATTACTCAAATACAGGGAAAGAAGTTGGTATATTCATTTGTAGCCTAGAGGGCAAGTGTATACATTCAGTTGGCTATTCAAAAGTCTTGTAAACAGTTGTAAACTCTATATTCCGCTGCAAGTCTTGTAATCCATTTTGATTATCAATAAAGAGATATATTTCTATATAAATTGTGTGACTTCAATTTATCTGCTTAGTTTCGCTGCATTGTCGATGTTTTCTGAGAATTACCAGGAACTGTAATGGTTTTGCCTTGTACAAGTGCAATCTAGACTTGTACGACATCACGCCCAGTGACTAGTTTTCGATCCTCCGGGATCGGGGCGTGACATAATGGTATCAAAGCACGGCTTTACGTCCTTGGATTCCTATTCGATTTGTTTCGAATCAACATTGCTACTAAGATGATTCTAAGCTGCTTCCGCGATGATTCAAAGATTGCTTCCGCGATTATTCAAAGTTGCTTCCGCGGTGAATCAAAGTTGCTTCCGCGAATACTCAAAGTTGCTTCCGCAATGAAATCAAAGTTGCCTCTATGATGATTCATAGTGCTTCTGCGATTGTTCTGTGTTGCTCCCAAACTATTCTATGTTGTTCCCTTAACTGAAAGTCCGTTGATCATTCTAACCCCTCACTGGGTGTTCCATACAATAAGTCTAAATATGTGGGCTGTGATATGTGTGCTTTGTTGAATTTCTAAAAGATACCAAAAAAAAGAATAACAATGATGCGATGCGTAAGTTTATGATGTATGTTGGGTGTCTTATGTGTGGGATTCTTTGAATCGATTGTTATACAGCAATCGACAGTGGGTGATGGCATGGTATGTTGGAACAGAATGTGCAGGGATTTCAGTGAATGGGAATCGACAGAATCTTGAGTCGATATTTGTGGTCAGCATAACCACTGCAGGATGGATTGTCCATATTGGACGTTGGTTTGATGCGAGGGAATATTGTGTTGGGTATGGCTTGAGCTCTGAGTGGTATATTGCATATACCCTTGTCGTGATAAGATGTTCCTTGACCCTTGATGTGTTGTGATTTTGTGATTGCCTTACCTATTATGGTATTGGGTGGTATCGAATCGTAGCTGAGCATACGATTGATACATGTTGGCTAGGCGTGTTCCTTGATTGTTAAGTTGGATGACCCGTTGTGAGATTTTGATGTGTTCAGATGGACCATCGCTAGACCTTGTCGGTTAGCATTAAGTTGGGTAATAAGAGAATTGAGAATATAAAATGATGCCTTGGTTGGGAAAGAAAAGAATTTCAGATTCAGGCGAGTACTTGAATCAGTTGGGTAGAAGGATTGTAGGCTTGGTAACGATAATGTGGTGTTGCTATCGAATGATTTTGCGGGAATAACTATGGACCGAATATTGAACGATGTTGGAATTGAGTTAAAGAAATTGCATGTTGGATATCGATAGAACTGATGGTAATGTTAGACGCTTATCGGGATGTTGCGAATGATTTAGAAGATGCAGAGAGTTGCATCGACGATCGAAAAGTTAGAGAATGGGCTTGTGGAATAGATGATCTTAGCACGTGGTGCAGTGTGCTTGAAGGAAATTGACGTCCCGAATTAACAAGTTATGACCCTTGACTAATGGCTGGAATACAAATAAGTATCGAGGTGCAGCGATATGTAATAGACCCTGTCAATAGATGATGTTGTCGCATGGATAGCAAGTTTGGTGGGATATAGAATTGTGAGATTATGACTTAGCTAATTAAGTTATGTCATATGCAATTGGATGATTGAAGTAAGAATGCTAGATGATTGGTGCCATAGAGATTGGATCGGTACATGAATAGTAAATCTTCTTATGGAATCATAAGGAGATGATACAAAACTAATATTGATGGTTAACGTGAATTGCTAAGAGATGTCCGTGTTGGTGTTAGAAAATTTATAAATGATGCCTCGGAAGAAATATGATTATAGTTGCCTGATTTTTGTTGGTTAAAAAAGTACGGACCGTATCGATGATCTAAGAATGTGGGAAACGATTATGTCGCGAAGAGACCGTAGGAAAGAGATCATAAGAGATAAAGTATTGAGATAACAATGTCGGATGATGATTCAGAATAGTTGACCCGATTGAATAGACATATAAGTACGATATGAGGATGCAAGTCGGATTGAACAAGTGATGCTATGTCTATGCAAGTTGGAAATTGAAATCTTGGATACTCGATTAAGGAATTTTATATGATAGCTTCGAGATTGGCCCATAGAGTTGTGGGATAGAATTATTGTCGGATAGATTTTGTCGGTTGCGGGTAAGTCTAGAATGAGACTTCGTTGGATATGACTCGAGTATGAGTACGGGTAGAAAGACTTGACCCTAGACTGTTGGCTAGTTGCCTAGATTGTCGGTTGGTTGCCTAGATTGTTGGCTGGTTGCCTAGAGTGTCAGTTTGTTACCTAGATTGTTGGTTGCTTGCTTAAGTCTCAGATTGGTTGGCTATGTTCTTCAGTTGTCCGTGTTGGGTATAAGTTCATAAGATTGGGGTGGTGTCCCATGTCCCTAAGTTGGTCAGACCATAGAGTTGCCCTATGTTGAGAATTGGTTGCCTCTAAGATAAGAGATAAGTATGTCCCTGATAGCTACTCATCTCATATGGGTTAGCTGAATGTCTGGTTTAGCTTAGATTAGCTGACCGTAGAGACTTGATTGTATGCTAAGTTGACTATTGGAAAACCGTAGGATGTCCCTATTGGTGTTGCGTGAGTATAGTTGGAATGAATAAGATATGTTGGAAGGTAGGCTTTGGAATTGAATAGATATTTAGGAAATTTTGATGTTATAATGTTGGATGGGATGACGGATCATGTTGGTTTTGGAAATTGAGTTGCTTTGGTTGAAATGTTGGGAATTGTTGGAACTGGTTGGATTGGTTGATTGATATTGAGCTGCAAAAATTGTTGGTAGTGCTTTGAGATAGTTGGAATAATTTCATTGACCGGATCAAGATTGAGGATAAGTGTAATGACGGAATTGGATAGTGCATGTAGCCGAGATCGGCGAATGTGAATATGAATGACCCTCAGAATTAATGTTGCTGGAATATGATAGTTGCCTATACGAGAGGATAATATGTTGGCTTGATCAATACGAAGAAATATTTGAGTACAATGAGAAATGTTACTAGAGTGGGATGATGGTACAATTTGATGGATGAATCATGATCGAGAAATTTACAAGTTGCAAACAAAGTGTATGGATGCGAACGATGATGAATACAAGATTTGATCAACGAGAATCGGGGTATCGAAATAAAATATAACAATAGAATTTATCAATTTTGGTGGCATGGATGACAATGAACTTGAAAGGAATACTTGATACATCTAAGTCGGAATATTTTGGAAATTTTGGATCGGTTGAGGAAAGATCAAGATGGTAAACTATGTTGAATCAATTTGGGATGCTGTAACGAGATGGTACATTACTTGAAAATCATTCGAGAGATTGCGGAGAAATAGTAAATGGTGTAAGTTGATCGTTGAGAAGTTTTATGAAGAGTTGGTTGAAATTTTGGGGATGAGTTTTGTTTTAAGTTTCGAGGACGAAACTTTTTCTGGGTGGTATATATTGTAGTGCCCCGACCCGCAAGATGCCTTATGATGGATGGTTGGTTCGATGAAGCCTTGTTGGACTTGGGATTATGCGAAGGATCGCTTGGAAGACTATGCGATCGTGGCAGGAATCGTCCTATGAATGTGAGTAGTGTTGAACCCTTCAAAGATCCTTTAGCTTCACGCTTAAAATAAGGATGAGTATGCTATGTTTCTAGTTGAGTTTGTTCAATAACACCTTACATGGAATTCGAAAAAATAATGAAAGATAATTAATCACCTGAACGTAAACCGTTGTGGCTAGATGAATTGTATGCTTGTACGCTGTTGCGATGAATTACATGACAGGTGAAGGCAAAGTCCCAAATACTTGGGCAGGTGAGTATATCGAGCGTTGGCTCAATGAATAGATGGCAATACAGATGTTAAGACCCAAGAACTGGGCAGTGAGTATGCTTGAATTGCATTCAAATGAATGAATGCTAAACAGATGCTAAGTCCCAGGAATTGGGCGGTGAGTACATTGAGTTTGGTTGGAAAGATGTTTGGTATCAAAGATGTGGCAAGTCATTGGGTAACAACATTCTATTATCCTGTCACCGATGTAGAATGTTGATTACGCCAAGACCCTGGATTGGGCAGATGATAATGTGAGCATTGGCTCAAGGCAAAATGGCTAGATGGCTAGATGGCAAGATGGCAATACGAATGAGAATGATGGTTTTGCTTAGTTTTTCTTATCATGCATTATATGTTTTCTTCTTAGATAAGTTGCATATAGTTGCATGGTCATGGACAACTTGTCGACAAGGTAGTTTCCTCGAACGGTATTCCTGGGCCATGGAACCCGGTTCGTCCTAGGGGGAAACAAGGAATGTGCCGACGTACTGGCATCGGTAAACGGGACTTGCAGTGGGGCTAGCTACCCGCACTGAAAGGGCGCCGTTGTACCAAGTAAGACGGTCCAGGATGGCGTGTCGCCAGTGACCTTCATATAGATAGGTCAGGTGCTAATGATGTCTTATGCAGGCAGAGTAAGTTATTACTCAAATACAGGGAAAGAAGTCGGTATATTCATTTGTAGCCTAGAGGGCAAGTGTATACATTCAGTTGGCTATTCAAAAGTCTTGTAAACAGTTGTAAACTCTGTATTCCGCTGCAAGTCTTGTAATCCATTTTGATTATCAATAAAGAGATACATTTCTATATAAATTGTGTGACTTCAATTTATCTGCTTAGTTTCGCTGCATTGTCGATGTTTTCTGAGAATTACCAGGAACTGTAATGGTTTTGCCTTGTACAAGTGCAATCTAGACTTGTACGGCATCACGCCCAGTGGCTAGTTTTCGATCCTCCGGGATCGGGGCGTGACATATGTGACCATTGATGGTTTAGTTACGCTATATGTGATGAATGCCGCTTTGATCCTATGTTGATATGGTTAATGGACGAGATTGTCCGGATATATCCTAAGGATTAAGATAGTAATTTATGAGCTCACTAAGGTTAACAAAATTATAAGGTTACATATGTGGCCCAGTGGAAGATTGTTGAAATTATTCAATAATATGGGCCACACATGTAAAATTAATTGTGTTGGACTATCTAAATAATTAAGCCAAATTAAAGTGATCTATTTAGAAAATTAGTTTAAGGGTATAATTGTCATGGAATTAATGTGTAGATACCGAAGATAAATCTAATTTGATGAGGGGCCAAATTAGAAATATCAAAACATATAAATATATGTATTCATTAGGGTTATGGTCCCCAACTCGTACGGCCACCAAAAAGAGGATTTCTTTATTCTCTTCTGTATCCCCATCAACAAAGAGAGGAACAAAGATTTCATCTTTGTTATTAAGGGCCGTAGCGGGTTGGAAGATCGAACCCCACAAAAGGAAGGACAACCGCTTCAAGATCCATCAAGTCTAGCAATGGATTCAGGTACGCTTCCGCAATTTAATTTATGTTCTTCATCTCATGAATCGACAGGGTACAAAATAATTTCTAACAATATATATATATATATATATATATATATATATATATATATATATATATATATATATATATATATATATATGAATTTTTTACCATTTTAATACACCCATCCATCAATTCATTCTCTTTCATATCTATTCTCTCTTGAGCTTTACAATCTTCCAATTCCTAAGAAACTCTCATAAGTCTTCTAGTGCCAAGTGTGATCTCGGTCAGGAGTCTTTGAAGAATTACAAAATCTTTGAAAATCAACTTTCTATTTTTAACTTTAAGTGTTGAGTCGGCGTGCTCTTCGGATCAAAGACATAGTTATAAGAAGTCATCGAACACTTCGGATTAAAGCTCGTAGTGTACTGTTGTTTCTCGATATTGAATTAATACCGAGTAAGAGTACATGGGACTAGATTGCCTTCCACGAAGGACAATAATATATATCTCAGCGTTTGCATTTGTGACTTTTTTTTACTCGGTTTACTTTCCTATATTTGCTTGCATTTAGTTTTTCAGTTGGTAATTTTAATTTGCCTTAGCTTTTATTGGAATTATTTCTGCTACACTCTATTCATGCCCTCTAGAGTTGCTTTCAATTGTATCAGAACAAGGTTGCTTGAACAAACATCCTTGAGTTTTATCCATAACAACACTAGCTCTATTTATACCAACAATGATGAAGGCCAATCCATAAATAGGCTACCACTATTTGATGGTACCAATTATACATACTAGAAAACACGAATGAACTTCTGTTTAAAGTCACTAGATTTTGATCTATGGTCCATTGTTATTGGTGATTAAAAAAACCTGCCAGAATGGTTAAAGAAGACAATCTTGTCAAGAAACCATATGATAGATACATAAATTTTTTAAAAAATAAGCTAGTTTAGATGCGAAAGCTATTAATGCTTTATTCTGTGCAGTAGACAGAACTGAGTTTAATAGAGTATCTACATGTACCACTTTTCATGATGTTTGGAAACTTCTTGAGGTAACTCATGAAGGAACATCACAAGTAAAGAAATCCAAAATCAAAGAGTATGAAGCCTTCAAAATAAAGTCCAAGGAGACCATTTCACAAATATTTACACATTTTCTTGATATTATTAATTCTCTATCTTCTCTTGGCAATGAATACAATAATCATGAAAAGATTCGCAAAGTCTTTCGGGGACTGACCAATTGGAATCCAAAAGCAACGACGATCATTGAAGAAAATGACCTCACTATCATGACCCTTGAGACGCTTGTGGAAAAACTAATGGCACATGAGCTAGATCTGAAGGAGTTTGAAGAATCGATGCCTAAAGAGAAAACTATTGCATTTAAGGCACATTATCAAAAGATCTCCAAAGATGAAAGCGATAAAAGTTCTCCCACAATTTAAGCATCGTTATGGTACGGTACAAACAATTTGTAGGTGTAGATAGCATCTTGTATTAGTTCTCCTCTTGATCTTGTATTAGTTCTCTCCTTTTTTATTATGACATATTAGTATTGTATTGGTATATTAGTCACGATTTGTTAATTATCAAAATTGAGGAGATTGTTGGCCAAATTGGTCATAGTCAACTTCATTTTGGTAATAAATTAAACTTTGATTTAATATGAAATAACATAAGCACAAATACAAACAACTGAAGACATGAACATCAACTCTGTTGTTGCTCTCAAGTCAGAAGAATACAAGTTTTGGTCGATCAATATTTTATGTTTACTTATTTGATATTTTTTATGTCTAGGACTCTGTACATCGAGTCACACTGGCAACTAGGTAGCCCACAAATTATATCAGATTCAAGTCCACACAAAAGAGCCCAAAATCTATGTTCTGTCCACCATACAATCAAATTCCAACTCCACAAACTTCTTAGCTAATCTAGAAACCATTATGACCCAAACAAATCAAACTCGGACAAAGTTCTGCCTCTGGTAGAACTCAGACCGAACTCGGTCCCTAGATGATCCAGTATTCCAGAATTGACTCGTTCGTCCATGATAAAAGGAACCTAACGTTCAAAATTTTGAACTTTTGGGGACCGAACTCTATCCGAACTATGTTTCCAAAAATCATACAAATATGAATAAATTTTCACCATTTCAATACATTCATTCATTAATTCATTCTCTCTTGAGCTTTACAATCTTTTAATCCCCAAGAAACTCTCATAAGCCTTCTAATGTCAAGTGTGATTCCGATTAGAAGTCTTGAAGCATTGTAAAAGCTTAGAAAACTAAGTTTCTATTTTGAATTTTAAGTTTGAAGTCGGCGTGCTATTTGAATCAAATTACATGGTTGTAAGAAATCATCGAGCACTTCGGATCAAACTCATGGTTTACTGCTATTTTTAAATAGTGGATTAATAACATGCAAGAGTACCTGTGACTGGATTGCCTTCTACGGAGGACACTATTATATATCGTGATGTTTACATTTGTGACTTCTTTACTCAATTAACTTTCCTATACTTCTTGCATTAAGTTTTTTCTTAGCTTTTATTTGAGTTACTTTAGCTACACTCTAGTCACCCTCCTCTAGAGTTGCCTTCAATAGTTTGGTCTATGACCCACGATTGAGAAATTTATGGTGCCATAGTGTATTGCTGGGCCGATGTCCGTACAATATAACTAGGCTATTGAGATGTGTCATGTCCTAGTCCCAAAATACATAGGACTAGAAAACTAAACATCCAGTTATGTATCAAGCGGACTCCAGCCTAACTCGAATACGTATACACTGTCTACGTCAGATAGTTATATCTCTACACTATGATAACTATATATCTCAATCCATTGAAAATAAATCTTTCGTAAGACAAAGTACACTAATGTTGGTCAGACATTAACACAACGGATTCTACAAGCAAATAAGAATAGAAAATATATAAAAAAAAGTAGATCAAACTCTATTACAATCATCTGAACAAGCTCATAGAAAAGAATAAAGCTTACAAAACTAGGTCATATCAACGGAATAAAGTAATGTAAATAAAAGTAATATCAGATGAATATCACGAAGATATCAACCAAATATATACCTAAAATCCTAGAGAAACATGCAATCACCAACTACCCTTCTTTTCCAGCCGCTCAGCTAAAGCTGGAGAGATCACCAGGTCCTCAAGGGATATATCAAGATACATAATATACATGCCTATATAACAATAAATAACATGTATAAATAATAACCAAGAAGAAAACAAAATAACTAGGCAACAAACTAAACATGTATACAAGGCTAACTACGCATAAATGAAATGCTGAGAAGTAAATAAATACAAATGTCAAGTTCCTATGTGAACACATGGCGAGAAATCAAACCAATAATCAAACCCCGTCCTTAGTTTGGACTTGCAGGTTTGAGCAAATAGCTAACTCTCGTCCATAGTATAAACTCGCAGGTTTGTTTAAATGATCAACATTCAACCCTAGTGTGGACTCACAGGTTGAAAAAAAAATTAAAAATAGAAATTACAGTTCAATTTTAATTCACTTGTTCTACCTACCCCCTTAATACGGTACGACTCAGACAAGGTACAAGTTCGAACAAGTCTAGTACCAACTACAATGCCAAAACATAATAAGGACGAATGATCAATGAGATAACTAAAATAGTATGCATAATATGAGAGACAACACGTATTAATAAATAAAGAAAAAAAACTAGATAATGACATATAACAAAAGAGAAAAAAAAATCTACACATGTAAATATACTGTAAAGAAGGCAAGGTAAACTTGTCTGCATCTCCCAAGTGTGCTTACAAAGTTGCAGCTCACGTACTCCCAGTCAGACCGTCACAAACTCGTAGAACACAATAATAACTTTCAATCAACTATGACAATAATGTACGTTGCACACCAATCACATACTACCATCTATATTCTAAAGTAGGTCTCCATGTAACTAGCCTAGTTTAGAACAAAGTTAGATAGTTATATATTTTATAGATAACATGCTAAACCCTTAAAATACTATATTATAATCATAAAATATATTATATTAATTCTGAAATAATTTTGAAAAATAATTTTAAACATAATTTATTTATACTATCTACAAGAAAATATGGTAACTAGTTACGCAGTCAACTAGTCGCACATAGTTGTCAATTATGCGGTTGATTGGACGATCTAATTATGCAACAGTAATAGATTTATAAACTGAAATATTACACAATGAAGTTGAATATTCAGAGATTAAATCATGAGAAATCAGGATTATGAACATCGTGAATTTTATGACAAGTTGGTGCAAAAAATCTAGCATGTCGTTCTACGAAGATTCAGTTGTTTACGACGATAAAAACTTTGAATATTCGGCAATAAAAGTATATAAAATCTAATGAGCAATTTATACACATGAAGATACTAAGATGCTCACCAAGGGTCTCAGGGCTGTCGTTGGACTTCACAAAGTTACACAGACATCAGCTACGTCAAACAAGCTTCAACCTAGACACCTTGTCGTGGGACTTCGAACGATTTTTTAAACAAACGATTTGATGTGATATACGAACTTCTTAATTAGTATAATGATACAAACGGTCCTGCTCCATAAACTAATCAATCTGACCAAATTAGACAAGTTTGTATCACCGCTCAAATTTTGCCATCTCTTGCACAACTCAAATCAGCTCGTTAAAATTACACTATTTTATTCATGCATCTGCACGAAGCGATCGAGGCATAACACCGATCACATAGATATCTGAATCATTCCTATACATGAATCCAAATCCAACCAGGTTCTTCGAGCCAACGAACCATCCCAATGCATCGTGCAGAGAAGAGCATTACAATATGTGCGTTCCTCCGTTTGTAGGGGAAGAGGAACATTTTGTCACGACCCACACCCAGAGTAAGGGCACAAGTACGAAACAACATCCCAGTCTACGCCGCAGAAATGGTATAGAATGCTGTCTAGGTCTACTATCTATGAATAGTTATAATATCAAAACCTGTCGAGAATGGTCAACTCCGAACGGAGGACAATCAATGACAATATAGTATACTCAATCACAAACTCTAAGAATGACGATAGATAATACTGAAAGATAAAGACAACAAGATTTATAAATATCATCTGAAAATCCAACACAGAATAATACAAGTCCAAAATTTCTGAGTCAACAATCTCAAAACAAATAACTAACAATAATAACAAGCCAAAGTAATCTGGAGACAAAGTCCAGTACTATACTAAAAGCAGCTAAACTATACCAAGGCCTCATCTCCTAGAGCTAGCCCCTGTTGCACTAGGGTCTCCAACTCTATACCAACCACGTCATGAGGACCATAATAGGTAGGACACTCCTCATCATCTGTAATATTTTTAACAGGTCCAATCAGGACGGGAATGAATACAAAATCTCAAACAACAGTTCTAGTTAGACAATATTAAAAATATAGCAGTAGATAGAGAGAATATACTAGGTAAAGTAGAGCGTACATGCATCATGGCAGGGTCTATCAAAACTGTAAATGAGTAGTGTAAGAGAACAGTGTATATCATGTACGAAAATCTGGAACTACTATCTATGTGAGTTTAGCACTAGTTTCAACATGTGATCGGCTTAGAACTTGATACAATATTTGACCTGGCTAATCATACGTGAGTGTATGATTAACACTATACAGTGATGATACAATGATGATACAATAATGGTACTGTGGGGTATTGATCACATATCTACGCTAACACCCCCATCCCTGACTAATATAGTGGATCCAGTCATGACACGTATTCTCTGTGAAGTAGCTCTCCTTCACAGGAATCGTGTCTATACAATGAATAAGGAACAAGGAAGACTTGCACAAGGCATACCATATATAAGAGGAATAACATCTTATGACGGAATCCAGAAAAATACCAATCCGTGTGAACAATGTGTCAAGAGAACAAGGATATCTACACTAAATACTAGAAACAAAGACAATATCGTAAAACAAAAATATTATCAGAGAAAGTACTCACCTGGTACCCTGAATGACTGATGAAAACAGATGTCTGAACCGGAGTCCCAAAATCCTAGTTAAAGCA
Source organism: Iris pallida (assembly GCA_029216955.1). Lineage (NCBI taxonomy): Eukaryota > Viridiplantae > Streptophyta > Magnoliopsida > Asparagales > Iridaceae > Iris > Iris pallida. The sequence goes on along the minus strand of JANAVB010001000.1, from coordinate 1,502,462 downwards.
ATTACAGGTTATGATGTATTCAGAAATAAGATAAATGAAGTATACGATACAATCTACATAATTTCTAAGTCAATCTAGGTCAAAGTCAACTCTAAGTCAAACCTGGTCAACCGTCTAGGTCAAACTAGGTCAACTAGTCAATTTGGTCAACTAGGAGTCCAACTTGGTCATCCTCTAGTCTATCTAGGTATTTCCAAATAAACTCATCTATATATATATACTACCATATAATATATACCCTTATCTCAATACTTAAGTAATACACTATATAGATATCACTAAGAATATGTAAAAGTAAACCCCTTAATCCTAAACCATAGCCTAACTAACATCACACTCACATTCTAACTCAAACTCAACTTTCACACTACTCACTCTCTCATCTACCTATTTTTTAACACTCAAAACCATATCTCAAACTAACTCACACTCTCACTCACACATCCTACTCATACACTCAAACACTCATACTCACACTCAAACCAAACCAAATCCTAACATTCAAAACTATTATCCAACTAACTCACACTCAAAATCAACCAAGCCAAGGCCTAAGGCCATTTGGTCAAGTGGCTATGTGCCACTTGTTGTTAACCTATTGCTAAAGTCCATGCCATGCCAAGCAGTGGCCTTGGCAAATGCCAAGCCTGGCAGCCAAGCAAGGCAGTGGCCTTGCTCACTGCTGCAGCTCCTAAGCTACTGCAGTGTAGCTGCACAACAACCATGCCAACCCAGGCAAGCCAACCAGGCAGTGGCCTTAATGCTCACTGCACTGCTGCTGCTGTCTGCTGTCAAAGGGCAGTAGCTACTGCTGCCAGCAGCCTATTGTGCATACAACTCCTTCTCTTATCATCCTTTAACATGTGAAATCAACAACTAACCCTCACATATCCCAGGTGTCAGGAATACCCCTACAAACCTCCCCCTCTCACAACATACAAACATACATATATATAAACATATAGCTATACCTTTATAAGTATACACTGGTACTTATCTATAATATGCATACAACATACATATAAACATATATCTATATACATTTAGATTTATTAATCTACATATACATCTAAACTTATAACTAAACCAAATAAAAACCAATACATATATAAGTAGACTTTTGAAACCAAAACCTAATATCCAACATACATACATGTTTAAAACTGGAACTTAATATTGAAACAAGTATCAAGAATTCAAATTCGAAGCCAAACCAACATCTAACTCAACCCTAAGTCTCTGGGAATATCAGACCCAAAACTCAGTCCTCAAAACCTAATCAATCAACAGATTTTATAGAGTCAATTTCCATTCTCAGGATAACTCTAAAATCCCCCACATAGTATTCAGTCGAACACAAACAATTATACATATAGAGATATACTCATGAACATAAATCCATATGGAAACCAATTTGGAATTAAAACAAACCCAGGCAAAAACAGAAAAACTCATTTTGAAACCTGGAAGTCGAATTGGACATTTTTGAAACCAATTTCAAAAACAGTTTAAACATGTATCACCATGTATTAGTAAATTCCCATTTTAAAACCAAAAACCATTTCAAAACCAAACACAGACCTTCGTGTCAGGTGGGGGATATTTCGTGTCGACCCTGGGGGTCATGTCATATCCTCCAGTGTCAGGTATTGTTTCCAATTCGTGTCACAAAACCTAGTCGAACTGGTGTCAGAGACAGTGCAGTGCACTGTCTCGTGCACGCGTGTCGACTCGTCCAGGGACACGTGTGTCCACTAAGACACCAAGTGGTTGTGTCGAATGGGTAGCCTAGGTCTAGGTCTAGGGTTAGGGTAGCCTGAATCGTGTCTAAGTTGTGTCGTGTCCATGTTTAGAACGCGTATCAGTGGGCTCATACGCGCGCGCTGCGCGTGTGTGTGTGTGTGTGACCCGTGCAGTCGAGATTTCTCCTAAACTACTCGATGAAATCCAATGAGACTTTGGGGGCATGTTTCTAGACATTGCCCCCACGTGTCCATTAAATTTCATGTCAAACAAAGCTGTGTCGTGTCCTACAGGACACTCGAGCAACAGGAGAGCACAACACTCCCCTGTGCTGTGTCCTGGCAGCAAGTTCATGTCCAATTTGGACACGAACAGGGGTCCAAATTGTGCCCAGTCCTACACTAATCAAATCTCTACATAGGCTACCAAAATATGAAATTAGTTTTGAAATTGGTTAACAATCAATCCATTGAGACATTTCACCAAACACTTTAAACTACGGTCCGATACGTGTCCGATACGCATATCAAACGGACACGAAATCCTACCAAACTTGGGCTACACCTAGGGAAACCCTAAATGAATGTATTTATGAAGTTAAATCAGGATTTCAATGGGTGTAGATAGGTTTACCTATTGATAGTTGGAATCTCAATGTAAAGAGCCTAGTATCGATGTTTTCCCTCAATTTGCAACGGTTCCGAAGATTCAACTTGCTAGCTATCCACCAATGACTTCTACTACTGTAGGGGAGTCCAATGCAAAAGACTAGGCTCAATTTGGAGTTGAATTGATAAAATGGGATGATTTGGGGAAGAACACTAAACTAGAATTTCTATTTGAAATGAAAAGAGGCAAGGGTGTGTCAATAAGTGTTTAAATAGGGAGAGAGGCTCCTCATGGCAGCCTAGGGTTTGCCTCTAGGGTTTGGGTTTAGTTTCTAAGTGATTAGGAGGCTTCTAGCTATTGAAATCAAGGCCTTCTAGCTATAGGCCCAAGTTAAAATATCTACCCCTAATAAATATCTACCCTTAAACAAATATCTAGATATTCTTAACCTTGTCATGTAATGGATATTTCTAATCTAATCTCTAGGCTCATGTTTATCATCTAGATTAGAGAAATTCTATGTTAAGGCCTAACCTATCAATTAGCACATTACTAAAAGGCCAAAATCTATAATAATTCAAAAGTCACCAAATGACCAAAATATCCTTAGCCTAAAAAATGGAAATTTGCTAATCTAAACACTCGGTTAGGTCTCCATGGTCATGGTTAGTCTCTAGGCTAAATAGTTTCTAGGGTTGTACTAACAAAACATCAAAATCACAATACACCAATTTAAATGGTATTAAGTAAATTAAAATTCACCAAAATTATAGAAAACTGAGAAATGACAAAATTACCCTTGATTTTGAAAACAGACAGTTATACATTTTCCATGGTGTATTGCTACCGAGATATAGTATATCCCCCAACATTTTGTTGTGACTCGACATACCGACGAGGGTTGTTGTTGTTGTTGGTATCCTGAGGCTGGGATTACCTATGAGAGACTGAACGTAAAGTAGATGTTGTTTAGGTGAAATGAGGATCCATGCCCCTGGAGGTTGTTCACTATATATTGTTATGAGTAATAGATTAGTGTTATAGACGTAAAAGTTGGGTCTGTTGCCCACGATTGGGGAATTTATGGTGCCAAAGTGCATTGCTGGATTGACGTTTGCATAATATAACTAGGCTATTGAGAAGTTTGGAACATCTGGCCCATTACTGAATCAATTTCCTTGTCGAGTATGGATCCTTGAAGGTGTGTGGGCATTGATGGGCCATAATCTGGGTAGAAGTCCCAGTTGGTTGCAAGGAACCTAAGAAACGTTTGAAACTTTGGATTGAGATTCGATGTAGGTGGCAGCGGGTTGATCTTTAATTGATGTTGCTGTGACTGCGGGGCATGCAACGAGGGGGCCTCGGACGAGGTTCATCCCTAGAGGCAGGGCCGACCCTGCCCCAGGGCGACTGTCCAGGACCCCCGAATCATGAGGGGCCAAAAAAATAGTTGAAAGATAAATCTGTTAATAATTTTGTATGTCAAAATGTAACTAATATATACCGAGGGTTCTTTTAGACACAAAGTTATTATGTTGTCGTGGTTATTACTTTAGACTTCTTATTGAAGGTCCTAAGTTCAATCCTTGGTTGTAGCCATTTTTTAAAGTTTTTTTCTTAATATTTTTTAAATTATGTATGTGGGCCTTATTTTGAAAGTTCGTCCTGGGCCCCCATGAGCTCAGGACCGGCCTTGCCTAGAGGCACCACGTGGGTAGTGGTAATCAAGAAAACAGATAGAGGACGGGTCGAATGTGTTCATGATAGGGGTAGGGCTGCAAATGAGTCAAGCCGTTCGCGAGCTGCTCGAAGCTCGGCTCGATAAAAGCTCGTTTGAGCTTGGTTTGTTTAGGAAACAAGCTGAGCTCATTTTCGAGCTCGTTTAATAAACGAGCCAAGCTCAAGCTTAGAAGTACTCGGCTCGTTTGAACTTGCGAGCTGGCTCGTTTATGAGTTTGCGAGCTGGCTCGTTTAGAAGCTCGTTTTGGAGCTCGTTTAAGAGCTTGTTTAGAAACTCTTTTGTTCTTTGTTGAATTCTAATTATATATATATGTGTGCATTATATATTTATATGTCCTTAATAATTGATATTAAGAAAGTTTTTAATTACATTTTTATAAATAAATTGTTAATATTACATGTACTTGAATTCAAACCTAACTAAATTGAAATCGAGCTCATTAAACTTGAAATCAAGATTAATGAGCTTGAAATAAAGTTGAGTGAGCTTGAAATCAAGCTATACAAGCTTGCTTATCAAGCTTGTTTATCAAGCTTGAATCAAGCTTGCTTATCAAGCCATGCTCAAGCTCAAACCAAGCCAAGCCAAGCCCAAGCTCTAAAATAAATTTTTTTATCAAGCTCGAGCTTGAGCTCGATTAATTCTAGTCAAGCCAAGCTCAAGCTTACAAAAGCTTGGCTCGGCTTGGCTAGTTTGCAGCCCTAGATAGGGGACTGAGAACATATCTAAAGTACTTCTTGAACCTATTCGTCTCCTTGGTTTCTTGCATACACAAGTGGACATAAGATGGGTTGTGATAGCTCCCCAAGTGTTACTATGACGCTCATGTCAGCTTAAGATTTGAGGTAGGTATAAAATTCAACAATTTTATGGTAAAAGTAAGCATCTCTCTAAGAGATTATTTAGGGACTGTTTATAACACGTGGAAAGATAACCCTAATCCTTAAGCTAGTTTTTAAACATGGAAGCACGATGTATATGTAAATATCTCTATATCATCCTCATCTTCTTAGGATTACATGTAACTAACTTATGTAGTAGATTCGTACCCGTTCGAATATATATCACCAAGTATGGACATAATTAATATGACCAAGACTATCTAACTGTTAGTCTTTGTATAATAATTAACAAGAAGTCTCCGACTCCGACACAGAGAATAGTAAAAGTAGTGTTGGCATTGATCCCCAAGATCACAACATCACACTACTATCCATGCCATATTGTCATGCACGATCCCAAACCTATATAAAAACTTTCCTTTTGGTCAGTGTCTGCAATCCCCTCTCTACGAACATGTTATTGTCGAACCCCACAAAAGGAAGGACGACCGCTTCAAGATCCATCAAGTCTAGCAATGGATTCAGGTACGCTTTCGTAATTTAATTTATGTTCTTCATCTCATGAATCGACATGGTACAAAATAATTTCTAACAAGTGGTATCAGAGCCTCCCTGTTTGATTTATGAGGTCGAAGTTTAGAATCCAATTTTATTTATTGTTATTTAGAAACCCTACATCGTTTGACCTAATTTAGTTTAGAGTTTCAATTAATTGATTAAATATGGTGGGACAAGGCTTTGTTGTTTATCGTCGACGTCCAAAGGCGGCCGATTATTTTCAGAATCAGCATCGCCTAATTTTGCTTCATGTAATTTTCCTTTCTTTCTTTTACTTTCCGGAAACCAAACGAGGCCTAAAGTTGTGAATAAATGTTTGAAGACAGTACATTTTATTATGACCACACTAGTTGGTATTAGACCACACTTCAGAGAATGTTATACTGTTTCTTTTTAATTAAATTTGTTTTGCTATGTTCCTAGCTATATGCCAAATGATTGATCAAGTTGAGTTGTTTTGATTGTTAATACGGAAAAGATTGAATATTTTAGAGTTGCACATGTTTCAAAGCAAAGTTTGGAACTTCATTTATTCTAATGGGTTGATAATGGTTCTGTTCTTGGCTGTTGGCATGTGGAATATTCAAAAGAATATGATGTTTGACAAATTTGGTTTTCGATATGGAATTCATGTTTAATAAATAAATAAATATTATGTAAAGTTGTCATCTTTGTTTTTTTTTTTTTTTTTGGTGTGGTGATTTGGAAGAAAAAGAAATTAATCTTTAAGCAAAGTAGATGATTCATGGTTGGGATTATATTCAGGATCTACTTTTGGATAGGAATAACAAATGTTGTTCCTATTGAAGATATGATAATGCTAGAGTTATGTGAAAAAGGATATGAATTTTGGGAGTCCAGTTTGGAGCATCATTATCATGTCTTATATATTTGTTGTCCTTTGGATGCCTATTTTCAGTAGAGTATTACATGAATTTTATCATGTTGATAATGTTTACTTCAGTCAAATTATAAATTCTTACTTTAAGTAATGTAAAGAGATTTACATGCTTATGATTATCTTATTTGAGTTTGTAATTTTTAAAAAATATGCATGTACATAAGGATTTATGATTATTTAATTTAAATAAGCATAAAGATTTGGACATGATTTAGTTTTGTAAAATTTAGTCAGCATTCAAATTTTTGGTACCTTTTATGGCTAGCAATAGTTGTCTAATATTCTTAATAGACCAATTGAAACAAGATGTCGCCAAAGTGACCTCTCTTGCATAGATAGTCTATAAGGGATGTCAGATGTTTGTGTGTGTACATTCATGTGGGTATTAGCCGGCCCAAAGGAAGGTTAATACTTGGCCGAATTGCACACATACCCGTGATGATAAATGTGTGACAATTATAAGGTTTACATGTGAATAATAACCCAATCCAAAGATAGGCTTATTATTTGACATGACTTATTGTCAATATTTGATCATTACACCAAGAGTACCACTTGCAGTTAATATCACTGTCCAAAGACTTGATATTAATGATGTACTAGGTATCTTGAGATGGGGTTCACCATTATTTGAATTTGTTTGACTATATTTTATTCTTTGGTTATTAATTAGAGCATATTTATTTATTTATTTTTGTTCTCTTTACAGTTAATGTTGTTACAATATCTGCCAATTAGAATTTAATTTTCATGTTTAATGGGATAAACTTTAAGGGCAAAAAAGAAAATAAATACAGAAGCTGCTAAGGGTCCAGCTCAAAAGAAACAACAATATAAAACTAAGGGTTATTTCTTTTTTGACAAGCCAGGACACATAAAGAAGAAATATACAAAGTACCACGCATGACGTATAAAGAAAAGTACATTTCTAAATTTGGTCTGTTCTGAGGTTAATTTAGATTTAGTACCTAAAAACACGTGGTGGTTAGATTCTGGTGCTACTATCCATACACTACTAAAATACAACGTTTTAGTGACGGCCCTATCCGTCGCAAATCCGTCGCAAAATGACATTACCGACGGATACTGGCTAAAAAAATTCGTCGGCAATAACCTCGTCGCTAAAACAAATCCGTCGCCATTTCGTCGCTTAGCGACTACTTAGCGACGGATTACCGTTGGCTACATCAAAACCGTTAGCGACGGCAAGCCGACGGTTTCCCGTCAACTCCGACATTTTAAAATTTTAATACCAACGTTTAGCGACGGAAGGATCCGTCGCTAATCTGTCGTAAATATGTCGGTAAAAGAGTATCGGAGAGTTTCTGATACGTAAAATCCGTCGCTAATCCGTCGCCATTCCGTCGCTATGTATTTTTCCAGAACTAGGCCAATGGATAATCCGTCGGCAATCTGTCGCTACCTCGTCGGATTAGCGGCGGAGTAGCGACGGATAATCCGTCGACGTGCTTCTGGATATCTTCTATATTTCTAGAACCTGAGCGACGGAAAATCCATCGCTATGTGTTTTTCCAGAACTAGACCGACGGATAATCCGTCGCCATGCCGTCGCTATCTTGTAATTCATACAGTTAGCGACGGATTATCCGTCGCAAGGTTGTCGCGAGTCCGTCGCTAACCGCAATATTTTTAAATTTTTTTGGCAGGAAACAGACTATTCCCTGTACGTACAATATATCCAACATCCATCATACACAAATATAACATACCCAACATCTACCATCCACCATACACAAATATAACATATCCGACATCCAACATATCTAACAAATATCCATATTGCCAACACAATATCTCCAAACATCCAATATATCCCAACATACACAAAAAATATCCAACACAATAATCAACAAAATATCCAACACAATATCCAACACAATATCCCAACATACATACAACAAAATATCCAAACATAAACAAAATATCCAAAATATACACATATCCAAATGTCCAAAAACATAAACAAAATCACTGAGAAGGAGGAGGTGGATCGTCTCGTGCTCTCTCCGTCGCTTCCGCTCTGCGTATATAATGCTCCACCATGTGTGTCGGCACTTGGGAAAAGACATGGTCTGGAAGCGAGCGTAGCTACTCTGACGACATCATGTCAAGGAGCGCCACGATAGCAGCATCCGGTACCAGGCGGACCTCGAAAGAGCGGTCAAAAATAAGCCGTCCGGTAGAAGAAGGACCAGGTCGATCCGAAGCACCGGCAGCAGCAGTAGACGGACCGGCAGTAGACGGACCAGAAGCAGACGGATTGGGAGCAGAAGAAGGATGCGGATAGTGCCCCAGCACTATCGCCCGCAAATCCGACACCCCATGGCGAGAGTCACAAGCTGCGTCCTCACATCGTCTGTGGGGGACGCGAGAGGAGGCGGAGGCGGAGGCGGTGGATATCTCGAAGTCGACGCCTGCAATGACGACGCCATAGAACCTAAGCCGTAGAGGCGCCCTTTCCTAAAGCCGCCGACGGATTCTATGAACACGTCGTCGTAGCGAACAGCCATAGAAGAGGACGTCTGGGTGGGCGTCGTTTCGCCGACATCTTCGGTAGGGGGCTCAATCCGACGGAGTGCCTCACGATACGCAGCCTATCCAATGAATGTGTTTATACTATAAGTTTTCCTAAGTTATAATCTAAATCCTATGTTTCCCTAAGTTATAGTCTGAATCCTAAGTTTACCTAATTAAGTTAACAATAATTATATTTCTAACATAAATCTCATAAACATAAGTACTTACATCAGTGTCCTGGGCCCTCGCGTCGATGAAGCTCCCGTCCTTACGTCTTTTGTGCGTATGCACGAATACTTTGTGAGCGATGACCGCCTCCGTCTCTCTTCCCTCCTTCACTGTCCGTTGGGCCTGCATACGTAGAATTTAATTAACATCATATATTAATAGTACCGAATTAAATAGTGGAATGAAAAATCGATATCTCACCAAATCTGTACGCGTCAATACGTGGGGCCTTGATCCCCCCGTATGCAGACCCGCGGCCTGTCTATTCGCCTTGGCTTTCTCTGATTTCTCCTTGTATTGAGTAGTATCTATCTTCTCCAACATCTCCTCACAGTACTCCGCCCTGATCCAGTCCTTCTTCGTATGTGCCGTACGAAGGTCGTACACCGCATCCCGTATCTTCTTCCCGGCGGCGACTTTGTAGGTCCTGTGGATCGCCTCCTCGCGATGGGGGGGCCACCAGAACGTCCTCTGACATACAAATTCAAATATCACGTAATTAAAAAATTAATAAATTAAAGAATAATTAATAATTAACCAAAATATATATACCCTCATCTCGTCGAGCCAGACGTACTGCCTATTTTGAGGCACCTCAAAAAAATTGAGGTAGGGGCCATGGTAGTTATTCCTGATAATGCGCCCTAGAATTCGGGCAACATTCCATGGAAAAAATCTATAAAGAAGCAACGACTGGATTATTGACTTGAATAAATAAAACAAATTTAATAAATAAACTTAAATTTACTTACGATTCACCCGCGGGCCATATCTCTCGTCGGAACTCGCCTATCGGCCTCTCTGGTGGCGTCGGAGGATCCGAGGGTCCGCGTATATACTCCCCGGTAACAGGATGAAACTGAATCCGGGGGTACTTCGGGGCCCACCGTGCAGTAACTGCTGGGTCCGCTGCTGCATCTGCTGATGCATCCGCTGGTGCATCCGGTGGCAGAACGGATTCGCTAGCGGATGGAGTCACAGGCCTCGACGAAGATGACTGTGGCACCGAGGTAGATTGACAGCGGTAAGAGTTTGTGCCCGGGCTCTCCAGGTCGGGATCAGAGGTCACATCCGAAGAATACGGATGGCGACCACGACCGCTACCACCACGTCCACGTCCACCACCACCACCACCACCACCATGGCCAGCACCACCAGCACGAGTGTTCGTAACCGTGCCCTGTAAATAGAACACATAAATATAATTAATAATATAGAAGTATAAATCAATATAAAACTAAACTAAAATATATATACCAGCAGCAGGGCGACGAGTGCCGCCCAGGAGTAGGACTAGGAGTGCCATCTGCAAAAAGAAAATCATACAATAAGTAGATGATCGAACGACAAAAACATGAACTGAAATAAAAATACATAAGTTTAATTTAAACTGAATCGTCCTCGTCCTCGGCTTCGGCCTCGACAAAAACATGAACTGAAATATACCGATATTTAATCATCGTCATCATCCTCGTCTTCATTCTCATCATCATCCTTATCCTCATCGTCGACTTCATCTGTATCCTCATCCTCATCAAGTTCTTCTTCTTCTTCTTCTTCTTCTTCTTCTTCTTCAGTCTCAATACTTAGGACAAGACGCCTCTTTCTTTCCTGGTTGACATCTAAGTCTTGTATATCAACCTCTTCCTTCCCTTTATTTTCCTCAGCAGGAGGTATATCAACCTCTAATTCAACATCCTTGGTATCCGACTGTTGTCCCAAGTATTGGGGCTTTTCGATCTCATCCTCTTGGTATGCTGGGTCTCCAACGTTGAATGTATTTCTAGATTTAATCTTACATACTGTCCACCAGTTAAATCGATCTCTACGACGCCTTGGGTAGCTTGTATAGTAGACTTGAAAAACCTGACTTGCTATCGCAAACGTGTCGGACCCTCTATACCTCCTGCGATGATTTATATCGACGAATCCAAATTGTTTATCGATTCTCCAACCGATATTTGGTGTCGTATCGAACCACTCACATTTGAATATCACAATATGCATATCATATGGGGCTCTATATTATAAACCTACAATATTCCGAAGCACTCCATAATAGTCAAAGTCTGGCTCGTCGTCATAGATGATGCCTCTTATACAAATACCAGAATCCTTAGTACTGAAGTTATCATTGACAAATTCGACATTTATAGCATGCTGAGTTGCCTTAAACTTGAAGCCATTAACGACATAGCCTGGCCAAGTCTTCGTATGCTTCTTCGATCCCAATGCCAAATAACGAATGCTCTCATTTGTGAGTGTTGTTTCAGGCAATAAAACCTGTAAACAAATAATAATAATTTAAATGTTTTACTTGCATATATTTTAATGGTAGCCGCATAACATATTATCTCAATTACTTACGTATTTTCAAAACCAGGTCGGAAAGGTACAATCAACCTCTCTTTGAAGTCCCTCATCGATAATATCGGGTGTCCTTATTTTGACTTCATCTCTAAATACACTGTTAGAGAGAATAAAAATAAGTGTAGTCACTTACTTCACCAAATTAGAGATTATAACGAGGTGTAGTCACTTACTTCTCCAAATCTCTCACTTCTTGTATGTCATAATTTAACAAGACATATCGGTGTGCGGCATCATACTCATCGTCAGTCAATCACCGTTTCTTACTAGTCCCAATAGGCTTGCCCCTTAAATTGAATATACCTCCATCCTCAACGTCTTCGTCATTCCTTTGAGGTCTATTTCTATTTGTCTCGACATGAGTATCAAAATAAATGGAGCAGAAGTTTGACATCTCTTCGATAAGATATGTTTTGCATATCGAAGCCTCTATATGAGCCTTGTTGCTAATTTTCTTCTTTAGATGGTGTAGGTACCTAGAAAGATAAATTATCTTGAGAATTAATAATGAATTATAAAATTTCACTTAAATTATATCGATTTTTATTTACCTTTCAAATGGGTACATCCATCGATAATGAACAGATGCACCGACACGGGCTTCGTATGGTAGATGAATCGGTAGATGCTCCATGCTGTCGAAAAAGGTCGGTGAAAATATTTTCTCTAACTTGTAAATTGTTAAGACAATCTTCTCCTCAAGTTGTACCATATGTTGCACCGTCAGCTTAGTTGAACAGATATCCCTGAAGAATATAGACAGCTCGGCCAACGGAACCCATACAGCAGAAGGCAACAACTCTCTCAAAGCAATAGACAGTAATCTTTCCATAAACATGTGGCAGTCATGACTCTTCATTCCTGTTAGCTTGCGTTCATTGAGATCAACGCATCTAGACAAATTCGACACATAGCCGTTGGGAAATCTTAAAGTAGATATCCACTTGTAGATTATTAATCTATCTTCCTTGCTCAATGTATATGGCGCTATAGGCTTAGTTAATTGTCCACCAGCTCCCCTTTGTATCAAGTTTAGATAATTACGTTTGTATATCTCGGCCATATCTTGTCTTGCTTTTGGATTGTCCTTCGTCTTTTCTTTAATATCTATGACGGTATTGAAGACATTATCAAACATATTCTTTTCGATATGCATGACATCAAGATTATGCCATATAAGATTATCTTTCCAATAAGGCAAGTCCCAGAAAATACTCCGTTTGGTCCAGTTATGGCTTTGTCCGAACTCATCGACACGATTGTTCGATGGATCTTCCATTGCGGTGGGCAATTCCTTTACAACTTCCCAAATATCGTATCCTGACAATCTGGCAGGAGGATCAAGAAATTCTTGTTTTCCAGATCTGAACGCGTCCTTGTTCTTTCGGCAATGATGGCTCACGGGCAGAAATTGACGGCAACAGTCAAAGAAAGAAGTTTTTTCTCCATGCCTAAGGCGGAACGCCTTACTATTTTCATGCATATCGGACAAGACATGTTGCCGTGCGTACTCCATCCCGACAGCATACCGTATGCTGGAAAATCATTGATTGTCCACATGAATGAAGCTCTCATCTGAAAGTTCTGTTTCCTGGAAATATCATACGTCGTGACGCCGATCTCCCACAGCTGTTTCAGCTCATCCACCAACGGCTGTAAATATATATCGATGTTCTTCGTCAAATTTTTGGGATCGGATATGATAGCTGACAAGAACATATAAGGAGTCTTCATACACATCCATGGTGGCAGATTGTAAGGGGTAAGAATGACCGGCCAGCATGAGTATTGAGATTCCTACTGTCCGAAAGGGGCGAAGCCATCAGAACATAGCGCAAGGCGTACATTTCTAGGCTCTGCAGCAAAATCTGGATAACATAAATTAAAATGTTTCCACGCCTCTCCATCCGAAGGATGTGACAATTCTCTTTCGTCCTTTATGCGTTCTTCACTGTGCCACGTCATGTGTTCCGCTGTATTCAGAGATATATACATCCTCTGCAAGCGCTTCGTGATTGACAAGTAATATATATACTTGTAAGGACGTCATTTTCTAGTTGACTTTCCTTTTTCCTGTACTGGCTTGTAACGATCCACATTACATAAGCTGCAACTTTCTATGTCCTCGTTCTCCTTGTAGTACAACATGCATCCGTTGCGACAACAATCTATCTTCTCGTACCCCAGTCCTAGTTGTCAGACCATCATCTTCGACTTGTAGATAAATTTTGTAAGCTCTTTTGATTCCTTCGGTAACACCTCCTTGATTAGTTGTATAATCCGATCATAGCAAGCTTGTGACAAGTTAAAATCGGACTTTATGTTCAATAACCGCATCGTCACTGACAGTACGGAATGACTCTCACAACCAGGATATAGAGGAGTTTCTGCATCCTGAAACATATCATAGAACTCCTTCGCCTCGGGATTAGGATCCTCCGGATCAAAATTAGGCCCTGCCGCGTCGTACACCATATCTCGTGCAAGGTTCTGCAGGTCTCCATAATCAACAGAGCATTCGTCGTCTTCGATGACAAAATCCGTTACAGCATTATCATCAAAAGCATAAGTAGCATCTTTCGCAGCCTGTCTTTCCGAATATAATTCACCTTGTGATGACCACAGGCCGTAATCACGTACGAAATCCTTACGGGTCAAATGATCTCTCACAGTCACCACTTCTTCGTAACGTCTATTGTGACAATTAACACATGGACACTTGATTTTGTTACCGTCCATGTACTGAGCTTTGCTCATGACATACTTAAGAAATACTTTCACGCCTGTCTGAAAATCGTCACTCACACCAATTCTGCTCTCGTGTTGCCGTTTGTACATCCATATACGATCAACAAAGTAACAATTCATCCTTATTTGGATATGAAAATCTGTATCGTAAGACAAACTAAACATAAGAATAGCCCGATACCGATACTCATATAGGATTAGGGTTAGGCTCCGATGCCGATACTCATAGGGATAGTCTGATATCGATACTCATAGGAATAACCCGATACCGATGCTCATAGGAATAGTTCGATACCGATACCGATTTCGATACTCATAAGAATAGTTCGAAACCGATACCGGGACATGCCAAACTGTATCGGTGTTGGACAGTATTGGACCGGTATCGGTCAGTATCGGGTATTGATCAGTATCGGAGTGGGACATGCCAAACTGTACACTACTTATACGTTGCTACACTACCTTCTATATCATCTTGATTAATTGTACATTAATCTTGGTTATCAACTCTTGACCTTGATTGATGATCTTGATCAAGAATTAATAATCCTGAATTAATTATAATTATTCTTGACTAATTCCTAGCTAGTTAACTACCTTCCAATTTAGAATTGGAATTCTAATATAAATATTACATATAGCCCGATACCGATACTTATATAGGATTATGGTTAGGGTTAGGGTTAGGCTCCGATGTCGATACTCATAGGGATAGTCCGATATCGATAATCATAGGAAGAGCCCGATACCGATACTCATAGGAATAGTCCGATACCGATACAGATTTCGATACTGATAAGAATAGTCCGATATCGATACCGGGACATGCCAAACTGTATCGGTATCGGACAGTATCGGACCAGTATCGGTCAGTATCGGGTATCGGTCAGTATCAGAGCGGGACATGCTAAATTGTACACTACTTATACGTTGCTACACTACGTTCTATATCATCTTGATTAATTGTACATTAATCTTGGTTATCAACTCTTGACCTTGATTGATGATCTTGATCAAGAATTAATAATCCTGAATTAATTATAATTATTCTTGACTAATTCCTAGCTAGTTAACTACCTTCCAATTTAGAATTGGAACTCTAATATAAATATTACATATAATGCAAAAACGCATTCAATTCGTACGGGTCGAACCCGTACCCGAATGAGTCCCCCTAATTCCTTGTGTCATGATATACGGACACTGTGTCCGTGTGTCGAGGGCAAGATTGTGTCGACCCCACCTCCCCTGCCCCACCCCCTCCTCGACAGCATCCCCTTCCCGACCCCCTCCCCCACCCCCCTCCCCGACAACACCCACCCCCTACCCCCCCTCCCCTACCCCCACCCCCTCCCCGACAGTACCCCCTTCCCGATTCCCCTCCCCACCCCCTCCCCGACCCCACTCTCCAACCCCCTCCCCGACAGCACCCACCCCCCACCCCCCTTCCCCATCCCCACCCCCTCCCCGATAACACCCCCTTCCCGATCCCTCTTCCCCACCCCCTCCCCGACAGCACCCACCCCCCCACCCACCCCTCCCCCACCCCCTTCCCACCCCCCGACCCCCTTCCCCCCCGGCCCCGGCGACAGCCGACCGCCACCCCCCCCGAAACCCTAAAATAGAGAGAGAGAGGGAAAGAGAGAGAGAGAGATAGCTTACCTGCGAGATCGACGGAGGAAGAGAGATCGCCGGAGGGAGTGAGATCGCCGGAGAGAGAGAGGGGGAAGAGAGAGAGTATGTTTGGGGGGAATAAAAAATTTCCCCCCGTCGATTCAATTTAAGTTAGGGTACAGTATTTTAGCGACGGACTGGCACGGATATATCCGTCGCTAGTTAGTCGCTAAGTACCCACTAGATTACCAACGGAACGTCCGTCGCTAGTTAGACGCTAATTTATCTCGTCATTTTTTTCAGATTTTGTCGCCAAAATGTGCGACATATTAGCGACGGAGATCAATCCGTCGCTAACTTTTCGTCAAATTAGCGACGAAATTGTGGCTGATTTTGACACAAAAAAATAAAAAAATTTATCCATTGCTTTCTGACGGTAGTCCGTCACAAGGTAGTCGCTAGTCCGTCGCTATTAGCGACGGATAAGATCCGTCGCTAATAGTCCGTCGCCAAATTGCTGTATTTTAGTAGTGACATTAGTGTTTATAGACAAGATTGTCTGAGCTACCGAAGCCAATTGATGGTGAAAGATACATCTATGTGGGTGATGACAAATCGGTAGAAGTGAAAGCAATAGGACATTTTAGGTTATTTTTAGGAACCGATTATTATTTGGATTTGATAGACACTTTTATTGTACCGTCTTTTAGACGAAATTCAGTTTCATTTTTCTTAATGGACAAATCTGGTTATCATTGTTCATTTAAAAATAATACGTTTACTCTATCTTTAAATCCAAATATTATTGGTAACGGTTCCTTTAAGGTTTATGATCGCCTATATTCAGTTGAAACTATTGCAGCTTAAATAAAATCTGGCAAGTGGAGTCATGTGGTACTAAACACAAAATTAACAATAATAAAAATTTATCCTCATTATGACATAAGCTATTAGGTCACATCTCTAGAAATAGAGTTGAACGACTTGTGTCTGATGAGATTTGGATTCCATTGACTTTATATACTTTAATGTCTGTATTGAATGTGTAAAGGGAAGACAGACCAAAGATAAATTGTAAACAGCTATTTTATTAGTTATGCTACAGATCAAGGGGTTGATAATTATACAATCCCACACAAAGAAATTTTTTGAGACGAGAAGTGTAATATAATTTTTGAGGATGTTGAGTTTGGTGGAAAAATAAAATTTAGGACATTGTCTTTGAGGAGGAATCAATTGTGATTCCTACTATCACTTTTGACGATGTACAGGATTCTGTACCTATCATTGATTAAGAAATAAATTTGGAGCCTCAACAAGACAATGTCGAATTTCCTCTATAAGTCATTGTTGAGATACCTTAACAACGACAACGTAGCGGCACCCATTCTAGATAAGGTAATTATTCATAAGGAACAAACTCAACAACCTCAAGAACCGGTAATATTAAGATGGTCCACCAGAGAAAGGAGAAATATAATTTCGGATAATATTTGTCATATTTCTCTAGGAACGTGAGGAAGACTGTGGATACTGGAAGATGATCTAATCAACTTCCGTCAGGCCATGGAAAGTTCCAGTTCTCAAAGTGGATTAATACAATAAATAAGGATTATAAGTCCATGCAAGACAATAAAGTTTAGAAACTTGTCCCATTACCAAAAGATGCGAAGTCTATTGGTTGCAAATGTATATTTAAAACCAAGAAGGATTCGAAGGGTAATGCGAAAATATATAAAGTACAGTCTTGTAGCTAGTGACTTTACTCAAAAGTTAGGAATTGATTTTAAAGTGACTTTCTCTCTGGTTTCTTCGAAAGACACTTTTAAAATCAATCATAGCACTTGTTGCACATTTCGATCTTGAGTTACATCAAAAGGATGTCAAAACAATATTTCTCAATGGTAACATTGACGAAATAATTTATATGGTGCAACCAGAAAACTTTGTGTCAGAAGACCCAAAGAATATGGTTTGAAAATTGACAAAATCTAATTATGAACTCAAGCAAGCTTCTCGTCAAAGGTACTTAAAGTGATTATCTAGTTTGGTTTTGAGATGAACATTGTTGAAGATTGTGTGTATCACAAGTTCAGTGGGAGTATGAATAATTTTCTGGTTTTGTATATTGATTAAAGTATTCAATGCAAACCAGGTGACACCTCTCGTTAAAGGAGACAAATTCGGTCTTAATCAAGTGTCCTAAGGTTAGCCTTAAAATTAAGAAAATATAATAGATTTCCCGTTCATGACCAATTCTAGGGAGTCTAATGTATGCTCAAGTATGTACGCGTCAGGATATTGAGTACATATTATGATGTTAGGCAGATATTTAAACAAATATGGATGGATCATTGGGTAGTAGCCAAACTACCTAAGTAATTAATAGAGAACAAGAAATTATATGCGCTTTGTAGGAGATCGGATAATTCTGGAGATCATAAGGTATTTCGACTTCGATTTTGTTGGATGCCAACACAGCAGGAGATCCACATCAGATTATGTTGATTAGTGGAGATATATTTTGGATTAGTGTCAACATGCACTCATAATTTCTTTCACTATGGCAGCAATGTTTATAACATGTTGTTAGGCATCTATTCAGAAAATATGGTTACAAAATTTTGTCACAAGACTGCGCCTACAGTACGGTATTGAAAGACCACATAAATTATGGTGTGACAATAAATCAATAGTACTGTATTCTAATAACAACAGAAACTTGTATAAGTTAAGGATATTGACATAAAGTTTCTAGTTGTGAAGGAAAGAATTCAGAATGGTTAAAGTGTCCATATAGCACATTATGACAAACTCCATTTTTGTTGATCCGCTCACAAAAGTATTATCACCCGGGGTCTTTCATGAGCATACCGCTCATATATGTGTTATCTTAATTAAGAATATGGCAATACAGTGGGAGTTTGTATTTTATGTATTTGGGTGCTATTTGGTTTTGGACACATTTATGTATTGAAGTATTTTGGATATTTATCTGGTCAGATATATGGAAAATTCAGTTCATTCTATTTTCATTATGTTAAAGTATTTGATCTCACTAAAGTTAAGGATGACTAGTTAGAAATAGACATGTATTGATCACATTGCGTATAATTTCTATGCTACACATCCATGATTGATCTATGTCGTTTAGCTATATTGGTATATGTGACCATTGATGGTTTAGTTACGCTATATGTGATGAATGCCGCTTTGATCCTATGTTGATATGGTTAATGGACGAGATTGTCCGGATATACCCTAAGGATTAAGATAGTAATTTATGAGCTCACTAAGGTTAACAAAATTATAAGGTTACATATGTGGCCCAGTGGAAGATTGTTGGAATTATTCAATAATATGGGCCACACATGTAAAATTAATTGTGTTGGACTATCTAAATAATTAAGCCAAATTAAAGTGATCTATTTAGAAAATTAGTTTAAGGGTATAATTGTCATGGAATTAATGTGTAGATACCGAAGATAAATCTAATTTGATGAGGGGCCAAATTAGAAATATCAAAACATATAAATATATGTATTCATTAGGGTTATGGTCCCCAACTCATACGGCCACCAAAAAGAGGATTTCTCTATTCTCTTCTGTATCCCCATCAACAAAGAGAGGAACAAAGATTTCATCTTTGTTATTAAGGGCCGTAGCGGGTTGGAAGATCGAACCCCACAAAAGGAAGGACAACCGCTTCAAGATCCATCAAGTCTAGCAATGGATTCAGGTACGCTTCCGCAATTTAATTTATGTTCTTCATCTCATGAATCGACAGGGTACAAAATAATTTCTAACAATATATATATATATATATATATATATATATATATATATATATATATATATATATATATATATATATATATATATATATATATATATGAATTTTTTACCATTTTAATACACCCGTCCATCAATTCATTCTCTTTCATATCTATTCTCTCTTGAGCTTTACAATCTTCCAATTCCTAAGAAACTCTCCTAAGTCTTCTAGTGCCAAGTGTGATCTCGGTCAGGAGTCTTTGAAGAATTACAAAATCTTTGAAAATCAACTTTCTATTTTTAACTTTAAGTATTGAGTCGGCGTGCTCTTCGGATCAAAGACATAGTTATAAGAATTCATCGAACACTTCGGATTAAAGCTCGTAGTGTACTGTTGTTTCTCGATATTGAATTAATACCGAGTAAGAGTACATGGGACTAGATTGCCTTCCACGAAGGACAATAATATATATCTCAGCGTTTGCATTTGTGACTTTTTTTTACTCGGTTTACTTTCCTATCTACGCTAACACCCCCATCCCTGACTTATATAGTGGATCCAGTCATGACACGTATTCTCTGTGAAGTAGCTCTCCTTCACAGGAATCGTGTCTATACAATGAATAAGGAACAAGGAAGACTTGCACAAGGCATACCATATATAAGAGGAATAACATCTTATGACGAAATCCAGAAAAATACCAATCCGTGTGAACAATGTGTCAAGAGAACAAGGATATCTACACTAAATACTAGAAACAAAGACAATATCGTAAAACAAAAATATTATCAGAGAAAGTACTCACCTGGTACCCTGAATGACTGATGAAAACAGATGTCTGAATCGGAGTCCCAAAATCCTAGTTAAAGCAATTACAGGTTATGATGTATTCAGAAATAAGATAAATGAAGTATACGATACAATCTACATAATTTCTAAGTCAATCTAGGTCAAAGTCAACTCTAAGTCAAACCTGGTCAACCGTCTAGGTCAAACTAGGTCAACTAGTCAATTTGGTCAACTAGGAGTCCAACTTGGTCATCCTCTAGTCTATCTAGGTATTTCCAAATAAACTCATCTATATATATATATACTACCATATAATATATACCCTTATCTCAATACTTAAGTAATACACTATATAGATATCACTAAGAATATGTAAAAGTAAACCCCTTAATCCTAAACCATAGCCTAACTAACATCACACTTACATTCTAACTCAAACTCAACTTTCACACTACTCACTCTCTCATCTACCTATTTTCTAACACTCAAAACCATATCTCAAACTAACTCACACTCTCACTCACACATCCTACTCATACACTCAAACACTCATACTCACACTCAAACCAAACCAAATCCTAACATTCAAAACTATTATCCAACTAACTCACACTCAAAATCAACCAAGCCAAGGCCTAAGGCCATTTGGTCAAGTGGCTATGTGCCACTTGTTGTTAACCTATTGCTAAAGTCCATGCCATGCCAAGCAGTGGCCTTGGCAAATGCCAAGCCTGGCAGCCAAGCAAGGCAGTGGCCTTGCTCACTGCTGCAGCTCCTAAGCTACTGCAGTGTAGCTGCACAACAACCATGCCAACCCAGGCAAGCCAACCAGGCAGTGGCCTTAATGCTCACTGCACTGCTGCTGCTGTCTGCTGTCAAAGGGCAGTAGCTACTGCTGCCAGCAGCCTATTGTGCATACAACTCCTTCTCTTATCATCCTTTAACATGTGAAATCAACAACTAACCCTCACATATCCCAGGTGTCAGGAATACCCCGACAAACCTCCCCCTCTCACAACATACAAACATACATATATATAAACATATAGCTATACCTTTATAAGTATACACTGGTACTTATCTATAATATGCATACAACATACATATAAACATATATCTATATACATTTAGATTTATTAATCTACATATACATCTAAACTTATAACTAAACCAAATAAAAACCAATACATATATAAGTAGACTTTTGAAACCAAAACCTAATATCCAACATACATACATGTTTAAAACTGGAACTTAATATTGAAACAAGTATCAAGAATTCAAATTCGAAGCCAAACCAACATCTAACTCAACCCTAAGTCTCTGGGAATCTCAGACCCAAAACTCAGTCCTCAAAACCTAATCAATCAACAGATTTTATAGAGTTAATTTCCATTCTCAGGATAACTCTAAAATCCCCCACATAGTATTCAGTCGAACACAAACAATTATACATATAGAGATATACTCATGAACATAAATCCATATGAAAACCAATTTGGAATTAAAACAAACCCAGGCAAAAACAGGAAAACTCATTTTGAAACCTGGAAGTCGAATTGGACATTTTTGAAACCAATTTCGAAAACAGTTTAAACATGTATCACCATGTATTAGTAAATTCCCATTTTAAAACCAAAAACCATTTCAAAACCAAACACAGACCTTCGTGTCAGGTGGGGGATATTTCGTGTCGACCCTGGGGGTCATGTCGTGTCCTCCAGTGTCAGGTATTGTTTCCAATTCGTGTCACAAAACCTAGTCGAACTGGTGTCAGAGACAGTGCAGTGCACTGTCTCGTGCACGCGTGTCGACTCGTCCAGGGACACGTGTGTCCACTAAGACACCAAGTGGTTGTGTCGAATGGGTAGCCTAGGTCTAGGTCTAGGGTTAGGGTAGCCTGAATCGTGTCTAAGTTGTGTCGTGTCCATGTTTAGAACGCGTATCAGTGGGCTCATACGCGCGCGCGCGTGTGTGTGTGTGTGACCCGTGCAGTCGAGATTTCTCCTAAACTACTCGATGAAATCCAATGAGACTTTGGGGGCATGTTTTTAGACATTGCCCCCACGTGTCCATTAAATTTCATGTCAAACAAAGCTGTGTCGTGTCCTACAGGACACTCGAGCAACAGGAGAGCACAACACTCCCCTGTGCTGTGTCCTGGCAGCAAGTTTATGTCCAATTTGGACACGAACAGGGGTCCAAATTGTGCCCAGTCCTACACTAATCAAATCTCTACATAGGCTACCAAAATATGAAATTAGTTTTGAAATTGGTTAACAATCAATCCATTGAGACATTTCACCAAACACTTTAAACTACGGTCCGATACGTGTCCGATACGCATATCAAACGGACACAAAATCCTACCAAACTTGGGCTACACCTAGGGAAACCCTAAATGAATGTATTTATGAAGTTAAATCAGGATTTCAATGGGTGTAGATAGGTTTACCTATTGATAGTTGGAATCTCAATGTAAAGAGCCTAGTATCGATGTTTTCCCTCAATTTGCAACGGTTCCGAAGATTCAACTTGCTAGCTATCCACCAATGACTTCTACTACTGTAGGGGAGTCCAATGCAAAAGACTAGGCTCAATTTAGAGTTGAATTGATGAAATGGGGTGATTTGGGGAAGAACACTAAACTAGAATTTCTATTTGAAATGAAAAGAGGCAAGGGTGTGTCAATAAGTGTTTAAATAGGGAGAGAGGCTCCTCATGGCAGCCTAGGGTTTGCCTCTAGGGTTTGGGTTTAGTTTCTAAGTGATTAGGAGGCTTCTAGCTATTGAAATCAAGGCCTTCTAGCTATAGGCCCAAGTTAAAATATCTACCCCTAATAAATATCTACCCTTAAACAAATATCTAGATATTCTTAACCTTGTCATGTAATGTATATTTCTAATCTAATCTCTAGGCTCATGTTTATCATCTAGATTAGAGAAATTCTATGTTAAGGCCTAACCTATCAATTAGCACATTACTAAAAGGCCAAAATCTATAATAATTCAAAAGTCACCAAATGACCAAAATATCCTTAGCCTAGAAAATGGAAATTTGCTAATCTAAACACTCGGTTAGGTCTCCATGGTCATGGTTAGTCTCTAGGCTAAATAGTTTCTAGGGTTGTACTAACAAAACATCAAAATCACAATACACCAATTTAAATGGTATTAAGTAAATTAAAATTCACCAAAATTATAGAAAACTGAGAAATGACAAAATTACCCTTGATTTTGAAAACAGACAGTTATACATTTTCCATGGTGTATTGCTACCGAGATATAGTATATCCCCCAACATTTTGTTGTGACTCGACATACCGACGAGGGTTGTTGTTGTTGTTGGTATCCTGAGGCTGGGATTACCTATGAGAGACTGAACGTAAAGTAGATGTTGTTTAGGTGAAATGAGGATCCATGCCCCTGGAGGTTGTTCACTATATATTGTTGTGAGTAATAGATTAGTGTTATAGACGTAAAAGTTGGGTCTGTTGCCCACGATTGGGGAATTTATGGTGCCAAAGTGCATTGCTGGATTGACGTTTGCATAATATAACTAGGCTATTGAGAAGTTTGGAACATCTGGCCCATTACTGAATCAATTTCCTTGTCGAGTATGGATCCTTGAAGGTGTGTAGGCATTGATGGGCCATAATCTGGGTAGAAGTCCCAGTTGGTTGCAAGGAACCTAAGAAACGTTTGAAAATTTGGATTGAGATTCGATGTAGGTGGCAGCGGGTTGATCTTTAATTGATGTTGCTGTGACTGCGGGGCATGCAACGAGGGGGCCTCGGACGAGGTTCATCCCTAGAGGCAGGGCCGACCCTGCCCCAGGGCGACTGTCCAGGACCCCCGAATCATGAGGGGCCAAAAAAATAGTTGAAAGATAAATCTGTTAATAATTTTGTATGTCAAAATGTAACTAATATATACCGAGGGTTCTTTTAGACACAAAGTTATTATGTTGTCGTGGTTATTACTTTAGACTTCTTATTGAAGGTCCTAAGTTCAATCCTTGGTTGTAGCCATTTTTTAAAGTTTTTTTCTTAATATTTTTTAAATTATGTATGTGGGCCTTATTTTGAAAGTTCGTCCTGGGCTCCCATGAGCTCAGGACCGGCCTTGCCTAGAGGCACCACGTGGGTAGTGGTAATCAAGAAAACAGATAGAGGACGGGTCGAATGTGTTCATGATAGGGGTAGGGCTGCAAATGAGTCAAGCCGTTCGCGAGCTGCTCGAAGCTCGGCTCGATAAAAGCTCGTTTGAGCTTGGTTTGTTTAGTAAACAAGCTGAGCTCATTTTCGAGCTCGTTTAATAAACGAGCCAAGCTCAAGCATAGAAGTACTCGGCTCGTTTGAACTTGCGAGCTGGCTCGTTTATGAGTTTGCGAGCTGGCTCGTTTAGAAGCTCGTTTTGGAGCTCGTTTAAGAGCTTGTTTAGAAACTCTTTTGTTCTTTGTTGAATTCTAATTATATATATATGTGTGCATTATATATTTATATGTCCTTAATAATTGATATTAAGAAAGTTTTTAATTACATTTTTATAAATAAATTGTTAATATTACATGTACTTGAATTCAAACCTAACTAAATTGAAATCGAGCTCATTAAACTTGAAATCAAGATTAATGAGCTTGAAATAAAGTTGAGTGAGCTTGAAATCAAGCTATACAAGCTTGATTTTGAGCTTATCAAGCTTGTTTATCAAGCTTGAATCAAGCTTGCTTATCAAGCCATGCTCAAGCTCAAACCAAGCCAAGCCAAGCCCAAGCTCTAAAATAAATTTTTTTATCAAGCTCGAGCTTGAGCTCGATTAATTCTAGTCAAGCCAAGCTCAAGCTTACAAAAGCTTGGCTCGGCTTGGCTAGTTTGCAGCCCTAGATAGGGGACTGAGAACATATCTAAAGTACTTCTTGAACCTATTCGTCTCCTTGGTTTCTTGCATACACAAGTGGACATAAGATGGGTTGTGATAGCTCCCCAAGTGTTACTATGACGCTCATGTCAGCTTAAGATTTGAGGTAGGTATAAAATTCAACAATTTTATGGTAAAAGTAAGCATCTCTCTAAGAGATTATTTAGGGACTGTTTATAACACGTGGAAAGATAACCCTAATCCTTAAGCTAGTGTTTAAACATGGAAGCATGATGTATATGTAAATATCTCTATATCATCCTCATCTTCTTAGGATTACATGTAACCAACTTATGTAGCAGATTCGTACCCGTTCGAATATATATCACCAAGTATAGATATAATTAATATGACCAAGACTATCTAACTGTTACTCTTTGTATAATAATTAACAAGAAGTCTCCGACACGGAGAATAGTAAAAGTTGTGTTGGCATTGATCCCCAAGATCACAACATCACACTACTATCCATCCATGCCATATTGTCATGCACGATCCCAAACCTACATAAAAACTTTCCTTTTGGTCAGTGTCTGCAATGCCCTCTCTACGAACATGTTTTTGTCCACCCCACAAATATTGTTCTCATGCACCACTAAGTACCAACAGTGCCATGGGTCTCAAGCTGACCATACGAAAAGCTTTAATGGTATAGTCAAATTAACGTCACTCAAGCTCTTCGAATCATAAGACGGTCAGTGATGTGTCAATCCAACAGATATTTGCTAAGCGAGCTACGGAAAGAGAGAAAAAGTAAGGGTCTGCTGCCACTGCCAACTTCCTCTCTATTGATGCAGACCTACCTACGTACTATTGAGGAGTGAAGCAGCAGCAAATGAAAGTGTAAATAAATACCACTGCTTGTTGTAATAGTGGTGCATGGCTATCCTTTCCTTTGTCCCAGCTCTGCACGAGTCCCCATAACTGGGACTCCCAAGAGACGGACATTAATTGAAACAGAAAATTTACTGTACCAAAATATATTTCTTAGAAATTAGTCAAAACGAAAGAAGTTTGGAGAAATTTGTTTAAACGAAACTTGTAGCCATCCAAGATGGCGGAATAAGAAAAGTAGGAAGAAAGTTTAAAAAAAAAAAAAAACCGAAATCCTGCCAACCAAGTTGGCGGAATTTGGCTCAATTCCGTAATAAAAAATAATAAAATAAAATCATGCCAACTTAGTTGGCGGAATTTGGAAAAAAAACAAAAAAGACCAAAAAAAGAAATGATGCCAACTATGTTGGCGGAATTTTAGGGCCAATTTTTTTTTGGTCCGGTTTTTTTTTTTTTGTTGGTTCGATTGTGGGTTTATGTGTTTAATTGATTCATGGTTCACAGGTTATTAATTCATGGTTCATGGGTTCAATTGATTCATGCTTCACGGGTTGCACTTGCTCCCCTTTATTCTTAGTTCACATGTTGCATAGAGACGAGAGATTTGATCTGATTTGATTTGTTGGTTCGATTATGAATCAATGTGAACCACAAAATGTAGCCATGAATAAAAACCAACTAACTAAACCCATGAAGAAAAACCAAGCCAAGAAAAATCGACCCACTAAAAAAACCAACTTAAAAAACCTCTAAAAAACCAACTTAAAAAACCACAAAAAACCAACTTACTAAAATTCCAACATCTAAGTTGGCGGAATGCTAAAAATGTTGGCATCATTTCCAAATTTTCTTTTTTTTTTTTTTTTTTTTTTTCGGAATAGCAAAAATTCCACCAACTTGGTTGGCACAAATTTTTTTTTTTTTTTTTTTTTTTTCGGAATAGCACAAATTCCGCCAACTTGGTTGGCACAATTTCTTTTTTTTTTTCTTTTTTTTTTTTACGAAAATGATCAAATTCCGCCAACTTGGTTGGCAGGATTTCGAATTTTTTTTTTTTTTTTTTTTTACTTTCTTTTACTTTTCTTATTCCGCCATCTTGGATGGCTACATGTTTCGTTTAAACGAATTTCTCCAAATTTGTTTCGTTTTGACTAATTTCTAAGAAATTTATTTCGGTACAGTAAATTTTCTGTAATTGAAAGAGCTTTCAGAGCTGCTGGCACAAAGCACTAGGCAAAAGAAAAAGAGAAAAAACAAAAAAAAACATTACTGGTCTTATCTCTTTCTTTTTTTTTTTTTTTTCCTTAGCCTTCTTACTTCCAGACTCCAGTTTCTTCAGAGTAGCTAAGTTTTGGCAAATTCTCTTGCTCATGTGATGCGTGTCACATGTGAAAATATGTATCAACAATTTTGTGCAAGTGTGTTGTATTGTGATCCATAATGTGTAGTTGTCTGTCTCTGCTGACACAAAAAAAGGACTGGCTGGCAAAAACTTGGAGAGTACATGGTACAGGGGGGACAGCCATTGATGAGAGTAGTAGTGGAGGAGTGTGGATAGTGTGAAATAACTTTCTATGTTGCCAAGAACGATTACTTGCAAAGATTTGTTAGAAGAAAATGTGAATAGTAGTTATCAGCTTTATACTGCAGCAACTAAACATATTGTAGTACTGATGCTTTCTTAGAACCCTAATGATATCTGTTAGAAGTAGATTAACAAATTTACAAGATATATTGGAGCAAAATTATGAATACTCCTCATCGATCGCAACTGGTTAGGGTTAGCTCTCGGGTTAAGACATTTCTTCTCGGAATTTATGAGAAAAACTTTAAATATATACTTACATTACTTTGAAGCCCCTAAGTTAGCAGAACTAGTTGGAACTTTTTCGATACACATGGTGGGGCATCTAAATTGATGATCCACACCTTTCAAATTGAAGAAGACATCTGAATTTATGTAGGAAAAAAAAATCATTTATTTCATACAAACTCTTCATCGTGCATCCAACAGGTTGAATATATTCTTCCTATTCCTATGAAAAAGTATGTCATCGACAAGCTTGATCTTTGGGAGAATTTCATTTACATACATATATGTACGTTAAAATCCTTGCGACTACTCCAAACAAAACTTCAGAGTTGTGATAAATGATGACAAATGAGGATTAAACTCACTACTAAAATATTGGTATTTAGCGACGGAAATATCCGTCGCTAAATACGTCATTTCCGTCGCTAATGTCAATTACAGACGGATTACCGATGGAAATGGTACGTCGATAGCTATAATGTCGCTATGACAAATCCGTCGTCATAGCGACGACTTACCGACGACAGTAGCGACCAAAAATAATGACGGATTAGCAATAAATTTTATCCGCGGCAATCTCGGCGACGCCTTAGCGACGGAATACCGACATAATTTTGTGAGAAAAAAAAATCAAAATTTTCAGAAGCTCAGCGACGAAAATTTCCATCGCCGACTCGTCAGATACGCTTTTTGTATCAGACAGAACGTTAGCGACGGATATTTCCATCGCTAATTCGTCGCTAACATACAACAATTCGTCGCTAACCAGTCGATAATCCGTCGCTAGTCAGAATTTTTTTTCAGAATTTCGTCGCTATTCAGTAGCTGGTCAATCGCTAAGCTGTTCATTATTGCCAGACTAAATTGTTCCAGCTTTTCTCAAACCTGTCAATATATATATATATATACACACAATTACAGTCACATAAATTATACTAAATACAAATCCAATATACATAGAAATTAACCCAGAACCAATATATACAGAAATGAACTCCAATAAAACATAAATTTGTTCAATAATACATAAATTCCTTAAAGTTCATACAAACTCATCGTCAAATACAACTCCAATATACACAAAAATTTGTTCAATAATAAATAAATTTCCTAAAGTTTATACAAACTCATCATCAAATACAGCCAATAAATAAACAAAAATCAAACTGATGGTGGAGGAGGTGGCGGAGGCATAGTCGGCCGTCCGCATGCATATAACTGCCCCAGGACCAAAGTGACGATCCGCTGTACGTCCTGGACAAGAGCGTCTGCAAGAGTCGACGGCATGACAAGAGGCGCTATGGTCGTCGAAGGAGTCGGTGTAGTAGGCGCTGTAGTCGGAGGAGGAGCCGTTGCCGGAGGCGCTGAGGTTGAAGCAGAAGCCGGTGCAGTGGCAGCAGGAATCAGACCTACTGTGCTTAGAACTCCAGTCATCTAGGTCATCTGACCCAGTAGGCCCACCAAAATTGTGTAATCTATCGCAAAGTGTAGGTGTTGGCAGTATCATCGGTCTGTGCATCTACAGGTGGAGGTAGAGGTGGTGGAGATAGAGAAGCTCTGGAATAAACGGACGGCTGAGATGCTAACGATCCGGTACCGTACACGCTGCCTCCTTTTTCTGTACCGACGGCTTGTATCCACAAGTCGTTCTTCACAGCTAGCGTCGGTGGCTGACTAGTCCTAGCTTCCCTCTCGGCAGTCCCTCCCTCACCGACTCGACTCTCTAATGTCTCATACGTCTCCTATATTTATATAGGTGAATAGATTTAGAGTTAATATTCATATTTTAGTTACTATTAAGTATTGTTATGGTTAGGTTCTCATACATCTTCTAAATTTTTCTTTGATTTATAATGCTACTGTAACACCCAGTTTCTAAAATGAGAATAATTTTGAAATTTTATGTTTTAATTTATCTAATTATAATATTTAAATAATAATATGATTTTTAGTGAATTTTAATCATTTTTAAAACTATTTTAAGTTATGACTTATGATTTGGTGTTTGGCTAGTGTAACCTTAGAGACTGTTGACCTAGAGCCTAGCCATGTGATTATGATGTTTAACTAGTACATTTTAGCCTAGAGGGTATTGTGGTCATTTTAGGATTTATTTGAATTTATTATGATTTATGAGAATTTGTGTGAATTTAATATTAATTAAATATTGCTATGTGCTATGTTAGTCTTAGGTCTAGATTGGGCCTAACCTAGAAGTTAGACTTAACCAATTAGCTAAGTTGGACTTGGTGATTTTAGTCATGATTAGAATATTATCTTAGTTATCTAATTAGAGGTTTTAGTTGGAGAGAAATTGATATAGCAAAGGGGCCTTTTGGTAGAGAGACTTGAAACTAGCCAAGAAGTCCATGGCCGATCAAACCCAACTAAATCCTAACCCTAACCCACTATGGCCAGCCATCTAGGGAACCCCACCCCTATTTAATGCCTCCTTCATTTAGGGTTAGCCTCCCTTGGAAATAGATCTCAAGTTTAGAAAGAGGTAAATTCCCAACTTTAGAAATTCCTAGTAAATTCATTTTAATTCCTTTTTAATCCAAACAAGTTGCATTAGGTTCTAATTCATCTATATTTTCTGTCCATGGAAGAAAATTTCAGTGGGGGAGCAATTTGGTGGAGTTTGCTATCAAAGAAAAAAGTTTTAGAAAGGGGTTTTTCTTGAAAAGCTCATCAATAGATAAATAATTCCTAAACCTATAGTTTTCCTGATTTCTTTGCATATTTGGAAAGCCCTAGGAGTCCCCTAGCTGTAGGACGTGGTTTCGTGTCAAGGTGGATTCATTTTGCGTCCGTATCGGACACGTATCCAATAGGATACCTAGGTGTTTGTAGAAATGTTTCTTAGAAATTTATTTTCGAATTTTGAAATTATAATTACATAGATCTGTAGATCTTCATGTGTGTATTAACTTTTGTGAAGAGTGTTTGGTGTTTCGTGTCAGTTTGTGTCGTGTTTTTGGCCTTGGACACGCTGTACGAGCCACACGCCTGTGTCCTGCCTATCGGGAGCTAGAACACGAGACACAGGACACGTCGAGACCTAAAATTTTGTAGGGAGCAAAGGGCAGTGACTGTCACCATGCTTCCAAAATTTGGGAGCATCTCGTGGAGTACACGTAGCGCAATCGTGCCCGCACTGGCCGCGCGCTGTCGCGCACAGGCGACTGAACACGTGCACAGACACGCACAAACGTGCATTCGTGTCCTCTGTAGACACGTCATGGACACGTATCAGGCTACCCCACGTGTAGCCCTACCCTAGGCGACCACGTGGGTGTGTGCACGTGACACGAAGTGTCGTGTGTCGTGTCCTACTCTCGTGTGCATGCGTGCACGACACTGTGCAACAATGGGTGCACCCCACGTGTTTGCAATGTGTTGGACACGCCTGTGTCATAATTTTAGGACACAAAATGACTCTCAGGACACCTACATATATGCTACACTAGTTACCAACACATTGATTGTGATTTTGATGGCTATTTGCATTCGAAAATTCGAATTCCCCTTGTTAGCTGATACGCTCTGATACTGAGTTGAATTTTCAGTTTTTAATTTGCATTTGCTCTGATTTTAATGCTGTTAAATATTAAATTTTAGGCTCACCTACATATGTATTAGATTGTACAAATGTATGGTTTATGATTAGTGTTAGGTTTTGGTTTTCGACTTTGATTTTGGATGTTGAATTGATACATGTGTCAACTGTGATATTTTACTGAATTTCCTGAATTTTCACAGGACATGAATACCTGAGTTTTGATTGACATTGATCCTTACTTATGTTGAAATCTGATAACCTTATAACTGAGGTTACACTGAAACCTGATGTTCCTGTCATGTTTACTAAATGTTGGGTTGCTGTTTTAAATAGGGTTGATATTGCACTGATTAGGCTTTCACTGAGTTCTCCTTATATGTTAACCTGCAATTGAGGATAAGTTAAGAAGATGTTAACTTGAGATGATAACTGTTAATGAGAAAACAGTAAACTGAATTTGAGTTTGTTTTGTAATACATGTTCTATGGGTTAAAACTGAAATTGAGATTTAAGCATAAAAACTGGAAATCTGGAAATAGGTAAACTGGCACACATTACACAAATAGACAGTAAACGCACACCACCCTAATATCCCTATTACACACCATGGGTACACACACAAGGCTGAAAACTACTTACTGTCCTCTCATGTGTAACACACATACACACACACTCATCCTTACATAAATACACAAACACAAGGCAAGTCATGAATCACTCTTGAACACTGAGAATTGATTCCTGCACAGGACACTAACACACAGCCTCCTATCTAACACACACATTGCACCACCTACCCTCACATGTACCACATCTTAACACACACACACATATGTGACACTAGCCTACAAACCCATATACACACACATTACAACTAATGTATGCTAATATATATATATATATATATATATATATATATATATATATATATATATATATATATATATATATATATCTCCAAGTTTAGGTG
Source organism: Iris pallida (assembly GCA_029216955.1). Classification (NCBI taxonomy): domain Eukaryota; kingdom Viridiplantae; phylum Streptophyta; class Magnoliopsida; order Asparagales; family Iridaceae; genus Iris; species Iris pallida. The sequence continues at coordinate 1,469,908 of JANAVB010001000.1, read as the reverse complement.
TAATCAAGTGAAATGTGAAATGACATGAATATATAAATGAATGCATGAATGGGAATATATATGCAAGTATGTTAAATAAGTAAGTGTCATGAATGTATGCAATGTAGGTAAGGTATAGATGCAAGTTGTATGTGAAGTAATGCAATGTTCAATGTTGACAAACCCTATACTTACCTCATGTACCCATTACACTATGTCCCTACACATTACTATGGCACTATGTTGACACTATCACTATGACACTAGTGCACATTGATGCATATTACACTTGGCCTTTTCTACATGTTCACTCACCCCTATTCTCTTCCATATATATGTTGTGTGTGATTAGCTTAGCTTGGTTTGGCTTGTGTTTGTAATTGGGTTCTAAACTAGATTGGTTAGGCCTAGATTGACTAGAATGACTTGTTAGTCTAGGTTTAGACTTGGAATGGCTTAGTTGACCTAGTTTGACTAGTGTAGTTGGCCCTGGTTGACCAAGAGTTGACTTTAGCCTAAATTGACCTAGAATCATGTAGAATGCATCGTAATGTTCAATTACTTTATTTTAGACATATTGTAACTTGTGTTGCTTTGATTAGGAGACAGACACCTCTCCTCAGGTAGTACACCCTCTTCGGACATCCAATTATTCTCTGCCCGTTTCATACTTGCTAGAACGTCTATTCTTGCCATAGATTAATTTACTTGATGCTGACACATTGGTAACACGGATTGGTACTATATGGATCTTCTTTTGCGATGTTATCTCCTTTGTGTTCACTAAATACATATTGTGATGTGCGTTTCACTAATATATTGTATTTATTGAATACCCTTATCATTGTACACTTATTGTGCATATTGTACTCTCATTATCATATTGAGCTCTATTGTACAAGCCATTGTACAAGCCATTGTATAAGGTAACGTAACTGAATTGGATCCTTGTGTATTGATTGGAAAGGAAGAGTAGAAAAGGTTATGTGTTCAATCCTATTGTATAAAAAATTGTATATGTCCATTATACACCCACGTACAAAGGAGTCCCATTTTATTGTATAACCTAGCCCGTTTACATAACCATATTGTACTCTAAATCACATATTGCTTACAGTTCTTACTTATCATATATAGATATTTCCTATTATCATATCCTTCTGTTTTTTATATACATCTTCTTTCAGCGTTTCATGTATCTTACTCTATTGCACGTTATATTTTCTAACCTGTTATGATCTGCGTGAGATGTTTTGTGCTCGCTCCCGTCCTGACTGGACCTGTTGAAAATTTTACAGAGGATGAGGATGAGGCCCTATGTACCACCTATTACGGAGCAGGCTTAGACGACACCTGCGACCTGGTTCCTCTGGAGGACCCAGCTGCAGTAGAGGATGCTACTCCCATAGTCTAGGCTAGATAGCTAGGCTTTATCTTTTCTTTCAGCATTGTTATTTGACTTTCAGTTGTTGTTCCGAGATGTTGTATATATTTAGAGACTTGTATTGAGCTGGATGTTCTTGAGTTGTTATCTTAGATACTTAGATTCTCACTCTCTTATTTGTATTACATTGTAGTTTTGATCTCTCTATCTATCTTTACTATTTTGTATCTGCCTTAGATGTGATTGAGACTGTTCTGTTATGTCACCTCCATTCGGAGTGTATATACTATTCAGGTACCTTATATTGTTAGATGTTGTGACCTAGGACAGCATTCTACCGCCGACACTGCGGCGTAGGCTGGACGTTGTTAGGTTCTCGTACCCTTACAGTGGGTGCGGGTCGTGACACGTTTTTAGTGGTGGCCCATGCAGGTCGAGTTTATGTAGTGGTATTCGAACTAGAGTATCACTATAGCCTGCAGTAGGATTAGAATATTTTTGGAGGTACTCAATCACATTAGGAAAAACTCTTATTCAGATTTCGTATATCTACATTTGCTGCTTATTGTCTCCCTTGAATATAACTGTCCCCCTTGCTATTTCGAGTCATTCTCAGCAATTATTTCTTTGATCTGTCTCCAGGATGGTTGAGACGAGATCACATTGCCAGGGCCAGGGGGATGCCGATGAGAGGTCTGCCACCTCTCATACTCAGCAGCCAGCCCCTGGTACCGCAGCCCCAGTCATGCCAGCTGGGGTAGGCGTTTCAGCTGCGTTCGGAGGAGTCCCTCCACCTGCAGCAGGGGGTATGCCTCCACCAGTTCGGAGGTAGGACCCAGTCATCCCAGAGATGCCTTTCCAGCAGCCGCCGCCTACAGGATACGTGGATGCGGCACAGATGTTCGTCTACTTCCAGCAGTTTATGGAGGTGCAGCAGACCCGACAGGCCAGGAGCATGGAGTTGGCCCTTACGACAGTTGCAGCTCGACCAGCAGTCCAGCAGCCGAAGGCACCGGGGATAGAGCAGTTCCAGAAGATGAGCCCAGAGACTTCCTGGGGACAGAGGGGATTTTATATGCTGACGAGTGGATCGAACATATAGAGGAGATCTTCCGCCTGGCCCGGATACCGGTAGATCTCCAGATTGAGGCAGCAGCTAGCCGGATACGAGATCTTGCTCGTACCTGGTATCAGTCAGACCCCAGGGTGGAGGTAGCTGGACAGACCTGGGAGGAGTTCAAGAGCTTCTTCAAGAAAAAGTTCTTTCCAGATGCAACGCTCCGAGCCTTGGAGTCGCAGTTTGAGAGCTTAGTTCAGGGGAGCCTGTCAGTAGAGGAATGCGCTGGGGAGTTCAGCCGCCTCGACAGATTCGTAGAGGGCTTGAGCGAGACGGCGAAGGCCCAGAGGTTCCGGAAGGGTCTGGTTAAGGAAGTCAAGTCCTTGACCAAGGGCAACAGGGATGCCACTTTCGAGAAGATTTTGACGGGAGCTTTATTGGCTGAAGACGATCTTGAGCTGAGGGTCAAAAGGGGGCGAGACCCTGTTGGAGGCAGCAACAGCGGAGGACCGGCCAAGAGGCCGCACGTTCAGCATCAGTTTCAGCAGCAGTATCAGCAACCGATGCCCCGCATACAGTTTCAGCAGCAGTACCAGTAGCCGAGGGCTCAGATACATCAGCTACAACAGAGGCCTGTTCAGCATCAGGGACAGAGACAGGTACTATATCAGCCGGACACCGTGTACAACTTTTGCAAGAAGCCAGGCCATTGGTGGAACGATTGCAGGAAGAGGCTGGACATGTGTTTACTTTGCGGTTCAGCGAAGCATCAGTGTAGAGAGTGTCCCGAGAACCCGACACCATTGGCTCATGTAGCACCAGGAGCTAGGGCTCCGGCAGGGCAGCAGAGGGGCCACCATTGCAGACTCAGCAGCAGAGGTTCTTACAGCATCAGCAGCAGGCCAGGGGAGGCCAGCCAGGGCGATCTTTCACCATGACAGCCGAGGATGCTCGGGCCGTTAGAGATCTAGTTGCAGGTTCCGTTCTTTTGATTCAAATTCTGCAAATACTACCTTGAAAATTCGATTCCCTCTATTCCTGGTTGATTTATCAACTTTGTTCTGTTGTTCATGTGTTATGTTTGATTTTCTTCTGAGATGAATCATATGGGCTAGGTCACCTCAATTATGGGATCTAGAATCTTCGATGGTCGTCTTTAGCTAGCATAGTGAGAACATATAGTCAGATTTAGGACGTATTTCTCGGGTGTGGGAATTTAAGGTTTTCGCTGCCAAGCATGCGGTAATACGAAAATTTTAAATACCATAATTCTAGAGATATGTGCCTTAGTCGAGGACTCTGTGATTATCGTAGCCTTGCTCACTAGCACGACGAAGATTTTGAGTATCATGATTTAGGACAGACGCATATGATTATCTCACGGTATATTTGAGACTTTGATTGTGGGGTGTTTGACCTAGAAGGACTACTACCATTTTAATTTCGAGGACAAAATTTTTCTAAGGTGGGTAGACTTGTAACACCCAGTTTCTAAAATGAGGATAATTTTGAAATTTTGTGTTTTAATTTATCTATTATGATATTTAAATAATAATAATACGATTTTTAGTGATTTTTAATCATTTTTAAAACTATTTTAAGTTATGACTTATGATTTGGTGTTTGGCTAGTGTAACCTTAGAGACTGTTGACCTAGAGCCTAGCCATGTGATTAGGATGTTTAACTAGTACATTTTAGCCTAGAGGGTATTGTGGTCATTTTAGGATTTATTTGAATTTATTATGATTTATGGGAATTTAATATTAATTAAATATTGCTATGTGCTATGTTAGTCTTAGGTCTAGATTGGGCCTAACCTAGAAGTTAGACTTAACCAATAAGCTAAGTTGGACTTGGTAATTTTAGTCATGACTAGAATATTCTCTTAGTTATCTAATTAGAGGTTTTAGTTGGAGAGAAATTGATATAGCAAATGGGCCTTTTGGTAGAGAGACTTGAAACTAGCCAAGAAGCCCATGGCTCATCAAACCCAACTAAACCCTAACCCTAACCCACTATAGCCAGCCATCTAGGGAACCTCACCCCTATTTAATTCCTCCTTCATTTAGGGTTAGCCTCCCTTGGAAATAGATCTCAAGTTTAAAAAGAGGTAAATCTCCAACTTTAGAAATTCCTAGTAAATCCATTTTAATTCCTTTTTAATCCAAACAAGTTGCATTAGGTTCTAATTCATCTATACTTTCTGTCCATTGAAGAAAATTTCAGTGGGGGAGCAATTTGGAGGAGTTTGTTATCAAAGGAAAAAGTTCTAGAAAGGGATTTTTCTTGAAAAGCTCATCAATAGGTAAATGATCCCTAAACCTATAGTTTTCCTAATTTCTTTGCATATTTGGAAAGCCCTAAGAGTCCCCTAGCTGTAGGACGTGGTTTCGTGTCAAGGTGGATTCATTTCGTGTCCGTATCGGACACGTATCATACCTAGGTGTTTGTAGAAATGCTTCTTAGGAATTTATTTTCGAATTTTGAAATTATAATTACATAGATCTGTAGATCTTCATATGTGTATTAACTTTTGTGAAGGGTGTTTGGTGTTTCGTGTCGGTTTGTGTCGTATTTTTGGCCTTGGACACGCTGCACGAGCCACACGCCTGTGTCCTGCCTATCGGGGGCTAGAACACGAGACCCAGGACACGTCGAGACCTAAAATTTTGTAGGGAGCAAGGGGCAATGACTGTCACCATGCTTCCAAAATTTGGGAGCATCTCGTGGAGTACACGTGGCGCAATCGCGCCCGCACTGGCCGCGCGCTGTCGCGCGCAGGCGACTGAACACGTGCACAGACACGCACAAACGTGCGTTCGTGTCCTCTGTAGACACGTCGTGGACACGTATCAGGCTACCCCACGTGTAGCCCTACCCTAGGCGACCACGTAGGTGTGTGCACGTGATACGAAGTGTCGTGGGTCGTGTCCTACTCTCGTGTGCATGCGTGCACGACACTGTGCAACAATGGGTGCACCCCACGTGTTTACAATGTGTTGGACATGCCTGTGTCATGATTTTAGGACATGAAATGACTCTCAGGACACCTACACATATGCTACACTAGTTACCAACACATTGATTATGATTTTGATGGCTATTTGCATTCGAAAATTCGAATTCCCCTTGTTAGCTGATACACTCTGATACTGAGTTGAATTTTCAGTTTTTAATTTGCATTTGCTCTGATTTTAATGCTGTTAAATGTTAAATTTTAGGCTCACCTACATATGTATTAGATTGTACAAATGTATGGTTTATGATTAGTGTTAGGTTTTGGTTTTTGACTTTGATTTTGGATGTTGAATTGATACATGTGTTAACTGTGATATTTTACTGAATTCCTGAATTTGCACAGGACATGAATACCTGAGTTTGATTGACATTGAACCTTACTTATGTTGAAATCTGATAACCTTATAACTGAGGTTACACTGAAACCTGATGTTCCTGTCATGTTTACTAAATGTTGGGTTGCTGTTTTAAATAGGGTTGATATTGCACTGATTAGGCTTTCATTGAGTTCTCCTTATATGTTAACCTGCAATTGAGGATAAGTTAAGAAGATGTTAACTTGAGATGATAACTGTTAATAAGAAAATAGTAAACTGAATTTGAGTTTGTTTCGTAATACATGTTCTATGGGTTAAAACTAAAATTGTGATTTAAGCATGAAACTGGAAATCTGGAAATAGGTAAACTGACACACATTACACAAATAGACAGTAAACACACACCACCCTAATATCCCTATTACACACCATGGGTACACACACAAGGCTGGAAACTACCTACTGTCCTCTCATGTGTACCACACACACACACTCATCCTTACATAAATACACACACACAAGGCAAATCATGAATCACTCTTGAACACTGAGAATTGATTCCTGCACAGGACAGTAACACACAGCCTCCTATCCTAACACACACATGCATGCTCACTGTCACACCATGGTTACACACACATTACAACTAATGTATATATATATATATATATATATATATATATATATATATATATATATATATATATATATATATATATATATATATATATATTTTTTTTTTTTTTTTTACAACTAATGTATATATATATATATATATATATATATATATATATTATATATATATATATATATATATATATATATATATATATATATATATATATATATATCCAAGTTTAGGTGTAATCAAGTGAAATGTGAAATGACATGAATATATAAATGAATGCATGAATGGAAATATATATGCAAGTATGTTAAATAAGTAAGTATCATGAATGTATGCAATGTAGGTAAGGTATAGATGCAAGTTGTATGTGAAGTAATGCAATGTTCAATGTTGACAAACCCTATATTTACCTCATGTACCCATTACACTATGTCCCTACACATTACTATGACACTATGTTGACACTATCACTATGACACTAGTGCACATTGATGCATATTGCACTTGGCCTTTCCTACTTGTTCACTCACCCCTATTCTCTTCTATATATATGTTGTGTGTGATTAGCTTAGCTTGGTTTAGCTTGTGTTTGTAATTGGGTTCTAAACTAGATTGGTTAGGCCTAGATTGACTAGAATGAATTGTTAGTCTCGGTTTAGACTTGGAATGGTTTAGTTGACCTAGTTTGACTAGCGTAGTTGACCACGGTTGACCAAGAGTTGACTTTGGCCTAGATTGACCTAGAATCATATAGAATACAACGTAATGTTCAATTACTTCATTTTAGACATGTTGTAACTTGTGTTGCTCTGATTAGGAGACAGACACCTCTCCTCAGGCAGTACACCCTCTTCGGACATCCAGTTATCAGACGAGTATATTCTCTGACCGTTTCATACTTGCTAGAACGTCTATTCTTGCCATAGATTAATTTACTTGATGCTGACACATTGGTAACACGGATTGGTAATATATGGATCTTCTTTTGCGATGTTATCTTATTTGTGTTCACTAAATACATATTGTGATTTGCGTTTCACTAACATATTGTATTTATTGAATACCCTTATCATTGTATACTCATTGTGCATATTATACTCTCATTATCACATTGAGCTCCATTGTACAAGCTATTATATAAGGTAACGTAACTGAATTGGATCCTTGTGTATTGATTGGGGAGGGAGAGTAGAAATGGTTATGTGATCAATCCTATTGTATAAGAAATTGTATATGTCTATTGTACACCCACGTACAAAGGAGTCCCATTTTATTGTATAACCTAGCCCGTTTACATAACCATATTGTACTCTAAATCACATATTGCTTACAGTTCTTACTTATCATATAAAGATATTTCCTATTATCATATCCTTCTTTTTTTCATATACATCTTCTTTCAGCGTTTCATGTATCTTACTCTATTGCATATTATATTTCTAACCTGTTATGATCTGCGTGAGATGTTTTGTGCTCGCTCCCGTCCTGACTGGACCTGTTGAAAATTTTACAGAGGATGAGGATGAGGCCCTATGTACCACCTATTACGGAGCAGGCTTAGACGACACCTGCGACCTGGTTCCTCTGGAGGACCCAGCTGCAGTACAGGATGATACTCCCATAGTCTAGGCTAGATAGCTAGGCTTTAGCTTTTCTTTCAGCATTGTTATTTGACTTTCAGTTGTTGTTCTGAGATGTTGTATATATTTAGAGACTTGTATTGAGCTGGATGTTCTTGAGTTGTTATCTTAGATACTTAGATTCTCTCTCTCTTATTTGTATTACATTGTGGTTTTGATCTCTCTATCTACCTTTACTATTCTGTATCTGCCTTAGATGTGATTGAGACTGTTCTGTTATGTCACCTCCATTCGGAGTGTATATACTGTTCAGGTACCTTATATTGTTAGATGTTGTGACCTAGGACAGCGTTCTACCGCCGACACTGCGGCGTAGGCTGGACGTTGTTACGTTCTCGTACCCTTACAGTGGGTACGGGTCTTGACAGCTACTTAGGGTTATGACTTAGAGTTAATATTCATAATAGAGTTCGGACTAACTATTTAGGTAAACTAAATATAGTTAAATACGTAAAGACAAAGAAGAAATATAATTAGATATAGGACTCGGAAAACTTATATAGACTTTGGTCGCCCGATCATTTTCGAGCTTTCCAGCCTTCTTTCGCTTATGGCTACGCTCGAAAACTTTAGTAAAGTCGGTGACGTTCGGGTCTCCGCCTGCCCTGGCGACCTTCTCGCTTTGTAACAATTAAACATTAAATTTAAATAATTGAATAAATAATAAATAATAATACTCACCAGCCGTTGCTAATTGTCATGATCCGTACCCTAAGTAGGGGCACGAGCACATGGGTACGTCCAGCCTACGCCGCAGAATCGACGGTAGAACGCTGTATAGGTCGTCTATAACATACAATATCTAGACACAATATAAATGTACCTGTCATCTCCGCACGGAGGTATATAATGTCACAACTCAATCACAAGACATCTAAAGAAGATAGCACGAAATATAAAAGATATGATAGAAGGAAATAACTGGAAATAGATGCAAGATCCCAACACAAGTTAGAGTTAAAAACATAACAGAAATTCCAAATAATATGTATACTACAAGTCTGAAGTATTAGCTGGCTCACAGTTCAGGCAAGCCTATCTAACTAGTCTAAGCAGACGGTGCGTCCTCTATAAGCATCGACTCCACGGAAATGTCCAAGTCATGCTCACCATCTATGTCGTAGCCATAGAAGGTCGAGCAATCGGCCTCTAAATCATCTGTAAACATCAACGGGATTATCCTTTCAGGATATGAGCAAGTACAAACACTAACAACTGTTCCATATGAATTGACAAATTCATAGGTTAAATAACAACATGATACAAGAATGGACTAAGGCTTGAATTCTGTAACATAACTGTAATTCTTTCCACTCACATAATGACATCAACTGTGCTTCTGTCTACACATTAAAGGCCTTGTGCCAGCCTAGTTTCAGTGTATAATTTTAGGCGTCTATAAGTTTACCCTCAAGAGACGGCCTGATATATCTGTCCATACACTGTAGGTGATTTCTTTATCAAAGAGACATGGCATGAAGCCTTGCACTTCCCTTGCGGTGCTACACCACCATGACATGGCCTAAAGCCGCGGCATTACCCCAACCGGGAACCTCATCATAGTGTCATACTACTGTAGCATGAGGTCACATCCTCTTTGTAGGGCCATACCACCCAGCATGAAGCCTTAGGCTCCTTTGCGGTGTTACGCCACAATGACATGGCTTGCAATGCCGAGGCTTTACCCCTATCCGGGTACCTCATCGTGGTGTCATGCCACTGTAACACGAGGAACACCTCCCTTTTGTAGTGCTGGCTGCCCCTCTTTAATTTTATTATACAGCATTAGGCTACCTGCCTATTTGCGGTGCTACCCCCGCTGTGACTTAGCTCACAAAGCCGAGGCATTACCCCTAATCGGGAACCTCATGGTGGAGTCACTCCAATATAGCATAGATTTACACTCCTTGTAGTGCTGCGCTACCGTGCTTCCTGTAAAGCACACCAGGCATTCACTCTGCCTGAGAACTCATTAAGGCGTTTAAGCTAACCTTTCCACAGGATCTGTTTTCCGTAGAAAACAATAGTAGATAACAGTGGTTGTAGGTCCGTAACCTCTCCATGCCACAGAGGACAAGTACCCACCTTTCCTAATATTCTTTCGATTAATAGTCCTCCTTTGAACCAAAAGTTAGATGTCTAGTAGATTTTTCTTTGAACTAATAGCATAAAACTTTATGGTAGGAATGTAATAACACAATATCAGAATGCCTTCAAGCCTATTTTACAAGCTGTGTTATCGAACAGCTGGCGCTTGAGGCCCTTGGTGAACGGATCTGCCAGGTTCTTCTGACTTCGAACATCAATCACTGCAATAACACCCATCTTGATGAGATCATGTACTGCTTTGTGCTTCAACCGCACAGTTTCTTTTTCCTGTTGAAGAGTTCATTTGATGCCGCCGCTACAATCGCCTGGTTGTCGCAGTATATTGATATCGCCGGTATTTATGTCCCAACCACTGGAAGATCATACATGAGCTCTCGAAGCTATTCTGCTTCCTCCGCTGCGGTATCAAGTGCAAAGAACCCAAATTCTCTGGATGACCGTGAGAGCATAGTCTGTTTCTTCGATTTTCACGATATAGCAGCTCCACCAATTATGAAAATGTAACCACCTGTGGACCTCTCGCTCTTCACTTCTGAGCACCAACTGACATCACTGAAGCCTTCTACTACCGACGGATCTCCGTTGTAGTACAGTACGTATGTCTGAGTCTTTTTGAGGTATCTCATAACCCTCTTCACAGCTTTCTATTGCTCCACACCTGGATTACTCGTAAACCGACTCAACATCCCCACGGCAAAAGCTATATCCGGCCTTGTGGCAGTAGTCGCATACATCAAATTTCCGATGACGCTTGAATACTCCAACTGTCTGACACTTTTTCTTAGATTTGGCTTCATCTTCTTGTCACGCCTATATGGCGTATCTATCCCTGGAAGATTTTGATATCCATAGCGTGTGAGCATCTTCTCAATATAATGAGACTGTGACAATGTCACTCCAGATTTCGTCCGGATGATCTTTTCCCGAGGATAACATCAGCTTCCCCTAAGTCCTTCATGCTGAACTTAGATGAGAGAAACTTCTTTGTCTTAGTGACACTTGCTAGATCTGTATCCAATATCAGCATGTCGTCCACGTACAGACAAACGACAACTCCTCTCCCGTCAGCAAACTTTGCGTATACATACATATTTGTCCGTTTCGCTGACCCTGTAGCCGTTTGATCTTATGACTATCAAACTTCTCATACCACATCTTGGGAGCTTGCTTCAGACCATACAAAGATTTTACCAACTTAAAACTTTATCTTCGAAGCCCTTGACGATGAATCCTTCTGGTTGTTGCATGTAAATCTCTCCAGTCAACTCACCATTCAGGAAAACAGTTTTAACATCCATCTGATGAATAACTAGCTTGTAAATTGCACTTAGAGCAATCAATATCCTGATGGTCGTCATCCGTGCTACTGGAGCATAAGTGTCAAAGTAATCAATCCATTGCTTCTGAGAAAACTCCTTGGATACCAACTTAGCATTGAACTTATCAACAGTTCCATCGATTTTCATCTTCTTCTTGAAGATCCATTTACATCTGATTGGTTTTGCTCCTTCAGGCAGATTAACTAACATCCATTTATAATTGGATGTTACAGAGTCAATCTTATCATTTACTCTTTCTTCCAGGAGATCGCATCTCTGGACTTCATCACCCCCTCAGGCTCCACGTGATGGATGATAACGTTTATCTCTGAAATTTTTAGGCCTTCTCACTCGCTTTGCTTACTGCTTGATAAATACTAGTTCACGTGTTGTCATCAATGACAACCACCTTCTGGACTCCTACTTCTTTGAAAGTACTTGCTCCTTCGGTACCAATAATACGCTCCAGAATATCTACGAGAATAATGTTTTTGTCCCTAGCAATTGTCTTCAAAGAATTATGCCTCGCAAGACTCAATGATATGATTGATACAATATTAAGTGATCTCCGAGCATAGCTTACAACAGCTAATTCCAAAATTATTGCCTTCTTGGTCTTCGTCCCTGACTTCCGAATCTTAATATCCGGAAGCTTCACGTACACAAGACACCCCCACACTTGAATGATATTCAAGTTAGGTCTGACCTTGAACCAGTGCTGATGAGAATCATAGTCAGATATACAAACGGTACTTTATTCAGAAGATAAACGTAGTCGTACACGCAATATATCCCCAGAAGCATTTTGTAAGATCTGCAGTATAGATATCATCATCTTTAACGACGTCTTGATCTCTTTTTTTCTGACACTCCATGGATTATAGATACTACAGAGCAGTCATTTCATAGCCAATTCCATGTTCATAATAGAACGATGCAAATCCAGCAAACGATGCTCTCCGCTTTGATCAATCCTAAGTAGTTGTAGACCGGTTTAACATTCAGCTTCAGCTCTGAAGTCCCTGACCTTTTCGAATGCTCCATCCTTCGACTTGAGAAAACATGCGAACTTGCACTTCGAGAAACACTTCAACCCGGCCTCCGTGGAGAATTGATAAAAGTCACAGATATCTGAGTGTACTAACTCCAGGAGATCTGTACTTTAGTTCAATCGTCTGAGAAGCTTTCTGACCTGTCTTGTCTCTGCACAGACCTCAAATCCCTCCACCTCCTTACCCCCACATTCTGGAGATAAGGCTTAGATATGACATCTTGAGTCTGCTTCTATCATAGAACAACTCTCAGTCCATTCAATGAAGTAACTTCATCACCATCAGCAGACGTTCGAACATCCCTTCAGTACCAAACATCTTTTCGAAGCATGTTTCTCGCCAAGAAATTTTCATCTGGCTAGTACGAATGTCCATCTTTCAAGTCTGTATCAGACAACAGACTTTCTGAGATCAGATCTCCGAAAATCTCTGGTACGTACAACGCGTATTCCAGTGTCCTTGTCGGTGGTTAATAACCACTGTCTCGATCTTCAGAACTTCTGCTAGATATATGTTCGCCATTGAGACCTTCGTCATAAAAAGGCTCGTCCTCGGTGAACAAGTCCTTCGAGAGCACATGTGGTCAGATGCACTAGTGTCCGACCACTAGTCAGCTACCACGCTAGATAACTCAACCTGTGCAACAATAGAACCCAAGTTAAGTAATCAAAACAACCAAGTTTATCCATACCTGCTATTTTGGTTTGGGCTTGGCCCTACAATCCTTCTTAAAGTGGCCCTTCTTGCCACAGTTGAAGCAAGCCCCATCGTCCTTAGTCTTTTGCTTAAATTGAGCTGACTTCACCTTCAGCTTGTGAGAGTCCTCAGCTCTACTTCAACATGAATCTCTGTAAGAGACGTTCAAGATCCACCTTCATCTTCTTGCGATGCATGTCCGTGATGAAATTGCTCCACCCCGGTGGAAGCTTGGCGATAATGCCCTAAACGACAAATGCATCGACCAAGGGTATGCCGTCATCCTCAAGTTTCTGACGTAACTTGAGAAACTCTTTGACTTGAGGCAACATCATCTTGTCGTCCTCAAATCGCATCTTCCAGACCTTTTCGGTCACGTGAATCTCGTCCCTGTTCTCATCTGCCTTGTAGAGATTCTCTACAGACTCTCAGACGTCCTTAGCATGTACCATCTTGATGTATGACTCTGCCAGAGAGTCTTCCATAGAGTTTAAGATAAGAAACTTGCAAAGGTTGTTATCTCTCCTCTACTTGGATTGCAGAGCAGTGGCCTCAGCGATCCTTCGAACATTTTCACCTTCTGGACTTAAAGGCTCAGGATCTGTCAACACGTAAACACTCACGAGTTGAATATTAAGGCTGACCTTTCTCTTCCAGACGTTGTAATGCTCTCCGTCAAACTTCTCAAGTTTGTTAAAACTTGTGTCGAGAAGGTTTGCATGGTTGTTTTCCATCGAATATAAATCTTGCTTTGAGATTGTTATTCCCGAGACGTAATTTTCGATGGAAAACAGAGAATCGAAACCGTTGTTAAAATAGCAACAACTTTCATAGCAACACTTCAAAAAAGATGCACTATCGAGATCCTTGGAGGTTCTGGGCAACGAAAATATAAAGAGATTTTGTTACAACAGCAAACGAATGTAGAGCTTCTTTTAGGAAGGTACAAATCGACCTCAAGTAACAACATGATTAGTAGGGTGAATGCTGAGAATGATCATGTGGTTATTACCAAGTCTCTTAGAGCTACCTATTCTTGTGCATGATCCTTACTTGTAGGAAGTATAATTTGTCTTTTTTTTAGATCCATTTTATTAGGATCTTAGCTGCTCAACGTAATTGATTATTTTTAGTGCATCAGACCAATAAAGAATTTTCTCTCCCTTCTATCTTCTCTATTTCCTTCCAGCTCTCTGTTCTTGCCTCACTACAAGAAATATACTATTTTATGACGAGTAAAAACCGTCATATATGACAATTTATGACGATTTTTTTGAAGCAGGCAACCGTCAGGAACACGGGTGTTATAAAAGTTTAGAAAAACCGTTATATATGACTTACACTTGTATGACATTTTTTTAATTAAAAATGACATAATTAAGTCAATTATATATAACAGTAAATTTGAAAATGACATTAATAGGTTATATATACATAACGCTTACTAAAATGATCTGGTTCTGAAACTATTCAGAAAGCGTTCATGAAACGTTATAAAAATAACTTAGAGATAACACTTTGTAACGTTCTGTTCTTTTCATTCACACACATATATATATCACCTGTCAATGCTCATAATTCAATGCGTTATAAAATGCATATTAATTTCCTGAGACAACAGAAATATAAAATTTAACTAACATTTGAAACATTTCATTAAAAATATCCAAATATCATATCATCTTAATTATATTTCAAAATATATAACTTTTTTTCCAACTTTTATTTCACCAACATATCACCATTACATTTCAAAATCCAAAAATATATACATCTTTCCCTTTTAGGGCAGTCGGACTCAAAACATTGAAACATCATTCACCAACACCAAATTGTGACATCTCTTCAAAAGCCAACATTGTATATCCCTTCAAAAGTCAATACTGTACGTACCTACAAATAAAGAATAAATAAATGAATAAAGAGAGATTATGATGATATTTCCAAATCACAAGGACAATCTTTGATATCAAACAGTATGAAAGTTGGAAAGCATGCATACAATAATAAATAAGAAATTTCAGCCTTTATTTTTTCCTACAGGTCTCTAATCAGACAATATGAAAGATAAAAATCTTTGATATCAAACAGTATAAAAGATGGAAATATGGAAAGCATACAGTAATAAATAATAAATAAAAAATTCCTGATACCATAGGTATTCCTGATACCCACTGATACCCTTTATTTCTTCCTACAGGTCTCTAATCAGAAGGTAGCAGTTAAAGGAGAACCATTCAAATTAAATGATACTACAAAAAGAAACCTAAAGAGTTTTCGACAAACAACACATAATCAGTTCCCTTATGAGACCAACAAGTACCTACCTATCCTTGATACAACTCGACACAAACACCAAAGCACAAACCAAAAGAAAGAATACTGATAAGAGGCTCCGAATACTGACATCTTGATGCAACTCGTCACTTACAAAATACATCAAAGCACAAGACAAAATAAAAAAATACTAATTAGAGGCTCAGATCGACAAATGTCTCCAGGACCATGTCTCGCCATCACAGGATGGTAGAGATTCACTCAATGAGAAATCTTATTGTTGTCATTATCTCATTTTTATAGATATTTTTTGAAAAAAAGAATGAAATAAATAGAGATTCCATCAGAATGTGGATTTTCAAGTCACGTACATCTTACCAAACTGGCTGCAGCTAAGCCACCACGCCATCGGAAGAGAGGAAAAAGAAAGCCAAAAACCCAATAAATAAGTACAACTTAAATGGAAATTAGCAATTTGCAAGAATCATCATCGCCTCTTTTAAAAACAGATAACACATATCAAAATCTCTATAAGAGAAAGGATTAAGTCACGAAGGGATAGGAGAAAATCCCCTAACAAATGCAATATATATATGTGACATGGTCAAGCTTCTATATGAGGCACTGCATGAAGTCTTGTCGGTTCTATATAATTTTCTCTCTATCGAAAATCAATAACAGAAAAGGACATGCATAAAAAAAGCAATCCTGTGTTACTTTCTTCCAACACAACCTAGTAAGTAGGAAGAAAAAGGTAGAAAAAATCCACGAGAAAATCCATTACATGAATAGAAGCAGACTCACCTCTAATAACTCCTTGATAAGTTTTTCAATATATTCAGCTCCAGAATTATCCCAACTTTATAGAAAAAGATCAAATATAAGCACATGTAACACGAAAAATATATTAAATGATGAAATTTAACTAAGATATCAATTAAATGGTACAATAAAATTGATACGGTACGAACCTGCTAATCATTTATGAGGGTTCATACTTCACCTCTTATACTCATTTTTTGTTCAGTGTCCAGTAACAAGAACCAAAAAGAAAGAAACTCTGAACTAGTGTTACCTCCCTCAACAAAGGAGGTTAGGTTATAGAAGCAGTATCGTGCACTAAACTAGATAACAACCAAGTTATAGAGCAACAAGATAGCCCCGAATGAAAAAGGTTGAAATAGAACATACCTTACCAATGATATTTGGTTGACGGCTTATACCAACCCATTCATATGTTGATCATAATTAGTGTAACTTGGTCAAGCATGCAATACATAAAAACTATCCCATCTGTTTGATGAACAAGAAGCACATTATCTACAACACTGATTGAAATTCTACTTGAATAAATAGGTAAGAGTCCCCTGAAATGGCCAATACACTTTATTAGATAAGCAACAACATTGTTATACAAGTAGCCGTCACACAGATCTAGACAAGCTGGAATCGACAAAAGTTGCTATAATGCAACAACAGTGAATCTATTTCTGGTAACAAAATCCATTTCACATCATTATGAAAAACTGAAAGCTGTAAGTCACAATGAAGAATCATGCATCCATATTATTACCCTTTACAAACACATGAAGAGAGATTAATATATTTTACCTGCAAATCCTCAATTTGCTACCCATTACAAACACATACTGATTTTGGTCGAAGAAATCAGATATCTTGAGGTCTTCATTCTCACACTTAATATTAGTGATCAAATAGCAAGTAAATTTTTGCAGAAATGAATCCACAAATAAATGAAAATGTCAATTTATTCAAAATAACCTTGTCTCAGGATTATTTTTTTCCAATAAACCTATCCTTTCCATTTGAATTAATTGATCCTCCTTTTTCAACTACCTTTTGGAACAGTGCATCTCATGAAAGATCGATAATAGTCGTCAAGAACAAAATCAGTAAATATTAAGTATTAATTCCTATAATAGGTTCTCTTTTCTCATCCCCATAGACAAAGGACACGTACTACGGAAGCTTGTTGCGGCCCAGCCAAGTTAAGAGAGTTAAACACCTATTCCATCAAGAAAAGCTCATCAGTAACAATGACCTATAGTTCATTCCTCATGAGAAAAATACCAATTTCCTAATCTCAAGAAATTGAAACAACTACATGAATACAACACTTATTTTTCATGTTTCTATGTCATGCCAGATGGGTATTCGTTCGACAATGAAAATTCAGTAGATATTTTGGTTTTTTTTTTTATTTTCCTCTTTAACCGCACCAGCCAAGGCAGGCTAGGGGTAGGCGCTCGACTAGAACCTAGCACCTTTTACAAACTTGCATATCAAACACTAAAAAGTAGGCGCCATGTCCATGTCGCAGCGGCCTTACGGTGTCGTGTAGTGTGTGTTTATGGAACATAACTTGACGCGATCAAATTGACAACTTTGAAGTGCACAGGTACTTCAATTTCTACAATGGCTTGACTTATATCAGCGGCAAGGAGTCCTCAGATTGTCTAATATTCCCAAAACAAGTATTCTGAACTGTTGCTACCAAATTAATTTACTAAGTTTAATCCTATCCAAACATATATCCAGTTCCCAGATATCTACCAATTTATAAACTTAATAAAAGAACAAGCAAATAATTCCAGAATTTCCACGTGTTCGATACTTCCAGAATCGAAAATTGAAGTTCTCCACCAAAGTAACTAAATCTAAACTTCCCATCCACAAACAAAAGGCAAGAGCCACCAAAAAGTAATTAGCTAATGACGACCCTAAAGTAGACCGAAGAATACAAAGTCTGATACCTTCAAAAGGATTGTGTCGCCACGGAAGATCTGGAGCTTCTCCATGGTCTCCGGGTTCATCGACACCACCGAATTGTCATCGTTCACCGCCTCGTCGATGATCAGCCTATTCGCGGCCTTCTTTCTCTCCATGATCGTCGTGCTAAAATCCCTCTTCGCCCCCTTCCTGCCATAGCAAAAAAACAAAAATCCCCCAAATTCAAAACCTAACCACTGGTCGAAACCCTAACCCTAACCATAAATCAAATATTGAAACTTACGGATCGGAGGAAGAAGAAGCTTTTCCTGCCATGAGATTTCCAAAGAGATCAAAATCAGAAGAAAATTAAAAGAGCTTTTTTTCCAGTAGGATGGAGAGAAGAGATTTATAGAAGAGAAAAAGATGTTTTTCTTTACTTGTGCGACCTAACTTGGGATATATATAGATCGGCGGGGAAGTCTAACTTGGGAACACAAACGGCAAATGGGGGATCTTGAGACGGATGCGCTTGCGGCCCTTCTGGACGTCGAAGAAGTAGCCGACGGTCCGGTGGCGGCGGCGTCCCCGACGCGGGCGCTGGTGCTGGCGAGGACGAAGCCCTCCTGGACGTCGAGCACGCGGACGACGGCGACGGAGAGGAGGACGTCGATGATGTCGAAGCCGACAAGGACGAAGAGGCAGAAGAGAAACTTGGTGAAGGGGGTGAGGGAGGCGATGTCGCCCTAGCCGATGGTGCAGAGGGTGACGATGGCGAAGTAGAGGGCGTCGACGGCAGTGTGGGTCTCGTCGTTGGATGAGGAAAAAAAATTAGAGTTAGGTTTTTCGGGTCTGGTGGCGGTGGTAAGAGTTGTAGGAAGGAAAGAGGAGAGGAGGAGATGAGAAGGAAAAATGGAATAGAGAGGGGGGGGGGGGGGAAGGGACCTAGGATTTTGATTTTGGAGTCGGGTTTGAGCGGACATTTGAGCGCCTGCTCTTAATTTTTTACCCCTTTTTGTAACATTTGCGTGTAACAGCGTTAGATATGCGTGAACAATATATAACGTTTAAGGCTATAAATCGTTATAATAGGCCAAAAACTCTTCAAATCCGTCATGTTATATGATGTTGTAGAAATTTTGTAACGCTTATAAACGAACCGTTGTAATAAGTTTTTTTCAAACGTTATAATATGATCGTTTTCTTGTAGTGCCTCTAGCCAATAAACCTCAACCCTCCAATAATTAAACCCCAATCTCCATATCACCACCATCACCATGTTTGTTTCTTCGAGACCTAACTAAAGATGTTGAGAGGGGATGGAACATTAGTCCTTACTATAATTATTATGGAAAGAGTGGTTATCACGAATAATGAGCCCGTCCCCATTCGAGGATTGTTCCCTAGCCCAACCCAACCATTAATTCTTACCTTCTACCATATGTCTCCCAACCATCCAAATTGTGAGCCTCTCACCTGTTAGAAATTCTCTAAAGACACCGCACAAGTGTATATTGGAAGAAGACTCTAATTTCTTGTTCATTTTTTCTCAAAGCAGAGATCCCATATTAATAGGAATACAAAGTGCTAGAATAAAGACCAGATACAAAATTCTAAAGAAAGGAAAGATCATTAAGGACTTTAATGACTTACCAAAAACTAAGAAAGGAAAATGAAAACTAATTGACAACTAATTATTAACAATCAACCCCTAATTAGTTTGTCTTTCACATCCCGCACTCGAAGTCGCTCCCGCATTTCAACGAACTTGTTCCTTGCAAGTGCTTTGGTGAGTATGTCAGCAAGTTGGTCATTAGTGTGTACATATTCGACCTCGATCATCCCACGCTCCACGCAGTCCCTAATATAATGGTAGCGAGTATCAATATGCTTTGAACGATCATGATACACGGGGTTCTTTGTTAGTGCGATGGCTGACTTGTTGTCAATCATAAGAGTTGCCTTGCACCTAATCCGCTTCTGAATATCATCAAGTAGGTTGAGTAACCATACTCCTTGCTGTGCCGCAATCGAAGCTGATATGTATTCGGCCTCGCAAGAAGATAAGGCTACAACCCGTTGCTTCTGCGACATCCAAGTGATGATGTTCCGACCTAGGAAGTACGCAACTCCCGTAGTACTCTTCCTGTCATCAACACTCCCTCCATGATCACTATCGCAGTAGCCAATTAGCTTTTGTCCTCCACGAGCATTCCTCTCATAGCAAAGTCCAAACCGACTTGTGCCTTTTAAATACCGCAAGATATGCTTTACCACCGCAAGATGCTGGGTGTTGGGCTTCTCCATGAACCTGCTTGCTATCCCTACGACATATGCAATATCCGGACGCGTATTCACAAAGTATCTCAAGCATCCTATTGCGCTCCTATACTCCGTAGGGTCCACCAAAGAATAATCGCCCGTCTTGCTCAACTTGAGCCTTGGTTCCATCGAAACTTGACTAGGGTTACAGTCTTCCATCCCATACTTCTGAAGAATTTTTAATGTATACGAAGACTAACAAAGGGTAATTACCTGAGGTGTTTGGGATACCTCTATCCCCAAGTAGTAGGTGAGCAATCCAAGATCGCTCATGCTGAAGAGATCCTTCATCTGAGTTTTGAACTTTTCAACTTCCACGCTGCTTGACCCGGTGATAACGAGATCATCAACATAGACTCCAACCAGCAGGTTGGAGTTCCCCACAACTTTCTTGTAGACGGCGTGTTCAGTCGAACTTCTTTCAAAACCTAATGAGGATAGGCTCTGATCGAGCTTGAAATTCTAAGCCTGCGGGGCTTGTCGAAGACCATACAATGCCTTCTTGAGCTTCAACACCTTGTGCTCTTGTCTAGTACTGCCAAAACCTGGAGGTTGAGAGACATATACCTCCTCTTCCAGATCGCCATTCAAGAATGCCGATTTGACATCCATGTGATGGATGTCCCATCCCTCCTCCGCTGCTAAAGCAATGAGTAGTTGGACGGTTTCTAATCTCGCCACCGGTGCAAACACCTCGTTGAAGTCAACCCCTCGTCTCTGCACATAGCCCTTCGCCACGAGCCAGGCTTTATGCTTCAAAATATTGCCATCCGGATCTTGCTTCGTCTTGAATACCCACTTCAATCCGATGGATTTTTGACCACTTGGGAGATTGGTGATTTCCCAAGTATCATTATCCCGGATCGAGGGTAACTCCTCCTCCATAGCGCTTCTCCAGCTTGGATCGTCTTTGGCCTCCTCGAACGTTGCTGGCTCCCCTGCTGCAAAGAGGCAAAGCCCAGCCTCTTCCTGCTGCAAGTCCATTTCTTCGGTCTCGTCGTAGACCTCCTCAAGTGACCGGAACCGAATTGGTCTGCTCACAGTTGAAGAGGACCCGCTCTTTGATGAAGACAAAGAGCCCATAGAGGAAGTCAGTGGTGTAGTTGGGGAGTTGTCGTGCACTGGAGGAGATTCTTCAAAACTGGACTTCGAACGCGCCTCGGGAGCCACGTCTACAGAGGAGGGAGTTGCGGCCGCGGTGAGGGGTTGCTGGGCCGTGGTGGGGGTGGCCAACCCGTCGCCAGGAGGGAGGGCGGGGGGTGCGTCCGTAGCGGGAGGAGTTGCTGCTCCTTCTGCCGTTGGCAGAATTTGATTTGAGACAGAGAGCTCATCTCCAATTTTTTCTTCCCAATCCCACTTCGCTTCTTCGTGAAAGACAACGTCCCGGCTGATTACTAGCTTCCCGGTTGATGGATTGAATAATCGATAGAATTTAGAGCCCGTCTCATAGCCGATAAACACCATCCGCGTGCTTCTATCCGCTAGCTTTGCGAGATTTGGCTTCGTTGTTTTTGCATACGCAAGGCAACTGAAAGTACGAAAATGGTGTACTTTTGGTTTCCTTCCGTAAATCGTCTCGTAAGGCGTCTTTCCCACCACACTTTGAGTAGTCGCCCGGTTGAGAAGATGCACTGCGGTTACCACTGCTTCTCCCCAAAAACGTGCGGGCATGCTTGTCACGACCCGCACCCGGATATACGGGTACGAATACGTGGGCTACGCCCAGCCTACACCGCGGTATCGGCGGTAGAACGCTGTCAAGTATACTATACTAACTACAACATCTAAGATCCATAACTAGAAATGTACTCATGTCACATCACGAAAACTAAGGAAGATAAGACAAGAATTAATAATAATATCACTAGAACAACTAGAATCAGTACTGATCATAAGACAGAAAAATAAAGAAGGAACAATAAGACTAACTAAGGATAACTACTAGGCAACTCACATAGAAGAATAGTGAGATCCACCTCAGCTAGCAACATCATGAAGTCCAATACTGAGGGCACAACTACTCCTAAAATTTTGTCAACATATCCAGTCAGGATAGAACGAGCACAAATCTCAAATAACAGTTCTAATCAGACGATATTGAAAATGTAGCAGTAAATAGAGAGAATATACAAGAAATCATAAAATGTACATGTGAGTATTGATGGCAAGGTAAGCTGTAAATCTAGAGCTAGAACAAGGCAAGTAAAACTGATCATGTCATGTACAAGAATCAAGAATCATCTATCTAAGTGTGTGAGTACTAGCTACAACATGTGGCCAGCTTGGGTCTGCACAAGGTCATGATCTAGCCAACCATACGTGTGGTGTATGATTGGCATTCACAAGGTTCACAAGATATACAAGGTGGGTATTGACCACACATCTACACTAATACTCCCCGTCTCCGACCAGTATAGTGGATCCAACCATGACACATCATGACACGCGATTCTCCGAGAGGGTAGCTAGCCTTCGCAGGAATCGTGTCTATACAATACACAAGGAACAAGAAAGACTTGTACAAGATATACCAAGGAGAGCGAGGAATAATATCTCATGACGGGATCCAGGGAAATACCAATCCGTGTGAACAATGTGTCAAGAGAACAAGGGTATCTACACTAAATACAAGAAACATAGACGATATCATAAAATAGAAATATTATCAGAGAATGTACTCGCCTGAGATCTGGTGGAATATGTCAACTGGTCCAAGAACAGTGCCTCAAGGACCTATATGTGGAAATACTGTATCAATATAAGGGTTTGGAAGTAAAATCAGGTCATACTAAGTCAAACTAGGTCAAGACAAGTCAAGGCAAGTCAAATTAGGTCAATCTAAGTCAAGGGTTGACTTACAATTGACTTCTGGTCAACTGGTCAACTCTGGTCAACCCTAGGTCAACTCGGGTCAAACTTGACTAATGTTGACTAACAGTTGACTTTGGGTCAACTGGTCAACTCTGGTCAATTTTAATCAATTTTATGCTATGGTTGACTTCCGGTTTACTTTTGGTCAAAATAGTCAACCAAGGTCAAAACTAGTCTAACCTAGGTCAAATGTTGACTCTACTTCGACGTTTAGTCAAAGTAGTCAACAATGGTCAAACTGGGTCAAAGCTAATCTCTATAAACATCTACAAGGTCAACTTATGAATTTCAGTGATTTAAAAATTACTGAAATCGACGGGTCCCTAAAACAACCCAAAAGAAGAAAATATTATAATAATAGGATGACACAAAAAAGGAAGAAATCTACAGATATTGTCGGATGATGAAACTAACAGCACCAACGTGTCCAGAATGGTCAAATCAGCTAGAATAGCCTGTCCAAAAGTCCAATTTGGACACAGGGACAAAACGGTAATTTCGGACCAAAATGATGTTCGTCGTTGGACACACTTTGCACCGAAAGACGTGCCGAAATAAGAGTGCACAAAACCTAACAAATTATATGTCCACGAATCCAAAATGATGATACGAACCCAACGGTATATCCAGAATTAGATTCCGTTGACCCGATCTCAAATTGGTCCGTTGACCAGGACATTAAAATTCCGATTTGCACGGAAAAATGTGTCGGAGCCAATGTCCTCAAAACTCAGTAAATTATATGTCAACGAGTCCAGAATAACGATACGAACTCAACAGTATATCCGGAATTGGATTCCGATGAGCCGAACTCAAAATGACACGTTGACCCGGATATTGGTATCCGACTTGCACCGAAATGCGTGCCGAAACCAATGTCCACTAAAACCTAGCAAATTATATGTCAACGAGTCCAGAATGACGATACGAACTCAACGGTATATCCGAAATTAGATTCCGATGAGCCGGCGTCAAAAAGTCCCGTTGAACCGGACTGTGGGGCCCGCTTTGCACCGAAATGCGTGTCAGGGCCTACGTCCTCCAAATCTAACAAACTTTATATAAAAATAGGCCAGAACGACGCCACGAGTCTACTGGTGG
Source organism: Iris pallida (assembly GCA_029216955.1). Lineage (NCBI taxonomy): Eukaryota > Viridiplantae > Streptophyta > Magnoliopsida > Asparagales > Iridaceae > Iris > Iris pallida. Next base: position 1,445,407 of record JANAVB010001000.1, on the reverse strand, counting down.
TGTCAGAAATTGAATCCGGTGTCCCGGATTCAAAAATAGAATTTTACAAGTGTAACACTAAGAATTCGAACAACCAACTTTGGCGTCGAATTCGACCGACCTAACAAGCTCAAACTGAAATAAAATCTAAAGGGGGCAGGAAAAGGATTATACCAGATGTGCACCGGAACTGTTAGTACGTAAAACGGAGCTGCGATGACGAAAATACGAACCCGCGAAGTTGGCGTCACAAAACTGTCAAAAAACAGTACAAATTAAAATGTCAACTTGGTGGCCGGTTTTGATGTATCAAACGACGAAATTAACGGTTCAACCATGACAGAGGTGAAGAGGGATATACTGAGATTGAGACGGAGCAAGGAGTTCGCCGATCCAACGGTCGGATCTCCCAGAAAATGTGTGCAAAGTCGCTGCGACGGAGCACGAATTCTGGAATTTCTCCGCGCGCGCGTCGACGGAACTCCGAGAAAAACGTTGAAATCGCCTAGACGGCGCATCCCGGAGGACATTGGCCGCCACAGGGGAGGTCAACCAGGGTGCGCGCGCTAGGGGGTCTCGCCGGTGGCCGGTGGCCGCGCGGTGGCGCGTGGCCGACGGCAGTGGCAGCCATTGCTGCTACCCAAGCTGCTGTTGCAGCTGGGGCTACTGCTGCGAGCTGCTGCGCTCGTGCGCGGCGCGCGGTGGCGGCTGCTGGCGGCGCACGTCGGCGGCGGAGGTCCGGCGAGGGTGGCGGAAGCGGCGGTTTGGTGTTGGAGAAGTGGTGGAGATGACCATGGTGATGGTGGTGAGTATGGTGATGATGGTGATGACAATGGTGATGAAGAAGCGATGGGGAAGAAGAGGGCTGTCTCAGTTTGGAGAGGGAGAAGAGTGGGAGAGAGATGATGAGAGGGAAGAGAGAGAGAGTGGTTGAAATAGAGGGGGGGGGGGTCTCCTGTCGGTATGGGGGGGGAGTGTTGGAGTGAGAGAGAGGGATGATGAGGGTGTGTGTTATTAAATTAGAGAGAGTGTGAGATGTGATGGGGATGGGCTGTGTGTTGTTTAACTATAGAAATAGAGTTAGAGAGAGGAGAGAGAACCTAGGAGTGAGGGGGGGGGGGATGTTTGAAGTCGGCCACACATATGGGGAGTTAGGAGAGAGAGTGAGGTAAGGATGAGAGAGAGATTATATATATATATATATATATATATATATATATATATATATATATATATATATATATATAATATGTATATATATGTGTATATATACACATGGAGAGAGAAATAAATATTTTCAAAATAGAAAAAATAGGAAAATTATGTGGGGTATTTGGACAGTCATGAAAGAACAACATAGAGCTTGGGCTCGGGTCCGGTCGAGCCGGGTTGGGTCTAAATCGGACAGGAGGCAATAATTGAATTAAAATGGATATTTAAAATCATGGGTAAATAAGTAGCATGTGGGGGCTCAAATAAATGGGACACAAGTGTCAGGCGGGTAGTAGGTTTCGTGTGTGCTATGTCCCTATTTGGGGTCGACTAGGTTGGGTCGATGTCGGGTCCCGAAATTAAATTGAAAATTAAATCAGGTTTTACGGTAGATAATTAATTGGCCTAAATTGAACCGAAAGTTGTGCGAAGGAAATGGAGCACAAAATGGAGTGTCTGAGTGGAACACAATGGTCATGGATGAAGAGCGTCTCGAGTAGATCATTTATGAGAAGTTGGTTCTGAGAAAATGACTGGTCTGGTGCTCCGAAATTAAAAGTCATGGTAACGTGCATATGATGATCAAGGAAAAGAGTGGGAATTCAATTAATAATTTAATGGTCTAATATTGACCCGAACTTGCGCGAAGCAAAAAGAGTACAAGGGAACAAGTTGGGATGGGACATGATATATCAACGTGAAGATAATCTCGTCTACTACAAACTTCAAGAAGAAAGTTTCCAGAGACTGGCATCCCTGATGCTCTAGAATTCCAAGTCACGGTAAGGAGCATTAAATAAAATAATAATCAAATAATAATATTTATTCAAAATAATTGATTTATAAAATTGAAAAAAAAGCCCTAAATTCAGGGGCTTACAATGCTCTTGCATTTTAGAAGGCTCCGAACAGTCCCCATGACAGTTTGATTGCGGCGCTCCACCACGCCGTTCTGCTGTGGTGAATAAGGGGCTGTGAGGAATCGTTTGATCCCGACTTCCTCACAGTAGGCGTTGAACGCCTTGGATGTGAACTCCCCACCTCGATCGCTACGGAATCCCTTCACTTTGAGTTCCGTCTCCATCTCCGCTTTTGCTTTTAGTCTTTTGAAAGCATCCAAGGCCTCGTCCTTGGACTTTAACAACTCCACCCACATAAACCTGCTGTAATCGTCTACTAGCAAGAAGAAATATTGTTTACCTCCCGGGGTGGCAGGATTGATGGGTCCACAAAGATCCCCATGCACCAATTGAAGAGAAGTCGATGCACGGCCCGTTGCAGCCTTCGGGAATGATAATCGTCTTTGCTTTGCCACCAAGCACCCATCATAAAGCTCTTGTGAGTGCTCAATAGAGGGCATCCCCTCCACCATCTTGAGTCGCCCCATATCATGAAGTGCTCGAAAGTTGAGATGTCCCCATCTAGCGTGCCACAGCCACGCCTCGTCTTTGTACTTTTCTGCTAGCAGAGCCACCGGAGCATCCGTCTTCTTGTTGAGAATATAAAGTCGATTCTTGGACCTCTCCACCTTCGCCAAGAGTCGCCTCTCTCGATCGAACAAACACAAGAATCTGTCCTCCATGACGATCTTGCATCCGTTCTCCTCCAACTGTCCCAAACTCGCAATATTGGTGCGGAGTTTCGGGATATAGTAGACGTTGGTGAAGACTTTGTGCTTCTGTTTTTGGTCTTTGAAGAAGACTGCACCCCGACCACAGATCTCCACTGAAGAGCCATCGTCGAACTTCACCTTCCCTTTCACTCTTTCGTCTAGATCGGAGAAAAAATCTTTGCACCCCGTCATGTGGTTGCTAGCTCCCGTATCAAGGTACCAACATGATTTCTCCAAGTCACTGGAAAAAATACTTGGTTGTACATTTTCTTCATTTAAAAGAAGGTTCGAGCATACCAGAGATGATTGTACTTCTTCGCTTTCCGCCATTAGAAGAGCCGGTTCATTGTCTTCAAATGCCTCGGCCATGTGCGCTCTTTCTTCGTTTTTCTTCTTCAAACGACATTCCGCAGCATAATGGCCCATTTTGTGGCAATAAAAACACTCGACTTGTGTTTTATATTTAACACCTTCGTCACGATCTTGACCTTCTCGACGGTCGTTGTTGCGTTGTTGTTCGCCACGCCCTCGTCCGCGACCACGGCCTCTTCGGCCGCCGGTTTGGCGTCCTCCACCATACGAGAGCTTCTTATCACGAGCCATCAACTCCTTCATCATCAAGAGGAGTCTATCCTCTTCTTTGTTAGCAGTCCCACCAACGCGCTCTTCGTAGGTCTTTAGTCGACCGACGACCTCCTCCACGGTCATCGTCGTGAAGTCTCCAAATTGCTCTATCATCGAAGCAATTTGGACGAACTTCGAGGGGACGGATCTCAAAAACTTCTTCACAACAGTAGCCTCCGCTACCGTTCCTCCCAACGCCCTTTGTGTGTTGACGTTTGTGGTGAGCCGCATGAAGAAATCGTCTATTGAATCCGTCTCCTTCATGCGAAGCGTATCAAACTCTGACTGCAGTGTTTGGATCTTTGCTTCCTTGACTCGGTCCGAGCCTTGGTACATGGTCTTAAGCATGTCCCACATCTCCTTTGCGGTTTTCTTCTCCGCAACCATCTGGAGTGCGTCATCAGGAAGTGCTTGTTGGATGGCCAAGTAGGCCGCTTTGTTCTTCTTCTCATCAATAGTCGTTGTCGGATCGCGTGGTTCTACAGCCTCCAATGCATCTAGGACATCGAGGATACCCTTCATTCTGATGGCCCAAATACCGTAGTTACTTCTCGCAAGCACTGGGTATTTGAAACTCCCATGGTTGTGGCCACCGGATTTCAATGGTGACTCTGCTGAGTCGTTCACGCTTGAAGACGTCGACATGAAGAAGAACCAACAAATTTTGGCTCTGATACCAAATGTTAGAAATTCTCTAAAGACACCGCACAAGTGTATATTGGAAGAAGACTCTAATTTCTTGTTCATTTTTTCTCAAAGCAGAGATCCCATATTAATAGGAATACAAAGTGCTAGAATAAAGACCAGGTACAAAATTTTAAAGAAAGAAAAGATCATTAAGGACTTTAATGACTTACCAAAAACTAAGAAAGGAAAATGACAACTAATTGACAACTAATTATTAACATCACCAATTCACCACTCAGTAGTAGTAGAAGAAAGAACAAAGTCACTATCAAGCTCAGCTAAGCACAAGAAACGGACATGAGGAGGTGGTGGTGTCTTCCACTCTCACTTTTCTTCTTCTAAATTCCCTCCCTCGCCACTCTGCTTACTTTTTCTCCTCTCCACCTCCCCCTCATAGCAATGGATGACTCTCTCAAGTCCCTCTCCATGGACTACCTCAACCTCCTCATCAACGGCCAGGCCTTCAGCGATGTCACCTTCAGCGTCGAGGGCCAGCTCGTCCACGCCCATCGCTGCATCCTGGCCGCAAGGAGCCTCTTCTTCCGCAAATTCTTCTGCAGTGGCGGCGGGGGCAGCAGCCCGGACCCTGCTCCAGGCCTCCAGCTCCTCGTCGAGCACCGCAGCTCCCGGTCCCCGTCCAGCTCCGCATCTCCCCCTAGGGCCGGAGGGCAGGGTGTAGTCATCCCAGTGAACTCGGTCGGGTACGAGGTCTTCTTGCTGGTCCTCCAGTTCCTCTACAGTGGTCAGGTCTCCCTCGCGCCAAAGCACGAGCCCCGGCCCAACTGCACCGAGAGGGGCTGCTGGCACACCCACTGCACGTCCACGGTGAACCTTGCGCTCGACACCCTCTCCGCCGCTCGCTCCTTCGGCATCGACCAGCTCGCGTTACTCACACAGGTATGTATGTATATATATTTCATGGTGTTACAAAATGATTATTGTTGATATTTTCATTTCTTCCTGAGCTCAATTGTTAATCTCCAAGTTCCAACCATACAAAGGGTCTCTTTCCATTTTGTTGGATTACTTCCTTCCTATTACAGCACATCCAAATCAAGAAAACCTAGCTAGGTTTTCCTTTTTTTGCAACTTAACATTTCTCACCACTTACAATGCAGCATTCCCAAAATTTCAACATTTCGAAGCCAATCATTATTCTTCCCTCCCATATTTTATGCAACAATTAAGACAACCCCAACCCTAACTTCTTGTTTGACGCTACTTCTTACTGCAGAAGCAGCTGGAGAGCATGGTGGAGAGGGCGTCCATCGAAGACGTGATGCGAGTGCTGACGGCGTCGAGGAAGCAAGACATCCACCAGCTGTGGACTACGTGCTCGCATCTCGTCGCCAAGTCGGCCCTCCCGCCGGAAGTTCTCGCGAAGCACCTGCCGATCGAAATCGTGGCCAAGATCGAGGAGCTCCGGCTCAAGTCCCCGTTCGCATGCCACCGCTCCCCGTTCCTCTCCCACCACCACCAGCAGCCCCAGCCCCAGCACCACCACTTCCAGATCGAGATGGCCAATGCTGGCCCCTCCAATCCCGAGGAGCACCACCACAAGATCCGACGCATGCACCGAGCCCTCGCCTCCTCCAACGTCGAGCTCGTCAAGCTCATGGTCATGGGCGAGGGGCTCAACCTCGACGACGCGCTCGCGCTTCACTTCGCGGTCCAGAACTGCAGCCGGGAGGTCGTCAAGGCGCTGCTGGAGCTCGGCGCTGCGGATGTCAATTGTCCCGCGGGCCCCACGGGGAAGACCCCCCTCCACGTAGCAGCGGAGATGGTGTGCCCCGACATGGTCGCGGTGCTCCTTGATCACCACGCAGATCCCAGCGTGAGGACCATCGATGGCGTAACCCCCCTCGACATCCTCAGAACCTTAACTTCCGACTTCTTGTTCAAGGGCGCGCACCCGGGGCTGACCCACGTCGAGCCCAACAAGCTCAGGCTGTGCCTGGAGCTGGTGCAGTCGGCAGCGTTGGTCTTGTCTAGAGAGGAGGCGGCCGCGGCTGCAGGGAACATTGCGGGGGATTCAGGGATGTACGCTCCAATGAATTCGGAGCAATGCGATGCTGACGGTGGCGGTGCCGGCAACAGGAGCATGGTCAGTCTCAGCTTGGACTCGAGGATGGTATATTCCAATCTTAGCGGCAATAGGTCTCATGGAGGGATTGGCTCGTCATCAATGTATCCACCCCATGACTATCAGTAGCAAATGAGCTAGCTCTATAGCTAGCAAGAGCTGAGAGTGAGAGTGGTGGTGGTGGTGGAGGTGATGCCTTCTCCTTCTCTTTGGTTGTTGATTTATTGTGATCATTGCACTCTTAATATGTTGTTTAGGGGAGTGTTGCTCTCATAGTTCATGCCTGTACGAATTGCAACTCTCTCTCTCTCTCTGAGTTTTTTTCTTTTTAATGTGTGGAATTCGGTTGAGAAGAGGGGGTACAAGAGCATGTGGGGGATATGAAGAGGGAGACAACCAGAATCTACAGGTCAATCTTTCATACTCTCTAGTCTTGTCATCGATTTTGTTTCTATTCGGCACATTTCTTTCTTTCTATAATATATATATTTATACATTTTTTGTTGGGATTCAAAGACTTGTGATTGCAGAGGGGTTTCATGTAGTTCACTATAACAATCAATTCCATATACTTAATATTAAGTCATTGTGAACATTGCTTATACTTTTTGAACTCGACGAGTTTATGAAAAATATATAGATAAGATGGCCTAGTCAATTAGCAAGGGTTCTTATTCTGTCTGTCTAACGTATATGTGATAGCTAGGATGGCTAGTCAAACAAGGGTTTTTGTTACGGAAAAGCTAATTTGTCCGCAGGCGGGCTGGTCCGTCCGCCGCATTGCGACACCCCATTTGCCCTCCTGTATTCACGGATCCCACACCGATTGATATGCCAATAGGACGGCAACACGTGACGGACGTACGGACTGGCCCGCAGACGGACAACGTAGTAGTACAGGGGATGGACAAGCAAAGGAAGGGGGGCATAACAGCACAGATAACACCAAGACGGTAACTACTGATCTAGCAGGAACAACAGGGATCGTTAGTAACACACGGGTTCGTATAGAAGGGAACTTACCACACACCAAAGACAACCCCAGGTGGGTGCTGTTGACTAAGGGAAAGACATTGGAGACAGGCCAGGTCCAAGTAGACCAAACTCAGAACAGGGAGACTTTCCCAACTCGTCCTAGGGAAAGCCAGAGACTTAAAAAGGACAATTTATCCTCTAATCAATAGATGACGCTGCTTACTTGGAATGTCCGAGGGACAAATTCCATAGGAAGGTGGAGAGAAGTTAAGAACTTGGTGAAGAAGCATAGATGTTCGATTGTGTCGATTCTCGAAAGCAAGATCAAATCCGAGACCCTACTTACGAGTCGAACACCGCACCGATGGGCCTCTGTTCACAATCTTACTTGCTGTAACATGGCGCGTATATGGATCATGTGGAACACCATGGAGTGGACTGGACAGGTAAGATTCTTATCTGAACAACTTATCATTATAAATTTCACTAACAATGGAGGCCTTAGAATTGTCGTTGGAGCTGTTTATGGAAACAACGACCGTCGTCGTCGTTTCGACTTATGGAGGGATATTACTAGGATTGCTACTGACATTGGTGACTCCCTTCCACTCATACTGAGTGGGGACTTTAATGCCATCATGTTCGATAATGAAAAGTTGGGCGGGCGTCAGGTCCCAGCGGCCATCCTTGAGGACTTCCAATCCTGCATACTCAACTCGGGTTTGCATTGCCTCAATCGTACGGGGCACATTTGGTCTTGGAACAATAGGTCGCAACGGCTCGGGTTGTTTGCCAATTAGACAGATCATTGTGCAATCATAGTTGGCTTTCGATTTTTCCGAACTCTCGTGCGGAAGGACTTCAAAGCGGAACTAGTGACCACTCCCCTATTCTTGTCCGCCTGTGCGAAGACGGTGTCAAAAAAAGACGGCCGTTCCGCTATTGCAACGCATGGCCGTTAGTTGATGGATACAATCTGGTGGTGGAGCAAGGACTTCAATTCGAATGTTTGGGTAATATTCAATTTCGAATTACTCAAAAGCTGAAAAGTACCAAGCAGGCGCTGAAGAAATGGAATCGGAACCGGTCGAACAATGAGCTTGGCACCAAGGAGGCTGACTTGTGTTGCATCCAAGATCAACTTCAAACTGATCCGGTGAACACCAATCTTGCATCTAAGGAGAACACACTCCAGGAGGAGATCCGTATTCTCCGATTCCAGGAGGAACTTAAACTACAACAACAAGCCAAATGCTTATGGCTCAAAGAGGGTGATCGATGTACGAAATTTTTCCACTCTACCATACGAGCTCGGCAGAACAGGAATCATATTGGGCCTCTTATAGATACTGATGGGAAAATTGTTGCCGAGGAGCACAAAATCCGGGAGGAAGCTGTGGACTACTATACCAAGTTATACAACCAGACGGATTACAGGAACATTTTTCCAGAAATCATTAGTAAGAGAATTGTAACAGATGAAGGAAATGCATTCCTTCACCGTGAAATTACATTGGAGGAAATTGAAATCATTGTCAAATCTGCTGACGCTAACAAAGCACCGGGACCTGACGGGTTTAATGCAGGATTTTACAAGCAGCACTGGGAGACGCTCAAGCATCTTCTTCTTCAGATGGTACGGGATTTCTTCCACACAGGGCGCCTGCTCAAGGAGATAAATCACACATTTTTTACTCTCATCCCGAAGAAGGAGGGGGCCATATCACTGGGTGATTTCCGTCCAATAGCTTGCTGTAATTTCTTATATAAAATTATTGCTAACATTATGGTAGCTAGAATGCAAAGACTCATGCAGGAACTTATCTCGATGAACCAATCTGCCTTTATTAAAGGGAGATCGATAGCTGAAAATTGCCTACTCGCCCATGAGTTGGTTCGTGATTTCAACAAGCCAGGAGGGAATAAGGGGTGCATAAAACTAGACTTGCAAAAGGCTTACGACATGGTGAACATGGAGTTTGTTTGTGAGGTGCTGAAGAGTATGGGCTTTACGGATTGGTGGGTCGACAGGATCAGAGAATGCATCTCAACGCCGTCCTTCTCGGTCATCATCAATGGGCAACCGACTGGCTACTTCTATAGTAATCGAGGTTTACGGCAAGGTGATCCGCTCTCGCCATACCTGTTCACGGCGGTAATGGAGCACTTTACGTGTATGATGGACTTGGCGGTGCTGCATGGGAGTATCAGACCTCTCTACCACCGCATATCTCCTAGTATATCACATCTAATTTATGCAGATGATTTATTGGTTTTCATCGAGCCTTCAGACAATGGCATCAACGCCCTATTGTCTATCATGGTGGACTTCAAAAATGTGTTGGGCTTACAACTCAACAGGGACAAGAGCAAATTATATGTCAACAAGGATTGTATACACAAGGAAAGGTGGGCGGAAAAGCTGCACATTGGACTGGGAGAACTCCCAGTTAAGTATCTCGGGCTACCCTTATCTGTTACGTATGTGAAGGACGTGGACTGTAATGGTCTCGTGCAGTACGTTAGTACCCGGCTGGAAGGATGGCAGGCTCAAACACTCTCATTCGGTGGCAGGATCGAATTGGTTAGAGCTGTGATCACAGCTATTACGTCCTATTGGATGCAGGCCCTGTATATTCCCAACAAAACATTAAGGAGGATCGAAAAACTTTGCGCTAACTTTGTTTGGAGATGCGGGTTACATGCCATTGCATGGGAAGAACTTTGTCTGCCGAAGGAAGAGGGAGGAGTAGGCCTGCACTCACTTGAAGTCATGCGGGAAGTTGCCATGCTCAAATTGGCATGGAAGTGCATTGAGGGAAAATCACTATGGGCTCAATGGACCAGGAACCGATATCTACGAACCAATAACTTCTGGGTGCAGGGGATTGATAATAACTTCTCTGTGACGTTCAAAAACATTCTACGTCTCCGGAGTAAATTGAAGAAATATCTAGTGCGAATTATCCATGATGGGAAAAATACAAGTCTTTGGCTTGATCCATGGATACTTCATGAGAGTTTGGTTGACAAACTAGGTTGGCCTACTTTTGAAATTCTGGAAAACAATGACATGGTGAGCGCCATCATCCAGGAAGGCACTTGGCGGGTGGAAGCTAGATTGGTGACTAGCTGGTACAAAGACGAAATTAACAAAGTCACTATTACACGAGATGCTGATACTGATCAATGGGCGTGGAAGGACACTCTGGATGGCAGGTTTTGCACTAGCAGGCTCTTTGAGATGGAGCGGCCACACATGCCGAAGGCCGCTTGGACGGACATTGTTTGGACGGGCGGCGCTGCCGTTAAGATGCAACTTTGCGCTTATAAAGCGGCGCGAGACAGGCTCCTCACAAAGGACCGGTTGGTCCGATTTGGTATCCAACTATCCAGCATCAACTGTGTACTTTGTGACGAGGAAATGGAGACGAGAGACCATCTGTTCTTCAGATGCAAAGTAACAGAGTCCATCTGGCACCATGTCAGGTGTAAGCCCCTGATTTTCAAAATTTTTTAAACTAGTATTAATTAATTATTAAATGTCATTATTGGTTTTAAAATAATTTAATATGATTTTAGGAATTTTCTAGAATTTTTAAATGAATTTTAAATGAGTTTTAAATGAGTTTTAAATACCAAAAATACCAATATATAATTTTCCAAATTATTTAAATATCATTTTGTAATTTTTAGAAATGTTTTAATGTAGTTTTGTAATAAGTAGAATTGTTTTAATATCGATTTGTAATATTTAATTTTGTTTTAATATCAATATGCAATTTGTGAATTATATTTTATAGCCATTTGCAATTTAGGAATTGTTTTAAATTCTGTTATGCAAATTATAATTTGCATTTACTGTTGTTTGGACCTATTTGTAATTATCCTAAAACTAGAGGACCCTATTGCAAAATTACCAAACACCCCCCCCTCCACGAGCAGCTCTCTCTCTCCTCTGACTCGACGCTGCCCCGACCGACCGACGCTGCCCCCCCCCCCCCCCCCCCGTGCCATTTTCGGCTGCCCCCGACCGACCTAAACCCTCTATTTAAACCCCCGCAGCCCCCCCGACCTAGCTACCACCACCCCGACGCACCACAGCCCCCAACCGCCCAGTTCTTCACCAAAAACCCTAGCCCTAACCCTAGCTCCGGCGAGACCCCCAGCGCCGCCCCTACGCCGAGCACCACCGCCCGCAACCACCACCGATAGGTTCGCCGCAGTGAGGCGAACGCGTCGCCACCGGAGCGCCCTGACCCCGACGTCTCCTCCGCCCGTCAGCACCCTCAAACCCCCCTACGACGGCCGGACACGTAAGTTGCAAGTGTCGCGACGTGTCGTGCGTGTCTCGTGTTGGGTCGAAAGTGTTCGCCGTGTCCTGGCGAACACGAACGCAGACGAGGACACACGAGACTGAGCTCGTACGTGTCGTGCTAGGCGAAGACACGTAGATACCTGTGTCCTGAACTGTCTGGACACAGGACAAAATTTATATTTTTTTTATGTATAACTAACCTAATCAGAAATATAATGAACCCAATCCTATCTCTAACATAGCGGGCCGCTGGCCCACTGGCCAGCGCGCAATCAACAAACCCCCCCCCCCCCCGCTCGGTTAGCCCGAGTTCGAGCCCCCCCCCCTGCTGATGTTTCTTTTCTTTTCTTTTCCTTTTCTTTTTTTCTTTTTCTTTTGTTTTTATATATAATTATATATATATATATATATATGTATACATATATTTGTATATATGTATATATGTATTATTATACATACTATATTTAGGTATATTAGTTGCTGTTTTTATAAATATATATATGAATATACTTCATTATTTTATGTATATATATATATATATATGTATTATGTATACATATATATTTATGTATATATATTTCCTTATGTATATATATTATTATATATATACTATTATATATATATGTATACATTAACTTTGTATATATATATATATATATATATATATATATATATATATATATATATATATATAAATATATATGTTATATAGATAAGTATTTTCTTATATGTATGTATATATACATATATTTGTATATATATATATAATATATAGTTGAGCATTTTCCTATATATAAATATCCCTATATATATATATATATATATATATATATATATATATATATATATATATATATATATATATATATATATATATATATATATATATATAATTTCCTATGTGTATTTTACTTAGCTTAGTGTAAATTATTTATATAAAATAATGTTCATACTTTTATAGTTACTATGTAAAACTTTACCTTATTAAAATAATAATATTTATTTTGCACTATCACCAAATTGTATTTTTATTGTATTTAAAATACTGCAACCATTTGGTTTCCAAGCCTAGCATGGGTATTTGGGCTCAAATGTGTTTTCACACATTCAAGACCTGTACAAGTCATATTGGACTTGATTCATGGCCTTGGGTTCTGTATTTGAACTTTGGTTCAAATTATATACATGGACAAAATACGCAGATAATAAATTATTGTGTGCATTGATGTTTTTGAATTTCTAAAAATACTTAAAGTATTGCTAAAATTATGAAAAAATAGTTTTTAGATACTATGTTAAGTTGGCTATTTTAGTATAATTTTTGTAGTATTTAATTTACTGTTTTGCCACTAGTTTGGCATATGAAACCAAAACTCATTTTCTGTATACTTAGGAAAACTGATTTTTATAAAATATTTGTACTGGTTAATAAATTCCAGAAAAATTATAATAAATTTCTATGATTAACAAGGATCACTTTAGTACTTTACTTTAAGAAAAACTAGGCTTTTTGTCTACTTTAAAAATTGTTAGAACACAATGATCTTTTGATTTATTTATTGATTAATTACGACTTGTAGCTTTTTGTGTTATTTGGAGTTTTAGTCGTGTTGAACCCCATCCCTCACTAGTGTAAAGACCCTAGAAAGTTAGTTAACATAGTGTTTCACCCCACATTGGTCTCCTATGCCAAGTCATCATTTTGGCTAGGTGCCCAGTCACAAGTCGTGTTTCACCAATTAGTGTCCTAGTGTCTTAGCTTAGTGTAAAACTAAGTTGTTGTATTTATTTCTACAGTGACGAGTTACCAGACATCCATAGCACATTTATCGCAGCTTGTTTTGCTTTGCTAGAGGCAAGTACTTTCTACGAACTTTACATATTGTCACATGAATGAACTACAAACCCCACCATGTTACATGCTGATCCTTGGGGTAGCAAGTTAGATCTCTACATGTTGTACTTTCAGTTACTACCATGCTTAGAACAATCTTGATGTATCTCTCACATGATTAGAATATGGGTTATGGGAAAACTGATAGTAGAGTACGTGATCATACCCCCTCTTCAGTACCGAGCAAAGTTATATTTTATATGATACTGCGCCGTAGGCCTTACTCTCCAAGCTGTATTTGTACGTGTGTACATATATCACCTTTACACTTGTACGTATGTACATTTTATTTACATTGTGCCTCAGTACATTGTACATCTATTGACCGATCACGTACCTGCTACAGTTTTAAACATTACATATACATCTGTCTTTATGACATATGTGTCCTTGCCATGATAGACTGTGTGATGCCATGCTTTCCAGTTATTCCTCTCATGTTCATTTCCATGTTTCATATGCTAGTTTGCTAGATTTAGTACTTGCTCCCGTCCTGACAGGATAACGTTGTAGGTATACTTACTGAGGAGGAGTTGCTCTGTGATTCGTATTATGGAGTCACTGCCGAGGATCCGGTTTTGTCATACGAGGATGTTCCTGCGGGGAGACTCGCCTAGTTTGCGTAGTCACTTGGGATACTTAGTATAGTCATGTATTAGACCACATCATTTTGTAACTGGACATGTATCCAGTTTTACATTTCAGTTTACTTGTACTTGGATATTTTACTATATACGACGACTTTTGTGTTTGGAGCATTTATGATTCTTCTTCACTTATAGAACTGTTAGTACATTTAGTCTTATCCTGTTGTCTTTAGAACAGCTTACTACGTTTTATCTCAACGTAGGCTGGACATGACTCGGCCTGGCCCAACAATTTGGGTAGCGGGTCGTGACATGTTTTTTTGGCGGCCCATGCAAGGTCCTGACTAAACTGTTTTGGTTACGTTATTGTACCAAGCATGCCTGCAATTAGGAACTTAAGGTAATTAGACAACATTAGGAAAGACGCTTAGAACACCTAGAGGAATGCTAGGATTGCAACATAGAAAATACATCACATGTTTGCTATTATAATTAGATTTTCTTGCATATGATTACTTGCTTTAAATAAGTCCTTATAAGTCTTTTATGTGTAATTTAGATGGTGCTTACTCGTTCGTCCCAGTATGTTACCCCCGAGAATGGGGCCCTTCATATCCAGTCAGCTGACCAGTTGACTGATACACCTCCACCTACCACATTCCCCCACTCCACAGATCCACAGACCCAGATACCACCTTCCACATCCCAGTCCCAGCAGGACCCGATACTTCCACAATCCCCTATCACTATACCCACCCAGGCTTCCGTCACACTCGACGGGACCCAGCTGCTCACACTGATCCAGGGGTTCCTAACAACCCATCAGGAGCAGACCTACCCTACTCCGCCAGAGCATGGAACGTTCTGAGGGACGTCCCGTGGTCCCACCACATGTAGAGCCACGGTAGAGAGCGGGGACGGTCAAGGACTTCATGGGTCTGAATCCCAAGGAGTTCTCAGGGACTGAGGGCATAGTAGTAGCTGATGACTGGCTAGATTCTGTAGAGAGGAAGCTTCTGGGAGTTAGGATGCCGGATGACCTTCAGGTCGAGGCAGCAGGATTTCTGCTGATAGACTTAGCCGGAGTCTGGTTCAGGAATGAGCCGTTGTTCGCGAGAGGTAGAGCCACCTGGGACCAGTTCAAGACCCAGTTCAAGAAGAAATTCTTCTCGACCACTGCTAGAGTAGCCATGAGGCTACGATTCCAGAACATCCAGCAGGGGAACCGTTCTGTTGATGACTATGCGGGAGAGTTTAGTCGCCTGAGCTATTTTGCTCCTAGTCTGGTTGCTGATCCAGAGGAGATGACCCGTAGGTTTTGCCATGGTCTAGTCCCAGACATTGGCATCCTTATAGTGGCGAACGGTACGACTGACTACTATCAGAGCCTAGAGTTGGCCCGGAGCATTGAGGAGCGTCTTCTGTCTAGCAAGAGGCCGGCTTCTGTACACCATAAGGGTCCGTCCAAGCGTCAGGCTTTTCAGCAGAGAGCGCCGACGCCACCCCCGCAGACTTACCGTCCCCCTACACCACATCATCAGATCCCGCCAGTTAGAGCCCCGGGACCCTGATATCAGCAGCAGCAGCAGAAGGGAGCCATATGTTCTTTCTGCGGAAGACCAGGGCATGAATTCGTCGTCTACAGGAAGAGGTTAGGGCAGTGTTTAGCTTGTGGGTCTGCCATCCATCAGATTCGGGACTGTCCAGTAGCCAAGGGACCCCAGGGGAAGACTTATAGCCTAGTCCTTGAGCCGGAGCCGGAACAGGTTTCGGGAGGTTAGTTTTGATCGTAGCCTTAGTCATTTTGTTGCATTGCTTGCTATGTTAGAATATTGTCGGGTCTTCAATCCTTGTGGATTTCGAGGACGAAATTTTTCAAGGAGGGAAGACTTGTAAGCCCCTGATTTTCAAAAAATTTTAAACTAGTATTAATTAATTATTAAATGTCATTATTGGTTTTAAAATAATTTAATATGATTTTAGGAATTTTCTAGAATTTTTAAATGAATTTTAAATGAGTTTTAATGAATTTTAAATACCAAAAATACCAATATATAATTTTCCAAATTATTTAAATATCATTTTATAATTTTTAGAAATGTTTTAATGTAGTTTTGTAATAAGTAGAATTGTTTTAATATCGATTTGTAATATTTAATTTTGTTTTAATATCAATATGCAATTTGTGAATTATATTTTATAGCCATTTGCAATTTAGGAATTGTTTTAAATTCTTTTATGCAAATTATAATTTGCATTTACTGTTGTTTGGACCTATTTGTAATTATCCTAAAACTAGAGGACCCTATTGCAAAATTACCAAACACCTCCCTCCCCCACGAGCAGCTCTCTCTCTCCTCTGACTCGACGCTGCCTCGATCGACCGACGCTGCCCCCCCCCCCCCCCCGCCATTTCCGGCTGCCCCCGACCGACCTAAACCTCTATTTAAACCCCCGCAGCCCCCCCGACCTTGCTACCACCACCCCGACGCACCACAGCCCCCAACCGCCCAGTTCTTCACCAAAAACCCTAGCCCTAATCCTAGCTCCGGCGAGACCTCCAGCGCCGCCCCTACGCCGAGCACCACCGCCCGCAACCACCACCGATAGGTTCGCCGCAGTGACGCGAACGCGTCGCCACCGGAGCGCCCTGGCCCCGACGTCTCCTCCGCCCGTCAGCACCCTCAAACCCCCCCTACGACGGCCGGACACGTAAGTTGCAAGTGTCGCGACGTGTCGTGCGTGTCTCGTGTTGGGTCGAAAGTGTTCGCCGTGTCCTGGCGAACACGAACGCAGACGAGGACACACGAGACTGAGCTCGTACGTGTCGTGCTAGGCGAAGACACGTAGATACCTGTGTCCTGAACTGTCTGGACACAGGACGAAATTTATATTTTTTTTTATGTATAACTAACCTAATCAGAAATATAATGAACCCAATCCTATCTCTAACATAGCGGGCCGCTGGCCCACTGGCCAGCGCGCAATCAATAAACCCCCCCCCCCCCCCCCGCTCGGTTAGCCCGAGTTCGAGCCCCCCTCCCCTGCTGCTGTTTCTTTTCTTTTCTTTTCCTTTTCTTTTTTTCTTTTTCTTTTGTTTTTATATATAATTATATATATATATGTATACATATATTTGTATATATGTATATATGTATTATTATACATACTATATTTAGGTATATATAGTTGTTGTTTTTATAAATATATATATGAATATACTTCATTATTTTATGTATATATATATATATATGTGTATTATGTATACATATATATTTATGTATATATATTTCCTTATGTATATATATTATTATATATACTATTATATATATATGTATACATTAATTTTGTATATATATATATAAGTTATATAGATAAGTATTTTCTTATATGTATGTATATATACATATATTTGTATATATATATAATATATAGTTGAGCATTTTCCTATATATAAATATCCCTATATTTATATATATATATATATATATATATATATTATTTCCTATGTGTATTTTACTTAGCTTAGTGTAAATTATTTATATAAAATAATGTTCATACTTTTATAGTTACTATGTAAAACTTTACCTTATTAAAATAATAATATTTATTTTGCACTATTACCAAATTGTATTTTTATTGTATTTAAAATACTGCAACCATTTGGTGTCCAAGTCTAGCATGGGTATTTGGGCTCAAATGTGTTTTCACACATTCAAGACCTGTACAAGTCATATTGGACTTGATTCATGGCCTTGGGTCCTGTATTTGAACTTTGGTTCAAATTATATACATGGACAAAATACGCAGATAATAATTATTGTGTGCATTGCTGTTTTTGAATTTCTAAAAATACTTAAAGTATTGCTAAAATTATGGAAAAATAGTTTTTAGATACTATGTTAAGTTGGCTATTTAGTATAATTTTTGTAGTATTTAATTTACTGTTTTGCCACTAGTTTGGCATATGAAACCAAAACCCATTTTCTGTATACTTAGGAAAACTGATTTTTATAAAATATTTGTACTGGTTAATAAATTCCAGAAAAATTATAATAAATTTCTATGATTAACAAGGATCACTTTAGTACTTTACTTTAAGAAAAACTAGGCTTTTTGTCTACTTTAAAATTGTTAGAACACAATGATCTTTTGATTTATTTATTGATTAATTACGACTTGTAGCTTTTTGTGTTATTTGGAGTTTTAGTCGTGTTGAACCCCATCCCTCACTAGTGTAAAGACCCTAGAAAGTTAGTTAACATAGTGTGTCACCCCACATTGGTCTCCTATGCCAAGTCATCATTTTGGCTAGGTGCCCAGTCACAAGTCGTGTTTCACCAATTAGTGTCCTAGTGTCTTAGCTTAGTGTAAAACTAAGTTGTTGTATTTATTTCTACAGTGACGAGTTACCAGACATCCATAGCACATTTATCGCAGCTTGTTTTGCTTTGCTAGAGGCAAGTACTTTCTACGAACTTTACATATTGTCACATGAATGAACTGCAAACCCCACCATGTTACATGCTGATCCTTGAGGTAGCAAGTTAGATCTCTACATGTTGTACTTTCAGTTACTACCATGCTTAGAACAATCTTGATGTATCTCTCACATGATTAGAATATGGGTTATGGGAAAACTGATAGTAGAGTACGTGATCATACCCCCTCTTCAGTACCGAGCAAAGTTACATTTTATATGATACTGCGCCGTAGGCCTTACTCTCCAAGCTGTATTTGTACGTGTGTACATATATCGCCTTTACACTTGTACGTATGTACATTTTATTTACATTGTGCCTCAGTACATTGTACACCTATTGACCGATCACGTACCTGCTACAGTTTTAAACATTACATATACATCTGTCTTTATGACATATGTGTCCTTGCCATGATAGACTGTGTGATGCCATGCTTTCCAGTTATTCCTCTCATGTTCATTTCCATGTTTCATATGCTAGTTTGCTAGATTTAGTACTTGCTCCCGTCCTGACAGGATAACGTTGTAGGTATACTTACTGAGGAGGAGTTGCTCTGTGATTCGTATTATGGAGTCACTGTCGAGGACCCGGTTTTGCCATACGAGGATGTTCCTGCGGGGAGACTCGCCTAGTTTGCGTAGTCACTTGGGATACTTAGTATAGTCATGTATTAGACCACATCATTTTGTAACTGGACATGTATCCAGTTTATATTTCAGTTTACTTGTACTTGGATATTTTACTATATACGACGACTTTTGTGTTTGGAGCATTTATGATTCTTCTTCACTTATAGAACTGTTAGTACATTTAGTCTTATCCTGTTGTCTTTAGAACAGCTTACTACGTTTTATCTCAACGTAGGCTGGACATGACTCGGCCTGGCCCAACAATTTGGGTAGCGGGTCGTGACATCAGGTCTCCTACGGGTGGCAGTCAAAGCCGAGGTGTAGGGCTACTTACTATATTCGAGGAAGTGAGAGGCCTTAAGAATTCCGGCATAGACGTGTTTGAGACTGGGAGAATGAAGTTACTGTCTGCAGTATGGCATGTGTGGCGAGAACGGAACAGGAGGATATTTGAAGGAAGACAAACAACATCGACGGGTATCATAAACAATATACTCAGTGATGTTAGAAGCTTGGGACTCAACCCATAAGAGCATGGAGATTGATATGTAATATGGCTGTGTACTTGTAATTATTTTTAATATATGAGAATTACCCTTTCTTCAAAATATATATATATATATATATATATATATATATATATATATATATATATATATATATATATATATATATATATATATATATATATAGAGGAAGGATAGGCATCCCCACAATTTTTGCATCCCCATGCATCCCCATGTTCACATCCGTTGGATGTGCATTAATTCATCTAATCTTAACCATTGGTAAATCAACGGTTAAGATTAGATGACTTAAAGCACCATCCAACGGTTGCAAATAGTGGGGATGCATGGGGATGCAAAAAGTGTGGGGATCTTGATCATTCCTCATATATATATATATATATATATATATATATATATATATATATATATATATATATATATATATATATATATATATATGCAAATGACCTCTAGCCTAGTGGTTAAGAGTGATGCATGCGGCCCAAGTGGTCGGGAGTTCGAGCCTCAGTGGAGACGAGTTCGCCACAAGTACCCATTGCTTCAATATATATATATATATATATATATATATATATATATATATATATATATATATATATATATATATGCTTTGAAGCAATTGAAAAAACCTCACCATTTTAGGGAATGGATCTTTTCTTCCTGCTCAAAATCAGACTGTGAGTCTCATTGTACGTTCTTGAGCGAAAATAAAGGTCTCTCCTGACAACACAGCTTTCTTTGCATCATGAACTGCTAGTTCTCTTTCAGTTTGGATGTGACCATATATATTTTTGGACAAGAAAGCTTTAGTTGAGGAAATGTAGATAGCAGAGACAAAATCTTGCTGTTTATGGCATGGATGCCAAAATTCAAGGTGACTATACAGCTTTAGTAGGTCTGGCTCAAGTAGGGCTTGCCATCTTTTCCTTATTAAATGTTTCCTTATTTTGGTCTGTTTGAGGCTTTTCGCGTTTCAAGTTAAACTCATTATCATCTTGGATTATTTGTTGTCTTCTAACCTCTCTAAGATGCATTGCTAAATACCTTTTCTTTATTTAATTGATATGTCATTTACATGAGAGATCAGTTATTAATTGGCATCTCCATCAATGGATATTCACTAGTAACTTCCCTTCTCTTGTACTAACAAGTTATCACTTATTAGCCTAAGAAAAGCTATCATTCATGCATGTGACAGATAATATAGGTTGGTGTATATATAGTAGTAGCAAGAATTATACTTCATGTACGTAGTAATATTTTACTAAATATTGACATAACTAAGTAGACCCTTCAAATTTATCAGGAAGTTTGGGAGCAAGATTAAAGTTGAGATGCTGAAAAGAAGATAAATTTGCGATATTTATTTGCAGGGCCGGTCCTGAGTTCATGGGGGCCTGGGCAAATTTTCAAAATACGGCCTATATAAATGGGACCCATATATATTATTAAGAAAATTAAATTAAAAAAATATTACAACCAAGAATTGAACCTATGACGTTTAGTGTGAAAGTTTAACATAATAACAACTACACCACAATTGTCTTGTATTACAAAAAAATTATGTTACATATTAGTTCTATTATATATATATATATATATATATATATATATATATATATATATATATATATATATATATATATATATATATATATATTCTGGGTCCCTATATTCTATGGGCCCTGGGGCATGCTATTATTTGTTGCATATATGCTTGCTTGCTATTATTTGTAAAATCTTCAATATTTGTCTTCTTGATTGTTACATTTGCTGTTGACAGAAAATATTGCTTCTTGAATGTAAAAATGTGCTTTCTTGCTGCATGTTATGAATTGTCTATGGTACATGTGATATCTTCTCTGGATCACAATTCATCAATATAGGCATTTTATTTATTGGATAATTCTTAGCAGTACTATAATGCATGCATATGTTACATTAAATTGTAGGGGTGCAACTCGGGCGGGTTGGGTCGGGCTTGAGGTCAACCCGAGCCCAACCCGATGAATCATAACCCTAGTCCGAGCCCAAGTCCAACCCGACCTCGGGTTCAACATATGAACTCCAAGACCAAGCCCGGAGGATACGGTTGTGTCGGGTCCATCGGATTTATCGGACTCTAATATAATATTTGAGATAATTTTAACATAAGTAATATTAAATACATAATCAAAGAGCCAAGCCTTGATCAATATTAAAAAAAAAACTCAAAGAAGATTTAGACAAGGAGTGATCAATAGTTTGGGTGGAAATATTGGGGTTGGGGATATATATATATATATATATATATATATATATATATATATATATATATATATATATTTTATATATATATATGCAAATGACCTCTAGCCTAGTGGTTAAGAGAGATGCATGCGGCCCAAGTGGTCGGGAGTTCGAGCCTCAGTGGAGGCGAGTTCGCCACAAGTACCCATTGCTTCAAAAAAAAAAAAAAAAAAAAAAAAAAAAAAAAAAAAAAAAAAAAATATATATATATATATATATATATATATATATATATATATATATATATATATATATATATATATATATTGGGGATTTATATATATATATATACGTGTTCTTCGGGTAACCCGACACATGAATCCGAGCCCAATATATATATATATATATATATATATATATATATATATATATATATATATATATATATAAGTCGGGTTTCGGGTTCTTCGGGTAATCCGACACATGAACCCGAGCCCAATCCGATTTTTGATCGGGTTCAAATATCTTAACCTGAATCCAAGTCCGAACTCGGGTTTAGCCCGTCCAAGTTGCACCCCTATTAAATTGTTTTCTGTGATTGACTAAACTGATTGATTAAACTTTTCATACTCCAATTAAAATATATTTACATTTTTCTTCTTTTCTCTCAGTCTTCTTTTACTTTCGCATTTCATTCTTGTGTTGCAACCCAACCTAAGATATGCTTATTAGCTGAGTAAGGCTATAGGATGTTTCCTGATTAATCTTATATTATAAATGTTAATAACTATCTATGGAGTTCAATAACTATATATACTTTAAGAATTCATTATCCAGACATGTACTTGTTTTCCTCATGCCTACAAAAGAACTGTTACAAAATTATACTTAGCAGACTGGTGTTGCTAACATTATATATGACGAGTAATTGAAGATTATTCATGTAGTTTAATTAGTTTTTAATGGTCTTCAAGTTAGCAATCACCGATCGCAAGATCAAGGTATTGTGTTTACTAATTCTAGAGTACATGAGACGTACTGGGAACTTTCAAAGAAGTTGAGCTGCTGCTGAATACATTATTGGGTTGATACTTAGATGCATAAACTTAAATAAAGTACATGGTCAATTCAGCAGAAGATTTAAGTTTGCGCATCAATTTTTATCAGAAAATACATAATGCATTCAGCATTACTTGTGAAATGAATTTTTTTTTTTGGAGGATTATTGGGTTGATACTTAGATGCATAAACTTAAATAAGGTACATGTTCAATTCAGCAGAAGATTTAAGTTTGGGCATCAATTTTTATCAGAAGATACATAATGCATTCAGCATTAGTTGTGAAATGAATTTGGGTTTTTTTGGGAGGGAGAATTCATCTATGAGATTCTAACATGAGATTCAATGCTAATTGACAACCTACTTTCTTATCTAGGATAACCTTAGCTGCTAGCTATATAAGTTTTGACTGCATTGAAACATTGATTAAAAATGAATTATGTGAACTTTGCAGAGAGAGAGAGAGAGAGAGAGAGAGAGAGAGAGAGAGAGAAGATCTATGTGACTATTATTTCTTTCCATGAATTACTAACATATTTCCAACTCAACCTCCATTCAGTCTACTTTGAGGTGTTAATGCTTCCCCCATTGATTTTACTTTCCGGTGTTTGGAAGTGTCAAGGAAACTGGAAGGAAAAGTGAATACTTAAAGGTGGAAAGTAAATACTTGCTTGGATGGATGAAATCTTTTTTTTCTCCTAATTTCCTTTCCATTGGGTTTTCTTTCCTCCTCAATTCCTTTGGCACATAAACTAGGTAAGTAGTGAATTTTCTTTTCCATCCGCCATGATTCGGCGAGGCCAGAATGTGGATGTTTCTATCACAAAATAGATTATCCAGAACACCTAAAATTTACCTTCTACTATATTTTCTTGTTATTTTTTGTTTGCAACATGTTGATGAATGATGCAATTATCTAGGTTGTCCGCAACTTAAATGTTGTATACTATCAGAAGCTTACTTGGAAATATGAAGTAGCTAGGATGGTTAACTTGCAACAACTATTCTGATAAATGTT
Source organism: Iris pallida (assembly GCA_029216955.1). Classification (NCBI taxonomy): domain Eukaryota; kingdom Viridiplantae; phylum Streptophyta; class Magnoliopsida; order Asparagales; family Iridaceae; genus Iris; species Iris pallida. The sequence goes on along the minus strand of JANAVB010001000.1, from coordinate 1,421,487 downwards.
GACACTCTAGCTTCTTTTGGAATCACCGCATGTATTCTAAACGATCAGATTGCTTCCATAGAATGAATCGTTGATGACTGTCATTTCGGTCCGGAAGGAGAAGCATTTACAGAGATATAATCCTACACAATATTTGTGTTAGAATAATTGTTGTTTCGGTAGTTCATGTTAGAATATATTTGAACAGAAATGTGAATATTGAAATTGTTTATTCTGGGGATTCCTTTCCTTAATAGGTTTCCAATATTGATGTTAGAATACGTTAGAATATGAATGTGAATATTGGGGTTTCTTTCCTTAATAGGTATCCTTAATTAATTGTAGTTATGATATACTTCCTCCTAGTGAGAAGAACAAAATTGAAGGAGTCGTGAATTCTAAGCTGGTATCGAAGCCAAGTTAGAAACCAGGGTGGAAAACACCACCTGTCGCCGCTTCCAGCATTGTCTGGCTGGCTCTGTAGCCACTTCCCGAAGAAGCAGCGGTCGTACTCCACCAAAGATTTATCACCATGTCTGACGAAAAGAAATTCAACCGAAAGTGTGAACAGTGTGGGCAAACTGGCTACTCTAAGTCCGATGGCTATAAGATTTTATCAGTGGCGGAGCTAATTAGGGAGGCTTGAACTTTGTGTACAGTTTGAATGATACGGAGATACTAGCATCCCACCGCTTAAAATATCAAAATTTTAGTATTTATTTATTATTTAATTGTTGCATACTTCAAATTCAAATCCAAAAAAATAAAACACAACCAAAAAACCATTTTTAAAAAAAACGAAATTTAGAGCATCAACGAACAATAGTTACAAGTTTTGCTGAGGGTCCTCCGAAGAATGTTGATCACAACTGTGTTTTGGCAACCACGACAAGTAATATTGGTAACTAAAGCATATCAGAGCTATACACATGTTTCGATTAATACACAGATAATCAAAAATTCTATTTGTTTTCCAAAAATTTGGGTGATGTCATCTGATCTCATTATGTGGCATATGGCGTGGCTGATGTCGTGACAGATGACATGACAAAATTTAACAGTAAAATTAATATTTTAATCAAAATTAACATTTAAATTAAATTAACATGAACCCTAACACTAAAATAAACCTTAAAATTAACAATAACTTTAAAATTAATATTGACATTAATATTTAAATTAGCACTAACATTTAATTTTTTTGGATAAAATTTGCCATGTCAAATGCCATGTCAGATACCCACATAATGGAATATGACATCATCCAAAAGTTTTGGGAGACAAATAGCATAATTGCTAACGATAGATAATACATTTTGGTGCTACAGATCAAATGACTTTCGATTCTAGGTAGGTCCAAGAATTAGAACCCTCCACTAAAAAGTATTGTATCCACCGCTGATGCAACCTCAGCTCTGATTATTGGCGAGGGTTTGACTGTGCTTACTGATAATCTAAATTTGGATTTTGTTCTAGTTGTTCCATCATTAACTTATAATTTGTTATCAACGTTGCTGTACAACCCTTGCCTTACATTGTATTGTGATATTCTGGCCTCACTTTTGTGTATTTAAGGATATTCAGACAAGGAAGATGATTGGTTATGAGGTTAGACAAGGAAAACTTTACTCTCTTTATTTTGTGTATGATAACACGAAGTAGTTGACTCGAGCTCTTTTGTGGATGCAATCGAGGAGGCGAATAAACAATTTGAATTTTGGTTATGGCATTGTTTGGGACATGCTTCCTTTGATTATTTGAAGAGGTTATTTTCAACTTTATTTTCGAAGTGATATTTCTAGTTTTAATGTAGTACTTGTGAACGGACTAAAAGCCATTGTATTTCATATCCTTTTATAATCATTCATATTGATGTATGGGGGTCAATCCAAGAACACTAATTCAAGGTGCTCGTAGGTTTGTACATTTATTGATGATTGTACTCTAGTGGCATTGATTCGTTTATAATAACTAAAGGTGAAGTGAATGAATTGTTCCAACGGATCCATAAGATGATTCAATGTTAGTACAAGGCTCAGATACAGATTCTTCGAAGTTATAATAGAGGCAAGTATATGAGTATCGAATTGTAGAAATACTTCGTTCATTATGGAATTGTCTATCAGACTACGTGTCCCTATAAACCCCAATAAAATGGGGTGCAAACAAAAGAATCGATGTCTCCTTCAGGTTGTTTGAGAACCACAAACCATTACAGTTTGGAGGGGGGAGGAGCCCTTTCATCCGTTGCCTACTTGATCAATCAAGTTCCTTTTAGTCCTTTGCAATTTTTTTACCCCTCTTGCGATCCTTACCTAATGTTTTCGATCGCCAGCCACAACCAACCTCCCTCCACATGTCTTTGGTTGTACTGTGTTTGTTCATCTTTATCCGTACCAATGAAGTATACTTGAATCTCGAGCTCTCTGATGTGTATTTCTAGGATATGTCACTAATCAGAAAGGTATCATCCTCCTACTCAGAAAAAACTATGTTACAATGAATGTTGTCTTCCATGAATCTACCATGTACTTTGTAGATGAGATTGAGCTCCAGGAAGAGAAATGAAGTGTATGAGTCCAAACATCCCTCATGTGTTCCTCCCTATGAGCGAAGACCCACAACACTTGGTTATTGACTTAGGAAATAAGTGGTGAAAAATTGGATATAAGTGGCGAACATCAAGCATGTAAAGTGGATGAACGAGCTATCGATCATCTTGTTGTCGATGAGTGCTTGGAGTTTCTTCACCGTAGAAATCTAGGAAACCCCCAAATCGATCTTGGCCTGATAGACCCCGATGAGAACTTTAGTAGTATTTGGTGTATCCTAAAAGTAATATATTAGATGGATCTTATGAATAAAGTTAAACATTCAATGAGTAATTATGTGTCAGCCCGTAGATTACCAGAGTCATATTTAACACTTGTGAATCAATTATATTAGATATTTATTCTTTACAATGTGCGGGAAGCCTTTACTAATCCAAGGTGCAATGTAGCAATAGACGAAGAGATGAATTCCTTAAAGATGAATGAAACATAGGAGAGGATTTACATGCATGAAAAAAAACATGTAGGTTGCGTATGGGTTTACACAGTAAAATATAATCAGATGGATCGAACGAAAGATACAAACGAAGGTAAGAAAATATGAAAAATATATTATCACAAGATATTTTCTCCAGTACGAAAATTGAAAACCGTTAGAGTTTTCTTGTCACTGGCAACAAACCTCGAATGGTCAATACACCAATTTGATGTGAAGAATATATTTTGCATGAAAATTGTCACGCCCCAGAACCAGAATACCGGAGAGCGGGGGAGTGACTCAGCCAGCTACGTATTAAGGGTAGATGAATACCGTATAATACGTTCAATGCTGTCTAAAAGACGTGGGAGTGCATACTACATGAAAGTCTCACTAGGGTTACTCAACATCTATTGTCTCAATCATTCAATCAAGAAGCAGTAATAGAGAACATGTAAGATAAAGCAGTAAGGCGTCCCAAACGCTCAGTCAAAATGTTCTTGAGACCTGGCTTTACAAAACATAGCCAGATGATATGACAAGGTATACACAATCGTTATCAGCTGCAGTCTGACTTAGTAACAATTATGTAAAAGTAAGTGCAAGACTATCCGACTAACATGTCGGTGCCAAGCGGCAAAATATAAAGTAAGTAGCAAAACGAGCAGGGAAGCAAGAAACCCACTCGTGTCCTCCTGCGATCATCCCTCTAGTATTGACCATCTTGGAGGTAGAAGTAAGCTGAGTTCTCGGAAACTGGCTCTAAATTTGGCCATGCAAAACTAAAGAGGTTAGACCTCTAATAGCGAGTACCACAAGGAAGCACGACATGAGAATTAAAACCAGTGATACGTGTTAAGAATATGATAAATAAGTCTCTGCTTGTTACTGGGATTCACACAACATCACGACACTTCAAACCAACTTCCCAACCAAACAAGGACAGAAGTTGACCCGTCATGTCCTGACATTCTGATCATCTCAGTAGTTACCAGAGTAGGTACAGTACACAAACAAATCAATTTAAATGGCAATACAACGACTACGGCTTGCTAACTGTAAGTTCCAAGCTGCCCTGGAAATATACAATAAGGAATTTCTCAGTTCTTACTATGTACAAGCAAGACTAGTCTATCCAATAATTAATTGCGCCAATCATGAATTAGACGAGTCCAAACGGGACGCCCGTCATCAATATATGTAACAGTATAAGCAGATACCACTCCCTGCCTGTGTGGCAGATTTGCAGTATCTGTGGGAACCAGCCGGAATGTCGGGCACTAATTGTCCCGGGATGTCCGCCATGTAAGAACTCAGGAATCCATTCTCTCCATCCAATCTTTATTTTATTTAACTTAATAGTTCCTATGTTGATTGAAATATCATGCCGTGGATCATGGTCATTCAGAATGAGTACTTCCGTACAGAGCACGATATGCATAACTATATAACGATGCCCGTACGATTAGGTTGTAGGTCTTACATAGCGTAATGCAACAATCAAACTTAGCCACGAAATAATCGTGCCTTGACTGTAAGGTACACATGCTGCTTTTGTAGAAAATAAGTTGAAGTTTACACGTGTCCATATGCCAATGTTCGGGATCGACTAGTCGATCACAATGGTTCATGGTTAATATGAACGTGTCTCATTCAATTTCAATAAGATGACTAGCCAGTCTCTTAGTTCCAATTAGGAACACATGATCAATCATTAGTCAAGGTAACAATCAATGTCAATTCGAGATAAGACATGAAACTCAAACTAGTATTTGGTATGGTCGAGTCTATAACTCTCAGGGTTAAGTTCCAGTCATTCTAGGCATCCATAAACCAATCGAGACACAGGGCACATTCCACACAACAATATGTATTAAAAAAATATTAACATATCATGATTATAACGAGTTCAGGCCAAAAGGCGTAAGGATACAATAAGGAATGCCATGTATGCCAAGGGAGTACGCCCAAGGAAGTATGCGTAAAGAGTAACATTACGCGTGAAGGAATAGCATCACGCGTAAAGGGACATGCGTAAAGGAAGTAATGTTATGCGTGAACTTGAAATACGTAAAGAAATAGTATTACGCGTAAAAGAATAACATTGCGCCTACAACATTATACGCGTAAAAGAATAACATTGCACGTAAACTTGTATGCGTAAAAGAATAACATTGCGCGTAGAACATTGTACGCATAAAAGAATAACATTGCGCGTAAACTTGTACGCGTAAAAGAATAACATTGCGCGTAGAACATTGTACGCGTAAAGGGTTAAAGTTTCCGCATGAATGAATACGCGTAAAGGAATATGTTACGCGTAAAGGAATTAGCATTACACGTAAAACATTGTACGCGTAAAGGAAATACGCCAAGCCAGAGTAGACTTTGCGTAATCTAGATTGACGCTGATAAGAATGATCGTGGGCGTAGTGCTTGATATTACGCGGGCACGTATAAACGTGGGCGTAGAGCATGATATTACGTGGGCACGTATAAACGTGGGCGTAGAGAACCTCCAGCACTCCAAATTTCGTGGAACCTTCAATCTAAGCCAAAACTGGGACTTCCATGGATCAAAATGGGGTATAACACAAATCTCAACAACCTAGAATGATCCAAACTTGAAAACAAGGAAGTTTAAGAGATCAAAACCATTAAAATTCGAAAATGACAAATTATAAATCTATAAAAATAAAACGTTCAAAATGAAAAATGTCAAGTTCTAAACTATCTTAGAATCATGATAGGAAGATAAATGAATCATAAAATGGGTTCTCATGTGGAAGCAAGATGCACTTGCCTAGACTCTTGGTAGGTGGAGAGAGTTATGAGGAAGAAGAAGAGTAAATTAAAAATAGAAGTAATGAAGAGAGAGAAAGGGGTTAGGCTTTAAATGGAGATGTTGGTAGGGGGTTGGTTGGGTTCATGATGAACAATCCTAAACCAAAATAAACCAACCCAAGTAGAACCCAAGAGCAAAAACAAAAACAGAAAATAAAATACAGAAAAATAATTAGCATAAAATTAAAGGAATTAAATACAGAATAAATGCATGATAAATATTAAATAAATATATTCAAGCAGTACACGTATTAAAATACGTATTCTGGGAACGGGAAGTGACATCTCTACCCTCCTTAGAAAAATTTTGTCTTTGGAATTTCAAATCCAAGCAGGCCAGAAACATCAAAGCTAGACTAATCCAAGTACAAGCAATTCTAGCGAGCAAGCAGTCATTCTACAATATCAATAGCAAGTAATATATATATATATATATATATATATATATATATATATATATATATATATATATATATATATATATATATATATATATATATATATATTTATCAATCTACGATATAAAGCAATTTCTACTCATAGGATGATAAGGATGAGGAATCAAGAAAATTAAGGTACACGGAAAGAAATATACCTTGTGAGCCAAATAGGTGTGGATACCGTGATCGGATATCATCCTCACGTTCCCACGTTGACTCTCTTAAGGAGTGATGACCCCAAGCAACACGAACAAGGCTAATTGTTCGGTTCTTGAGTATCTTCTCCCTTCGGTCCAAAATAGACACCGGTTGTTCCTCGTAAGACAGGTTGGTACCAACAACCAGCTCAGAATGATCGAGGATATGGCTTGGGTCCGATACATACCTACGCAAATGAGATACATGAAACACATCATGCACCTCTCATAACGAAGGTGGAAGGGATAAACGATAAGCAACATCGCCTACCCTATCGAGGATAGCAAATGGGCCTACGTATCGCGGACTCAACTTTCCACGAACGCCAAATCTAATGACCCCACGAGTAGGTGAGATCCGCAAGAACACGTGGTCCCCAACAGAAAATTCTAGCGGCCTATGATGCTGATCTGCCCAATGACGATGCCGATCTTGCATAACTCGAAGTCGCTCTCTAATCTCCTTAACCACTTCAACCGTCAGAACAATCATTTCTGGGCCTAACATCTTTCTCTTCCCGATATCATCCTATGCTAGTAGCGACCTACACTTTTTGTCGTATAGTGTTTCAAATGGCGCCATCTGGATACTGGCTTGATAACTGTTGTTGTATGAAAATTCAACTAAGTGCAAGCGACTCTTCCAAGACCCTCCAAAATCTATGGTGCAAGCTCATAACATATCTTCTAAAGTCTGAATTGTTCTTTCTGATTGTCCGTCCGTCTGGGGGTGGTAAGCCGTACTAAATCTTAACTTGGTACCCAGACTATGATGTAAACTCTTCCAGAAATGTGATATAAAATGGGTATCTCTATCTGATACAATACTGACGGAGATCCCATGCTGTCTGACTATTTGCTGCATATACAACTCTTCCAACTTCTCCGTAGATTGCCCTACTCTAAAAGGGAGAAAATGTGCCACCTTCGTAAGCCGATCCACTATCACCCAAATAGCATCCTTACCACTTGGTGATCTCGGTAAACCGGTCATAAAGTCCATTGTGATGTGCTCCCACTTCCATTCCGGGAAGGAAGCGATTGTAATAATCCAGTTGGCCTCTGTTGTTCTGCCTTCACTTGCTGACATATCAAGCAACGAGAAACGAATCTAGCTATCTCCCTCTTCATTCCATTCCACCAGAAGTGCTGCTTGATATCTTTGTACATTTTGGTCCCTCCGGGGTGTATATAATACTAAGAACTGTGGGCTTCTGCCATAACCTCCTGTCTGATATCCCCACTTGGCATACATAGACGTGATCCAAATCTAAGTGTACCATCTTCGTAAATTTTTATCTCCTTCCTGAGTCCTGACTCACATTCTGTCCTAAGCTTCTGAATTCTTGGGTCTCGCGCCTGAGCTGCCTTGATCCCGTCTACCAAGTCGGATTGAACTCGTAGACTTTCCAGAATTCTTATATCACTAGGAAGTATAACCTCGATGCCCATCTCTTGAAGATCTTCTAAAATGTGTTATTGTGATGTCAACATAAATGTGCCGCCTCTCCTGCTAAGAGCGTCTGCTACCATATTAGCCTTGTCTGGATGATACTGGAGCTCTACGTCGTAATCCTTGATCAACTCTAACTATCTTCTCTGTCTCATATTCAGTTCTTTCTGAGTAAAAATGTACTTCAGACTCTTGTGGTCCGTGTACATGTCCACTCGATCACCGTACAAGTAATGCCTCCATAGCTTCAAAGCAAATACTACTGCCACCAACTCCAAGTCATGAGTCGAATAATTTTTCTCGTAGTCTCGAAGTTGCCTAGATGCATACGCTATCACCTTCCTATGTTGCTTTAGGACACACCCAAGTCCCTTTCCTGATGCATCACAATATACAGTAAAACCTTCGGGTCCAACCGGTAATGTAAGAATAGGTGCCGTTATCAACTTTTGCTTCAAATTTTCAAATGATTTCTGGCACTCTGCCGACCAAATGAATGGCACATCCTTTCGTGTCAAGCGGGTCATGGGTGCTGAGAGTCTTGCAAAGTCTGATATAAACCTTCTGTAATATCTTGCCAATCCCAAGAAAGTATGTACATCTGCTACGGTCTTAGGTATTGGCCAACTCTCTACTGCTTCTACCTTCTTGGGATCCACTGCTACTCCAACCCCTGATATGATGTACGCTAAGAATGAAATATGATCCGTCCAAAACTCACACTTGCTGAGCTTGGCGTACAACTGGTTCTCTCTCAGAACCTGCAACACTTTTCTGAGGTGATCTTCATGCTCTTCTTCACTAGCTGAGTATACGAGAATGTCGTCGAGGAACACAATGACAAATTGATCTAAGTACGGTATAAAGATGCGGTTCAACAAATCCATAAATATTGTTGGAGCATTGGTCAAACCAAACGACATTACTAAGAATTCGTAATGCCCGTACTTCGACCTGAATGTTGTCTTGGAAATATCCTCTTCTCGAACTCTAACTTGATGATACCCTGACCGAAGATCTATCTTGGAGAAAATCCTAGCTCTACTCAATTGATCAAATAAATCATCGATTCTTGGTAGTGGGTACTTGTTCTTTACTGTTGTCGCGTTGAGCTTGTCACCCCCAGTTTTCAGAATCAGAGGTATTTTTGTCATTTTACATTTTTAAATATTTTTGAAATTTATTTTATTATTTATGATATTATTTTGGGGTTGAAATTTATTTTATTATTTATGATATTGTTTTGGGGTTATTTGAGTCGGGTTCGAATTTCAACTCAATCCGACTTGAAACGGGGATCCGGGGGTAGTTTGACTCTAGTGGGACCCACACACTAGTTAGACATGGCCCACATGATATTAATTTTAGTCCACATGATATTAATTTTAGTTAGTAGTTAGACTAATTAATTATAGATAGGTTTAGTTTAATTAGAGACTTAAAACTAGACTAAATTGACCTCAACCTTTAACCCATTCCTAATTTAACTCAAATAGAGTAGTGGAGGACATTTTAGACATTCAAATAGGGGACACCTCACCCTTTTTGGGTAGCCACCTATGGGGGGATAAGGAGTGAGTCACTCCTTCATTCATTTGTTTTCATCCACTTTCTCTCTCTTGTTCTTTCCCAAATTAATTTAGAGATGAACCTCCATTGATTTCATCTCCAAATCAACCCTTTCTTCCACCAAATCTTCTTTATTTCTCCTCTACTCCATGGTTAGAGGGTGCTAGCCAAGTTTGGAAGGATTCGGAGCTCGTTCGTGTCCTTTTAGAATCTCTACGTGTCGGTGTCGTGTCGGAAGGATTTTCCTTTGAATCTCTCTCCCGGAAGGTATAATCTCTCCTCTAATCCATCCCTACATACATATAGAAATATTTTGAACCCATAAGAATGACTCCCATGGTTGTATCTCCATTTGTGTCCATTTCGTGTCCATTTGGAGGTCATAGGAGTGTCATTTGTATTGTGGTTGTGTCCATGTGGGAAAATCCCAAATTTGGACACACTATGTGTTGTTGTTATGTATGAATGAATTATTACATGTTTAATCTCATATTTTTGTATTAGAGATGTATTCTATTGTGTCTCATATATATATATATATATATATATATATATATATATATATATATATATATATATATATATATATATATATATATATATATATATATATATATATATATATATATTAGTGTAGAGAGTGAGTTCTTGATATATTATGTTATATACTTGTGTTTCTTTTGTCTCAAACAATCCAAATTCGTCATAATTTTTATCCACGTTTTTAGTAGCTAGAGCAACTTAGAAATGTCATAACTTTTAGCTTAAAACTCTGATTTATCTCCCGTTTTTTTTAAAAGAACCGTATCGAAGTTAGCTTTCCAAATATATATTTTAATAAAACAAATTCGATCTAAAACTTTCTGTAAAATTATTTGAGTGTCAGCTATACGAAAGATGAACGCATTTCGGTGTTTTTGCGATTCCGGGAGCTTCCGGACACGAAAATGCGATCCGTTTAAAGTTTTGGAAAGCTAACACAAAGATCTATAACATACTTTAATCCTAGAATTTAATGAATGCTTAATTTGTACAATATTGATTTTTAGTAGAAGATTACTATACGACATATGCATTTTGTGTATCCTTGTATGTACAAATATGTATGTATACATGTGTGTATATATCTGTGTGTGTGTGTGTGTGTTAAAAGAATGTAATATAATATAGAGTATGCATAAATGATATAATATATGAAAGTATATAATGTATTCAAATATGTATGTATAGGTGCATGAATGAATGGATGAAATGCAAGCATGTGGGTAATGCAAGGTATTGAAACATGTATGCAAGTATCCATATGTAAGTAAGTAACGTAATCAAGTATGAATGTATGCTATATATGAATGCCAACATGATAGGAATGTATGATGCCATATTAGTACTTAGCACCATGTTCATATGTTAAAACCTCCTTCTACATGTTGACAGTAACCCCAAGCATGAATACACATAAAACCTACTTACTGTTATGAGTAAACCCATTGATGTATAAATAAACCCTTTTGTTATGATTAACACCCACACACACACATGCTAAATCTATACTTTACATGTTATTTCTTCTATGTGACACAATGAACCCTTGCTAAATGTTATCTTTCTAACATAATACCCTCACACTTGAACACATTGTACTGCTATGTACACATTGCCATATCCATATTCATGTATCACTCACTCCTTGTCTTTATGCACCTTGCTTGTAATAAAAATATATATGAATATATATGTAATGTGTGTTTGATAACTTGTGTAGCTTTGTGATTTTATGTGAGTGTTAGTCTAGGCTTGGTTAGGCCTAATGAGACTTGTTAGTCTAGGTTTAGACCTAGTACTGCATAGTTAACCTAATTTGACTAGTACGGTCGACCAGAGTTGACCAAGAGTTGACTTTGACCTAGAATGACCTAGAATCATGTAGAATGCATAGTAGAGCTTTATTTTACCATTTTGGACTTGTTGTGACTTGTGCTGTTCTAAATAGGAGCCAGACACCTCTCCTCGGATAGTACATTTCCTTTGGACATTCAGATAGCAGGCGAGTACATTCTCTGATAGTTCTCTCATTTACTTGTCAATTACTGTACTTCAGTTCTAGTTAGCTGTATGTGATTCTCTGTTACAAACACGTATTTTTATTTCTGAATCTATGTATATGACACATACTTACTCGTCTTACCTCTATTATTCGAATCACCATACGAATCACTATTCGAACCACCTATTCGTATCTTCATATGCTGGTTGGACTTTTATTCGATTGATGTGTCAGATTTTGGATTTATTTGTATTAGTTGGGCAGGAAAATACTTGATTAGACATATGAACATTTCCACTATTCGAACCACCCCCTGTGAATGATATTCGAACGATAGCCATCTCTCACCTGATCAGCGCGTGATGTGCCGGATTTACCCAGAGCCGTTTACATGTCTATCTAAGTATTTTAAAACACACTTGGAGAATTTATTCGAATCATTGTTAGATCATCATGTGAATCACTATTCGTATCACCTTATTCGTATCACCTTATTCGATTCACCTTATTAGAACAATGATTAGAATCACATTCGACTCTTCTTGTATTAGACTCATATTGGGATTACACTCGACTTATATTGTACTGTCTGAACTCATCATGTTACTCTAGTTCAGCTAGATCTTATTTTATAGTCTTCATTGCTATGCTTCTCCTCTTGTTTAGTTACCTTACTTTCATTGTACCTTAACTGCTTCTCTACATCACTACCTGTATAAAACTGCCATATTCATCAATATAACTGTCTATAACTGCTTTATAGTTCTCTGTCATTTACTTGGGATTTCTTGATGAATTGTACTCGTTCCCGACCTGACTGGACCTGTTGATAAATTTTACAGATAGCTTGGAGGTTATTGCTAGCCTAGAGGAGACACAGTAGAGGTCGGAGTAGATAGCTAGAGTTTCTTCTTTATTTTCACTTGTCTTGAGTTGTATTATGTATTACTGTATTTGAGCTTTGAGATGTATTTCTGGGTTTGTGTATCTTAGACACTTAGACTTCTATCTGCTGTATCTCTTTTGGATTTCATGTTTTGTCTATTTTCCATTATGCTCTACCTTAGATGTGATTGAGTTTACATTCTGCTATGTTACCCCCATTCGGGGAGTATAAACTGTTTAGCCTTATACTGTTAGATGCATGAGACCTAGTACAGCGTTCTACCGCCGACACTGCGGCGTAGGCCGGACGTACCCACTTCTCTTGCCCTTATTCTAGGGTACGAGTCGTGACACATTTTTAGTGGTAGCCCATGTAGGTCGAGTTTGTGTAGTGGTATTCAAACTAGAGTACCACTGCAGCCTGCAGTAGAATTAGGATATATTTTTGAAGGTACTCAATCACAGTTAGGATTTCTTGAGAGATTCCTGGGACGACCCTTGAGAATCTTATTTTAACTTCGATTTGAAAAACTCTTCTTCCCTTGATTTGATCTATCTTTACTTTCTGTTGTTGAACTTGATTTTGATGATGAGTGTGGAGTTTTGAATCTTGACGTTTGCTGTTCCATCCGAGTTTGTATTTATATGATTTGATGGATTATTGTTCAGTTTTGAATCTTGATGTTCGTTGATAAATTTGATTTTTGGGTATCTATTGTTGATTTAATTTAATTTTTGTCAAGATTAAATCATTTGGGCTAGGTCATCTAAGTTATGGAATCTAGTCTTCTACAGTCACATTAGCCAGCATGGTGAGGACATATAGTCTGATTTTGGATATATTTCTCGGGTATGAAAATTTAAGGTTTTCGCAGCCAAGCTAGCGGCATCGCAAAAATTTTAAATACCATGATTCTAGAGGTATGTGCCTAAGTCGAGGACTCTGTGATTATCGTAGCCTTACTTACTAGTATGACGAGGATTTAGAGTACCATGATTTTGGATAGACGCATATGATTATCAGATTGTACCTTAAATATTTTTGAACATATTTTCTCTACTTTTGTTCCAGTCCTTCAAAAATAATTATTATTTGTTTGTTTTGTTTTGCTTCTCATTATTTAACTTAGGAGTAGGTTTAGTTGTTTTTATAAACTCTTGTGTAACTTCTTGCTATGAGTTTCTTCTTAATACAATGAACCGATGATTTTGCTAGACCTTATCTTGTAATTGATATTATTGTTCTGGGTTTCAAAATGGTTCCTTCTTTAAACATATAAGCAAAATAGATTTTATCGTTATTACTTTCTTTCTATTATTCTTGTATTAAATAATAATAATAAAATTATCTTGATTACGTCAATCACCTACTTTGCAATCTTGGTAGGAATCTAAATGTTGGTCTTGATGTAGAATTTGATTTTTATATTGGAACATGAGAATATATATATATATAGTGGACACAGACTCTTTGCCTGACACGTATGCATGCTACACTTTGATTTCCAACCTATCTAAATACATATTAATATGTTGTTGATGTTTAAATTTTCAAAACCCCAATATTTCTGATACAGTACAGTAACGGAGACTGGTTCTCTGCATTTTCAGTTAAAATTTGTAATTCAAATATAAATTTCATGTTATTAGTTATGTTTACATCACTGCACATGTATGTTATACATAGGGTTTCAATTCAAAAAAAATTGGTTGAGTTTTGTGTTTGAATTTGTCAAATCTAAGACTGTGTGCATATTAACCCTTAATACTGGATTCCAAATGTTTAGTTCAATTGCTGTTTTTTTTAAAAAGTACTATTTTGGAGCTATGTACATTGTTGTATGTAGGGATATGATGTTAGGTTTATACTCTTACATGTTAGGTTGTGATAAACATTGGGTTGGTTAATATTATACTGGTTTAAATGTTAGCTTATTTCAGATTCTTGTATGTAAATGCTGAACTAAAACTGGGTCTAACATTTCATTACTAAAGCTATAACCCTGTATAGTGACACCCACACTCTAACATAGTATACACTGTCATGTAACCTAACCCTTTCTCTCTATGTTATGTTCATATATCTATATAGATATATATAGAGTTTATGCATACATGTTATAATGTATATAGATACATAACTAAATCTCTACCTCTTTATATATACATAAATACATGGTTAGCCATGCATGTTATGAGCAAATGAGTTGTGTATTGTATATTGTTTAACCAATATGCCATGATTAGTGTAACTTGATAGTTATTGTTTGAAACCCAAATCCTCGTATGCACTTTCATGTATATTTTACATACACACACGCCTATTATCTAACCATATGAACATGTCCACATACACCCATACACACACGAACTACATAACTTGTACATAATGCTAGCTTTTCCCTCTCTAACGCTATATATATAAATATATTGTGAATGGATTTCCATGCAATTGGCTTTCATTTTTTAACTTTTGATTTTGATTTTCTTGAATAGTACCCCTTATTAGATAAATGGTAGTTAACTTTATTTTATTTTGATAAGTACCAGTTTCATATAGGATGGTAGACTGTCTTACAGTTTTGATGATTTTTATTTCTGTATCTTTTCTAGTTTAGCACCCAAGATTGCTTGTGTGTTTTGATAACCTATGACCATTTTGGTTAGCATGACTAGTATACCTAGATGAGACTTCACTACCACCGTATGCTATGACCCTGTATGTCATCCTTTTAAATCGTATGATTGTTTAAGTTCTGAGACTTTGATTGTGGGTGGGGTTGACCTAGAAGGAGTATGAACATTTTAATTTCGAGGACGAAATTTTTTTAAGGTGGATAGATTTGTCACCCCCAGTTTTCAAAAACAGGGGTATTTTTGTCATTTTATATTTTTGAATATTTTTGAAATTTATTTTATTATTTATGATATTATTTTGGGGTTGAAATTTATTTTATTATTTATAATATTGTTTTGGGGTTATTTGAGTCGGGTTCGAATTTCAACTCAATCCGACTTGAAACGGAGACCCGGGGGTAGTTTGACTCTAGTGGGACCCACACACTAGTTAGGCATGGCCCACATGATATTAATTTTAGTCCATATGATATTAATTTTAGTTAGTAGTTAGACTAATTATTTATGGATAGGTTTAGTTTAATTAGAGACTTAAAACTAGACTAAATTGACCTCAACCTTTAACCCATTCCTAATTTAACTCAAATAGATTAGTGGAGGGTATATTGGACATTCAAATAGGGGACACCTCACCCTTTTTGGGCAGCCACCTATGGGGGGGATAAGGAGTGAGTCACTCCTTCATTCATTTGTTTTCATCCACTTTCTCTCTCTTGTTCTTCCCCAAATTAATTTAGAGATGAACCTCCATTGATTTTATCTCCAAATCAACCCTTTCTTCTACCAAATCTTCTTCATTTCTTCTCTACTCCATGGTTAGAGGGTGCTAGCCAAGTTTGGGAGGATTCGGAGCTCGTTCGTGTCCTTTTAGAATCTCTACGTGTCGGTGTCGTGTCGGAAGGATTTTCCTTTAAATCTCTCTCCCGGAAGGTATAATCTCTCCTCTAATCCATCCCTACATGCATATAGAAATATTTTGAACCCATAGGAATGACCCCCATGGTTGTATCTCCATTTGTGTCTATTTCGTGTCCATTTGGAGGTCATAGGAATGTCCTTTGTGTTGTGGTTGTGTCCATGTGCGAAAACCCCAAATTTGGACACACTATGTGTTGTTGTTATGTATGAATGAATTATTACATGTTTAATCTCATATTTTTGTTTTAGAGATGTGTTCTATAGTGTCTCATATATATATATATATATTAGTGTAGAGAGTGAGTTCTTGATATATTATGTTCTATAGTGTGGAGTTTTGAATCTTGATGTTAGCTGTTGCATCCGAGTTTGTATTTATATGATTTGATGGATTATTGTTCAGTTTTGAATCTTGATGTTCGTTGATAAATTTGATTTTTGGGTATCCATTGTTGATTTAATTTAATTTTTGTCAAGATGAAATCATTTGGACTAGGTCATCTAAGTTATGGAATCTAGTCTTCTACAGTCACATTAGCCAGCATGGTGAGGACATATAGTCTGATTTTGGATATATTTCTCGGGTGTGGGAATTTAAGATTTTTCGCAGCCAAGCTAGCGGCATCGCGAAAATTTTAAATACCATGATTCTAGAGGTATGTGCCTAAGTCGAGGACTCTGTGATTATCGTAGCCTTGCTTACTAGTATGACGAGGATTTAGAGTACCATAATTTTGGATAGACGCATATGATTATCAGATTGTACCTTAAATATTTTTGAACATGTTTTCTCTACTTTTGTTCCAGTCCTTCAAAAAAAAATTATTATTTGTTTATTTTGTTTGCTTCTCATTATTTAACTTAGGAGTAGGTTTAGTTGTTTTTATAAACACTTGTGTAACTTCTTGCTATGAGTTTCTTCTTAATACAATGAACGGATGATTTTGCTAGACCTTATCTTGTAATTGATATTATAGTTCTGGATTTCAAAATGGTTCCTTCTTTAAACAGATAAGCAAAATAGATTTTATCGTTATTACTTTCTTGCTATTATTCTTGTATTAAATAATAATAATAAAACTATCTTGATTACGTCAATCACCTACTTTGCAATCTTGGTAGGAATCTAAATGTTGGTCTTGATGTAGAATTTGATTTTTATATTGGGACATGAGAATATATATATAGTGGACACAGACTCTTTGCCTGACACGTATGCATGCTACACTTTGATTTCCAACCTATCTAAATACATATTAATATGTTGTTGATGTTTAAATTTTCAAAACCCCAATATTTCTGATACAGTACAGTAACAGAGACTGGTTCTCTGCATTTCCAGTTAAAATTTGTAATTCAAATATAAATTTTATGTTATTAGCTATGTTTACATCACTGCACATGTATGTTATACATAGGGTTTAAATTCAAAAAAAATTGGTTGAGTTTTGTGTTTGAATTTGTCAAATCTAAGACTGTGTGCATATTAACCCTTAATACTGGATTCCAAATGTTTAGTTCAATTGCTGTTTTTTTTTAAAGTAATATTTTGGAGCTATGTACATTGTTGTATGTAGGGATATGATGTTAGGTTTATACTCTTACATGTTAGGTTGTGATAAACATTGGGTTGGTTAATATTATACTGGTTTAAATGTTAGCTTATTTCAGATTCTTGTATGTAAATGCTGAACTAAAACTGGGTCTAACCTTTCATTACTAAAGCTATAACCCTGTATAGTGACACCCACACTCTAACATAGTATACACTGCCATGTAACCTAACCCTTCCTCTCTATGTTATGTTCATATATCTATAGATATATATAGAGTTTATGCATACATGTTATAATGTATATAGATATATAACTAAATCTCTACCTCTTTATATATACATAAATACATGGTTAGCCATGCATGTTATGAGCAAATGAGTTGTGTATTGTAGATTGTTTAACCAATATGCCATGATTAGTGTAACTTGATAGTTATTGTTTGAAACCCAAATCCTCCTATGCACTTTCATGTATATTTCACATACACACACGCCTATTATCTAACCATATGAACATGTCCACATACACCCATACACACACGAACTACATAACTTGTACATAATGCTAGCTTTTCCCTCTCTAACACTATATATATAAATATATTGTGAATGGATTTCCATGCAATTGGCTTTTATTCTTTAACTTTTGATTTTGATTTTCTTGAATAGTACCCCTTATTAGATAAATGGTAGTTAACTTTATTTTATTTTGATAAGTACCAGTTTCATATAGGATGGTAGACTGTCTTACAGTTTTGATGATTGTTATTTCTGTATCTTTTCTAGTTTAGCACCCTAGATTGCTTGTGTGTTTTGATATCCTATGACCGTTTTGGTTAGCATGACTAGTATACCTAGATGAGACTTCACTACCACCGTATGCCATGACCCTGTATGTTATCCTTTTAAATCGTATGATTGTTTAAGTTCTGAGATTTTGATTGTGGGTGGGGTTGACCTAGAAGGAGTATGAACATTTTAATTTTGAGGACAAATTTTTTTTAAGGTGGATAGATTTGTCACCCCCAGTTTTCAGAAACAGGAGTATTTTTGTCATTTTACATTTTTGAATATTTTTGAAATTTATTTTATTATTTATGATATTATTTTGGGGTTGAAATTTATTTTATTATTTATGATATTGTTTTGGTGTTATTTGAGTCGGGTTCGAATTTCAACTCAATCCGACTTGAAACGGGGACACAAGGGTAGTTTGACTCTAGTGGGACCCACACACTAGTTAGGCATGGCCCACATGATATTAATTTTAGTCCACATGATATTAATTTTAGTTAGTAGTTAGACTAATTATTTATGGATAGGTTTAGTTTAATTAGAGACTTAAAACTAGACTAAATTGACCTCAACCTTTAACCCATTCCTAATTTAACTCAAATAGATTAGTGGAGGGCATTTTGGACATTCAAATAGGGGACACCTCACCCTTTTTGGGCAGCCACCTATGGGGGGGATAAGGAGTGAGTCACTCCTTCATTCATTTGTTTTCATCCACTTTCTCTCTCTTGTTCTTCCCCAAATTAATTTAGAGATGAACCTCCATTGATTTCATCTCCAAATCAACCCTTTCTTCCACCAAATCTTCTTCATTTCTCCTCTACTCTAAGGTTAGAGGGTGCTAGCCAAGTTTGGGAGGATTCGGAGCTCGTTCGTGTCCATTTAGAATCTTTACGTGTCGGTGTCGTGTCGGAAGGATTTTTCTTTGAATCTCTCTTCCGGAAGGTATAATCTCTCCTCTAATCCACCCCTACATGCATATAGAAATATTTTGAACCCATAGGAATGACTCCCATGGTTGTATCTCCATTTGTGTCCATTTCGTATCCATTTGGAGGTCATAGGAGTGTCCTTTGTGTTGTGTTTGTGTCCATATGGAAAAACCTCAAATTTGGACACACTATGTGTTGTTGTTATGTATGAATGAATTATTACATGTTTAATCTCATATTTTTGTATTAGAGATGTGTTCTATAGTGTCTCATATATATATATATATATATATATATATATATATATATATATATATATATATATATATTAGTGTAGAGAGTGAGTTCTTGATATATTATGTTATATACTTGTGTTTCTTTTGTCTCAAACAACCCAAATTCGTCATAATTTTTATCCACGTTTTTAGTAGCTAGAACAACTTAGAAATGTCATAACTTTTAGCTTAAAACTCTGATTTATCTCCCGTTTTTTAAAAAGAACCGTATCGAAGTTAGCTTTCCAAATATATATTTTAATAAGCCAAATTCGCTCTAAAACTTTCTGTAAAATTATTTGAGTGTCAGCTATACGAAAGACGAACGTGTTTCGGTGTTTTTGCGATTCCGGGAGCTTCCGGACACGAAAATGCGATCCGTTTAAAGTTTTGGAAAGCTAACACAAAGATCTATAACATAATTTAATCCTAGAATTTAATGAATGCTTAATTTGTACAGTATTGATTTTAAGTAGAAGATTACTATACGACATATGCATTTTGTGTATCCTTGTATGTACAAATATGTATATATGCATGTGTATATATATGTGTGTGTGTTAAGAGAATATAATATAATATAGAGTATGCATAAATGATATAATATATGAAAGTATATAATGCATTCAAATATGTATGTATAGGTGCATGAATGAATGGATGAAATGCAAGCATGTGGGTAATGCAAGGTATTGAAACATGTATGCAAGTATCCATATGTAAGTAAGTAACGTAATCAAGTATGAATGTATGCTATATATGAATGCCAACATGATAGGAATGTATATTGCCATATTAGCACTTAGCACCATGTTCATATGTTAAAACCCCCTTCTACTTGTTGAAAGTAACCCCAAGCATGAATACACATAAAACCTACTTACTGTTATGAGTAAACCCTTTGATGTATAAATAAACCCTTTTGTTATGATTAACACCCACACACACACATGCTAAATCTATGCTTTACATGTTATTTCTTCTATGTGACACAATGAACCCTTGCTAAATGTTATCCTTCTAACATAATACCCTCACACTTGAACACATTGTACTGCTATATACACATTGCCATATCCATATTCATGTATCACTCACTCCTTGTCTTTATGCACCTTGCTTGTAATAAAAATATATATGAATATATATGTAATGTGTGTTTGATAACTTGTGTAGCTTTGTGATTTTGTGTGAGTGTTAGTCTAGGCTTGGTTAGGCCTAACGAGACTTGTTAGTCTAGGTTTAGACCTAGTACTGCATAGTTAACCTAATTTGACTAGTACGGTTGACCAGAGTTGACCAAGAGTTGACTTTGACCTAGAATGACCTAGAATCATGTAGAATACATAGTAGAGCTTTATTTTACCATTTTGGACTTGTTGTGACTTGTGCTGTTCTAAATAGGAGCCAGACACCTCTCCTCGGACAGTATATTTCCTTTGGACATTCAGATAGCAGGCGAGTACATTCTCTGATAGTTCTCTCATTTACTTGTCAATTACTGTACTTCAGTTATAGTTAGCTGTATGTGATTCTCTGTTACAAACACGTATTTTTATTTCTGAATCCATGTATACGACACACATACTTACTCGTCTTACCTCTATTATTCGAATCACCATACGAATCACTATTCGAACCACCTATTCGTATCTTCATATGCTGGTTGAACTTTTATTCAATTGATGTGTCGGATTTTGGATTCATTTGTATTAGTTGTTGCGGGGAAATACTTGATTAGACATATGAACATTTCCACTATTCGAACCACCCCCTATGAATGATATTCGAACGATAGCCATCTCTCACCTGATCAGTGCGTGATGTGCCGGATTTACCCATAGCCGTTTACATGTCTATCTAAGTATTTTAAAACACACTTGAAGAATTTATTCGAATCATTGTTAGATCATCATGTGAATCACTATTCGTATCACCTTATTCGTATCACCTTATTCGATGCACCTTATTAGAACAATGATTAGAATCACATTCGACTCTTCTTGTATTAGACTCACATTGGGATTACACTCGACTTATATTGTACTTTCTGAACTCATCATGTTACTCTAGTTCAGCTGGATCTTATTTTACAGTCTTCATTGCTATGCTTCTCCTCTTGTTTAGTTACCTTACTTTTATTGTACCTTAACTGCTTCTCTACATCACTACCTGTATAAAACCGCCATATTTATCAATATAACTGTCTATAACTGCTTTATAGTTCTCTGTCATTTACTTGGGATTTCTTGATGAATTGTACTCGTTTCCGTCCTGACTGGACCTGTTGATAAATTTTACAGATAGCTTGGAGGTTATTGCTAGCCTAGAGGAGACACAGTAGAGGTCGGAGTAGATAGCTAGAGTTTCTCCTTTATTTTCAGTTGTCTTGAGTTGTATTATGGATTACTGTATTTGAGCTTTGAGATGTATTTCTGGGTTTGTGTATCTTAGACACTTAGACTTCTATCTGCTATATCTCTTTTGGATTTCATGTTTTGTCTATTTTCTATTATGCTCTACCTTAGATGTGATTGAGTTTACATTCTGCTATGTCACCCCCATTCTGGGAGTATAAACTGTTTAGCCTTATACTGTTAGATGCATGAGACCTAGGACAGCGTTCTACCGCCGACACTGCGGCGTAGGCTGGACGTACCCACTTCTCGTGCCCTTATTCTAGGGTACAGGTCGTGACACGTTTTTAGTGGTGGTCCATGCAGGTCGAGTTTGTGTAGTGGTATTCAAACTAGAGTACCACTGCAGCCTGCAGTAGAATTAGGATATATTTTTGAAGGTACTCAATCACAGTTAGGATTTCTTGAGAGATCCTGGGACGACCCTTGAGAATCTTATTTTAACTTCGATTTAAAAAACTCTTCTTCCCTTGATTTGATCTATCTTTACTTTCTGTTGTTGAACTTGATTTTGATGATGATTGTGGAGTTTTGAATCTTGATGTTAGCTGTTGCATCCTAGTTTGTATTTATATGATTTGATGGATTATTGTTCAGTTTTGAATCTTGATGTTCGTTGATAAATTTGATTTTTGGGTATCCATTGTTGATTTAATTTAATTTTTGTCAAGATAAAATCATTTGGGCTAGATCATCTAAGTTATGGAATCTAGTCTTCTACAGTCACATTAGCCAGCATGGTGAGGACATATAGTCTGATTTTGGATATATTTCTCGGGTGTGGGAATTTAAGGTTTTCGCAGCCAAGCTAGCGGCATCGCAAAAATTTTAAATACCATGATTCTAGAGATATGTGCCTAAGTCGAGGACTCTGTGATTATCGTAGCCTTGCTTACTAGTATGACGAGGATTTAGAGTACCATGATTTTGGATAGACGCATATGATTATCAGATTGTACCTTAAATATTTTTGAACATATTTTCTCTACTTTTGTTCCAGTCCTTCAAAAAAAATTATTATTTGTTTGTTTTGTTTTGTTTCTCATTATTTAACTTAGGAGTAGGTTTAGTTGTTTTTATAAACTCTTGTGTAACTTCTAGCTATGAGTTTCTTCTTAATACAATGAACCGATGATTTTGCTAGACCTTATCTTGTAATTGATATTATAGTTCTGGGTTTCAAAATGGTTCCTTCTTTAAACAGTTAAGCAAAATAGATTTTATCGTTATCACTTTCTTGCTATTATTCTTGTATTAAATAATAATAATAATAAAACTATCTTGATTACGTCAATCACCTACTTTGCAATCTTGGTAGGAATCTAAATGTTGGTCTTGATGTAGAATTTGATTTTTATATTGGGACATGAGAATATATATATAGTGGACACAGACTCTTTGCCTGACACGTATGCATGCTACACTTTGATTTTCAACCTATCTAAATACATATTAATATGTTGTTGATGTTTAAATTTTCAAAATTCCAATATTTCTGATACAGTATAGTAACAGAGACTGGTTCTCTGTATTTCTAGTTAAAATTTGTAATTCAAATATAAATTTCATGTTATTAGTTATGTTTACATCACTGCACATGTATGTTATACATAGGGTTTCAATTCAAAAAAAATTGGTTGAGTTTTGTGTTTGAATTTGTCAAATCTAAGACTGTGTGCATATTAACCCTTAATACTAGATTCCAAATGTTTAGTTCAATTGCTGTTTTTTTTAAAGTAATATTTTGGAGCAATGTACATTGTTGTATGTAGGGATATGATGTTAGGTTTATACTCTTACATGTTAGGTTGTGAAAAACATTGGGTTGGTTAATATTATACTGGTTTAAATGTTAGCTTATTTCAGATTCTTGTATGTAAATGCTGAACTAAAACTGGGTCTAACCTTTCATTACTAAAGTTATAACCCTGTATAGTGACACCCACACTCTAACATAGTATACACTGCCATGTAACCTAACCCTTCCTCTCTATGTTATGTTCATATATCTATATAGATATATATAGAGTTTATGCATACATGTTATAATGTATATAGATACATAACTAAATCTCTACCTCTTTATATATACATAAATACATGGTTAGCCATGCATGTTATGAGCAAATGCGTTGTGTATTGTAGATTGTTTAACCAATATGCCATGATTAGTGTAACTTGATAGTTATTGTTTGAAATCCAAATCCTCCTATGCACTTTCATGTATATTTCACATACACACACGCCTATTATCTAACCATATGAACATGTCCACATACACCCATACACACACGAACTACATAACTTGTACATAATGCTAGGTTTTTCCTCTCTAACTCTATATATATAAATATATTGTGAATAGATTTTCATGCAATTGGCTTTCATTCTTTAACTTTTGATTTTGATTTTCTTGAATAGTATCCCTTATTAGATAAATGGTAGTTAACTTTATTTTATTTTGATAAGTACCAGTTTCATATAGGATGGTAGACTGTCTTACAGTTTTGATGATTGTTATTTCTGTATCTTTTCTAGTTTAGCACCCTAGATTGCTTGTGTGTTTTGATATCCTATGACCGTTTTGGTTAGCATGACTAGTATACCTAGATGAGACTTCACTACCACCGTATGCCATGACCCTGTATGTCGTCCTTTTAAATCGTATGATTGTTTAAGTTCTGAGACTTTGATTGTGGGTGGGGTTGACCTAGAAGGAGTATGAACATTTTAATTTCGAGGACGAAATTTTTTTAAGGTGGATAGATTTGTCACCCCCAGTTTTCAGAAACAGGAATATTTTTATCATTTTACATTTTTAAATATTTTTGAAATTTATTTTATTATTTATGATATTATTTTGGGGTTGAAATTTATTTTATTATTTATGATATTGTTTTGGGGTTATTTGAGTCGGGTTCGAATTTCAACTCAATTCGACTTGAAACGGGGACCCGGGGGTAGTTTGACTCTAGTGGGACCCACACACTAGTTAGGCATGGCCCACATGATATTAATTTTAGTCCACATAATATTAATTTTAGTTAGTAGTTAGACTAATTATTTATGGATAGGTTTAGTTTAATTAGAGACTTAAAACTAGACTAAATTGACCTCAACCTTTAACCCATTCCTAATTTAACTCAAATAGATTAGTGGAGGGCATTTTGGACATTCAAATATGGGACACCTCACCCTTTTTGGGCAGCCACCTATGGGGGGGATAAGGATAGGCCTGTCAATGGTCAACCGAAAATCCGTATTCGATCCGTATTCGAACCGAAAATATTAAAATTTCGGATACGGATACGGATTCGGATACCTTATCGGATATTTTTCGGATATCGGATACGGATACGGTAAGTGCCATATCCGAACCAATAAAATTCGAACCAATAAATATTTAATTTTTTTGAATATCGTCTCGGACCCATGAGCTCAGGATCGTCCCGGGACTATTTATATGAAGGTGCATTGTATATCATATAGTCCCGAACTTGATATTTCATGCTAGAAATTGGCATGGACAGTGTTCTGGGGGGTTTTTAGCTTTGGCATGTCAAAAGTAGTCGAAGCCATAGGAAGTGTACGCTGGGATCCACCAGTGGTGACTTTTTTTTGGGTCTTGTGTAGCTTTCCCGAAAGCTAGGATTAGTCCATGCTGCCTTACCTTCTTTTGCAATTAGCATATAATTTTTGTTGTTGTTTAAGGTTTGTTGGTGGTAGAATATCAGAATCTAAACATGGGTTATTACGTACATTGTAGAACAAAAAGAAGATTGAATTGTTCACACTATATTGTTTTGTTGCATGGAAATGATATATGATGTACAAATTTACTTAAATTTTTGAATACTGCTATGAATACTAATTACTCTCAAGTCTCTTTTCATTCATTACCAAGCTAGCCTAATATGAGTGTTATCTTAACTTTTAGGTATCAAAGAGTCAAAGACAAGCCTCCTGCAAACTGTGGTTTTTGGCTATAAACAAGACAAGCCTAATATGAGTGTTATCTTGACTTTTTATTCATTACCAAGCTAGCAGATAACAAAATAATAGTGGACATGTTGTTTTTGGCTATAAACAAGACAAGCCTCCTGCAAACTGCTTATGTACTAAGATGATGTATGACATGTACTGAACTATGTATTATGTATGAGCCTTGTGTGGAGAATTTCTTGTTGTGTGGAGAATTACTAATATGTGCAATGTATTCAATGTGCGCATGAGATTATTAGTTATTTGTGCTTGTGTGGAGAATTTTGACAAAATATGTTGTTCCGATGTGGAAATCTGTTATTTCTTGACAAAATCTATCGTTTCAATGTGAAAATATGTTATTCTTGACAAAATCTGTTGGTTCTGATTCTTTTCTTCCATTTTTTAATATATTTTTTAGTAATCTTATTGGTTCGGATATTATCCGATAAAATTATCGGTAACGGATATGGTAGCCAAAACTGATATCCGATCGGATATCGGATAGTTATCGGATATATCCGATAGTTAATGGTTCGGGTATGGTAATGTCAATATCCGACCAATAAGCTACCATTGACAGGCCTAGATAAGGAGTGAGTCACTCCTTCATTCATTTGTTTTCATCCAATTTCTCTCTCTTGTTCTTCCCCAAATTAATTTAGAGATGAACCTTCATTGATTTCATCTCCAAATCAACCCTTTCTTCCACTAAATCTTCTTCATTTTTCCTCTACTCCATGGTTAGAGGGTGCTAGCCAAGTTTGGGAGGATTCGGAGCTCGTTCGTGTCCTTTTAGAATCTCTACGTGTCGGTGTCGTGTCAGAAGAATTTTTCTTTGAATCTCTCTTCCGGAAGGTATAATCTCTCCTCTAATACATCCCTACATGCATATAGAAATATTTTGAACCCATAGGAATGACCCCCATGGTTGTATCTCAATTTGTGTCTATTTCGTATCCATTTGGAGGTCATAGGAGTGTCCTTTGTGTTGTGGTTGTGTCCATGTGGAAAAACCCCAAATTTGGACACACTATGTGTTGTTGTTATGTATGAATAAATTATTACATGTTTAATCTCATATTTTTGTATTAGAGATGTATTCTATAGTGTCTCATATATATATATATATATATATATATATATATATATATATATATATATATATATATATATATATATATATATACACTAATATATATATATATATATATATATATATATATATATATATATATATATTAGTGTATATATATATATATATATATATATATATATATATATATATATATATATATATATATATATATATATATATATATATATTAGTGTATATATATTAATGGAAAAATAAAAATATATATATATATTAGTGTAGAGAGTGAGTTCTTGATATATTATGTTATATACTTGTGTTTCTTTTGTCTCAAACAACCCAAATTCGTCATAATTTTATCCACGTTTTTAGTAGCTAGAGCAACTTAGAAATGTCATAACTTTTAGTTTAAAACTCTGATTTATCTTCCGTTTTTTTTTAAAAGAATCGTATCGAAGTTAGCTTTCGAAATATATATTTTAATAAGCCAAATTCGCTCAAAAACTTTCTGTAAAATTATTTGAGTGTCAGCTATATGAAAGACGAACGCGTTTCGATGTTTTTTGCGATTCCGAGAGCTTCCGGACACGAAAATGCGATCCGTTTAAAGTTTTGGAAAGCTAACACAAAGATCTATAAAATACTTTAATCCTAGAATTTAATGAATACTTAATTTGTACAGTATTGATTTTAAGTAGAAGATTACTATACGATATATGCATTTTGTGTATCCTTGTATGTACAAATATGTATGTATGCATGTGTATATATATATATATATATATATATATATATATATATATATATATATATATATATATATATGTGTGTGTGTGTGTTAAGAGAATGTAATATAATATAGAGTATGCATAAATGATATAATGTATGAAAGTATATAATGTATTCAAATATGTATGTATAGGTGCATGAATGAATGGATGAAATGCAAGCATGTGGGTAATGCAAGGTATTGAAACATGTATGCAAGTATCCATATGTAAGTAAGTAACGTAATCAAGTATGAATGTATGCTATATATGAATGCCAACATGATAGGAATGTATGATGCCATATTAGCACTTAGCACCATGTTCATATGTTAAAACCCCTTCTACATGTTGACAGTAACCCCAAACATGAATACACATAAAACCTACTTACTGTTATGAGTAAACCCTTTGATGTATAAATAAACCCTTTTGTTATGATTAACATCCACACACACACATGCTAAATCTATGCTTTACATGTTATTTCTTCTATGTGACACAATGAACCCTT
Source organism: Iris pallida (assembly GCA_029216955.1). Taxonomy (NCBI): domain Eukaryota; kingdom Viridiplantae; phylum Streptophyta; class Magnoliopsida; order Asparagales; family Iridaceae; genus Iris; species Iris pallida. The sequence goes on along the minus strand of JANAVB010001000.1, from coordinate 1,393,159 downwards.
GCTAAATGTTATCCTTCTAACATAATATCCTCACACTTGAACACATTGTACTGCTATGTACACATTTCCATATCCATTTTCATGTATCACTCACTCCTTGTCTTTATGCACCTTGCTTGTAATAAAAATATATATGAATATATATGTAATGTGTGTTTGATAACCTGTGTAGCTTTGTGATTTTGTGTGAGTGTTAGTCTAGGCTTGGTTAGGCCTAATGAGACTTGTTAGTCTAGGTTTAGACCTAGTACTGCATAGTTAACCTAATTTGACTAGTACGGTTGACCAGAGTTGACCAAGAGTTGACTTTGACCTAGAATGACCTAGAATCATGTAGAATGCATAGTAAAGCTTTATTTTACCATTTTGGACTTGTTGTGACTTGTGCTGTTCTAAATAGGAGCCAGACACCTCTCCTCGGACAGTACATTTCCTTTGGATATTCAGATAGCAGGTGAGTACATTCTCTGATAGTTCTCTCATTTACTTGTCAATTACTGTACTTCAGTTCTAGTTAGCTGTATGTGATTCTCTGTTACAAATACGTATTTTTATTTCTGAATCCATGTATACGACATACATACTTACTCGTCTTACCTCTATTATTCAAATCACCATACGAATCACTATTCGAACCACCTATTCGTATCTTCATATGCTGGTTGGACTTTTATTCGATTGATGTGTCGGATTTTGGATTCATTTGTATTAGATGGGCAAGAAAATACTTGATTAGACATGTGAACATTCCCACTATTCGAACCATCCCCTGTGAATGATATTCGAACGATAGCCATCTCTCACCTGATCAGTGCGTGATGTGCCGGATTTACCCATAGCCATTTACATGTCTATCTAAGTATTTTAAAATACACTTGGAGAATTTATTCGAATCATTGTTAGATCATCATGTGAATCACTATTCGTATCACCTTATTCGATTCACCTTATTAGAACAATGATTAGAATCACATTCGACTCTTCTTGTATTAGACTCACATTGGGATTACACTCGACTTATATTGTACTGTCTGAACTCATCATGTTACTCTAGTTCAGCTAGATCTTATTTTACAGTCTTCATTGCTATGCTTCTCCTCTTGTTTAGTTACTTTACTTTCATTGTACCTTAACTGCTTCTCTGTATCACTACCTGTATAAAACTGCCATATTCATCAATATAACTGTCTATAACTGCTTTATAGTTCTTTGTCATTTACTTGGGATTTCTTGATGAATTGTACTCGTTCCCGTCCTGACTGGACCTGTTGATAAATTTTACAGATAGCTTGGAGGTTATTGCTAGCCTAGAGGAGACACAGTAGAGGTCGGAGTAGATAGCTACAGTTTCTCCTTTATTTTCAGTTGTCTTGAGTTGTATTATGGATTACTGTATTTGAGCTTTGAGATGTATTTCTGGGTTTGTGTATCTTAGACACTTAGACTTCTATCTGCTGTATCTCTTTTGGATTTTATGTTTTGTCTATTTTCCATTATGCTCTACCTTAGATGTGATTGAGTTTATATTCTGCTATGTCACCCCCATTCGGGGAGTATAAACTGTTTAGTCTTATACTGTTAGATGCATGAGACCTAGGACAGCGTTCTACCGCCGACACTGCGGCGTAGGCTGGACGTACCCACTTCTCGTGCCCTTATTCTAGGGTACGGGTCGTGACAGAGCTTTCTGTAGTCAATGCACAATCTTGATGACCCATCCTTCTTCCCCACAAGTACCACTGGTGCTGCCCATGGTGATTCGCTAACCCTAATGAACTTCTTCTCTTCAATTCCTCTATGTGCTAATACACCTTGGCCTGCTCTGAATCTACCATTCTGTAAACTTGATCTGATATCGGTTTAGTTCCAGGTACCAATTCTATACTGAACTCAATATCCCTAACCGGTGGTAGACCTGAAAGTTCTTCGAAAAATACATCTAGAAACTCTTCAGCTACCTTTGGGACTAGAACTTCTTCCATTGCCGTCACTACTCCTTGTTTATGTTGGTATGTCTCTAATCTGACTAAGATGAACCGCTTCATGCCAGGAATATTAAAAGATACACTCCCTCTACGACAATTTATTGTCGCATGACTGTCTTTCAGCTAGTCCATGCCTAAGATAACGTCGAAATTTCTAACAGAAAATTCTATCAACCTGGCGGGTAAGGAACGTCCGCAAACTACAACTCTACATGCTAGAATAATTCTACTAACTCCTACGATCCCATTATCAGTGAGTATATTCAACCTCCCTGGCAATACCTCGAATTACATTCCTAGTCGTATCGCAAATTGTGCAGATATAAATAAGTGTGATGCTCCCGAATCAAACAATGCTACTGCAGGATATGAGGCGATGAGAATGTTACCTGCCACAACATCCCCTGATGCCAATGCCTCTTCCAAGGACAGATTGAATGCCTGCCGTCGGCCTCCTTGTTGGTTTCCATGCTGCGGCCTAGCCTGGTGTTGCTGCTGGCCCCTGCCTTGGTGATGCTGGGGTGGTCTATGTTGTTGCTACATCGGCGGTCCCTGCTGCCGAAACATCTGAGCCTGTGACATCAACGGGCGTTGTGCCAGCGATCTCACTGCTACCGCTGGTCCTTGGTACTGGCCTACCCCTGGTGCTGGCAGAGTAGGAAATTGTTATACTGGTCCTCCTGACCTCGAACTCATAGGACAGGTAGAAACCCGATGATCTGGACTTCCACATATCAAACACTGTCCGTTCAATGCCCGACACACACCTCTAGTATGCCCTGCCTTCCCATAATAGGTGCAGCCCGCTGGGGGTTGCTAGTTTTTCTTCTGTTGCTGTTGTTGCCTTGCAGGTGGTGCTGGCCCTCGCATTGCCACATTGTGAATGCGAATGCCAGGGGTTGCTGTAACTCGGGGTGCTGCTCTCCCTCCTCATTCAATCTGATTTGAGATCTCTTCTGACCTCCAGTCCTTGATGTGATCCTCTGGATTGTGATCTCATGCCTCCGAGTTGTCGTCAATACATCATCGAAAGTCTGGTAGTTGTGCCCTTCTATCAATTTGCAAGAGTTCAAGATGGAATCCTTACTGAAATCTCATAGCCCTCTGGCTCTCCGTTGCTACCATCTCCGGGGCGAACCTACTCAGTCTGCAGAACTCTACTGCATAAGCATCCACTGTCTTGCCAGCCTGCTTGAGGTTGATAAACTTCTGCTGTAGCTCGAACTGTGCCACAACTCCATAGTACTTCGTCTTAAACCTTGCAGTAAAATCATCCCAAGCTATAGGACGTCTGATGCCCACTTCTTCTGATTCCCACCAATCACGTGTGAGGTCATGAAGTAACAGCTTTACTTGATCCACACATTCTTCCGTCGGTACCTTAGCCGCCGTCAGAATAGTCTTGATGTCCTTAAGCCATGCATCTGCTGAAATAGCATCTTCTGTGCCCTCGAAATGATGGGGGTTGTACTTGTAAAATCTGGTCGAAGCCCTTGAATCAGTCCTCACCCCTCTTTCCAAAGCCATCTGCAATCCTTGGTTGAGTAATACATTCTGCTATTGTAGCTGAGTGTGCATGCGTTGCTGGGCCAACATCTGATGTTGTTGCGTAGCCATCATCCCCCTCATGATCTCCAGAAGGGCTGGTGTGTCTACTTCCACGGGGGTAGATGGAACTGTTGGTGGCGTTGGGACCTCCGGATATTGCGGTCCAGCTGCTGGTTCCACTATCACCTCTTCTTGGATGGTCTCTTGAGGTAGTACTGGCCTTTGTTACTGATCAATAGGGTCTTGCTGTTCATGTTGCCCTGTTGTTGCCGTCCAGCTCTGACAGATGCGGACGAAGTGTCCCTAAGAAAAGGGACAAGAGGACAATCAAACGACTGGACATGAAGGATCAATGAAGTCAAAGGATACTGGAATGTCAAGCTAGGGTCGAGAACAATGAATCATGAGATCAAGGGGAAACATGTGTAATCGAGACATCCTATAAATTAAAACACCCCACAAGTCTGAAATCAGACCTGTATGGGCCACCACTAAAACATTGTCACGCCCTAGAACCAGTATACCGGAGAGCGGGGGAGTGACTCAGCCAGCTACGTATTATAGGTAGATGAATACCGTATAATACAATCAATAATGTCTAAAAGACGAGGGGGTGCATACTACATGAAAGTCTCACTAGGGTTACTCAATATCTATTGTCTCAATCATTCAATCAAAAAGCAGTAATAGAGAACATGTAAGATAAAGCAGTAAGGCATCCCAAATGCTCAGTCAAAATGTTCTTGAGACCTGGCTTTACAAAACATAGCTAGATGATATGACAAGGTATACACAATCGTCATCAGCTGCAGTCTGACTTAGTTACAATTATGTAAAAGTAAGTGCAAGACTGTCCGACTAACATGTCAGTGCCAAGTGGCAAAATGTAAAGTAAATAGCAAAACGAGCAAGGAAGTAAGAAACCCACTCGTGTCCTCCTACGATTATTCCTCTAGTATTGACCATCTTAGAGGTAGAAGTAAGCTGAGTCCTCGGGAACTAGATCTAAATCTGGCCATGCAAAATCAGAGAGGTTAGACCTCTAATAGCAAGTACCACAAGGAAGCACGACATGAGAAATAAAACCAGTGATAAGTGTTAAGAATATGATAAATAAGTCTCTGTTTGTTACTGGTATTCACACAACATCACGACACTTCAAACCAACTTTCCAACCAAACAAAGACAGAAGTTGATCCGTCATGTCCTGACATTCTGATCATCTCAGTAGTTACCAGAGTAGGTACAGTACACAAATAAATCAATTTAAATGGCAATACAACGACAACGGCTTGCTAACTGTAAGTTCCAAGCTGCCCTGGAAATATGCAATAAGGGATTCCTCAGTTCTTACTATGTACAAGCAAGGCTAGTCTATCAAATAATCAATTGTGCTAATCATGAATTAGACGAGTCCCAACGGGACGCTCGTCATCAATATATGTAACAGTATAAGCAGATACCACTCCTTTCCCGTATGGCAAATTTGCAGTATCTGTGGGAACCAGCCGGCATGTCGGGCACTAATTGTCCCGGGATGGCCTCTATGTAAGAACTCGAGAATCCATTCTCTCCTTGTAATCTTTATTTTATTTAACTTAATAGTCCCTATGTTGATTGAAATCTCATGACACGGATCATGGTCATCCAGAATAAGTACTTCCGTACAGAGCATGATATGCACAACTCTACAACGATGTCCGTGCGGTTAGGTTGTAGGTCTTACATAGCGTAATACAACAACCAAACTTAGCCACAGAATAATCATGCCTTGACTGTAAGGTACACATGCTGCTTTTGTAGAAAATAAGTTAAAGTTTGCACGTGTCCATATGCCAATGTTCGGGATCGGCTAGTCGATCGCAATGGTTCATGGTTAATATGAACGTGTCTCATTAAATTTCTATAAGACGACTAGCCAGTCTCTTAGTTCCAACTAGGAACGCATGATCAATCATTAGTCAAGGTAACAATCAATATCTATTCGAGATAAGGCATGAAAGTCAAACTAGTATTTGGTATGGTCGAGTCTATAACTCTCAGGATTAAGTTCCAGTCATTCTAGGCATCCATAAACCAATCGAGACACAGGACACATTCCACACAACAATATGTATTAAGAAAATATTAACATATCATGATTATAACGAGTTCAGGCCAAAAGGCGTAAGGATATAATAAGGGATGCCATGTATGCTAAGGGAGTACGCCCAAGGAAGTATGCGTAAAGAGTAACATTACGCGTGAAGGAATAGCATCACGCGTAAAGGGACATGCGTAAAGGAAGTAATGTTATGCGTGAACTTGAAATGTGTAAAGAAATAGTATTACGCGTAAAAGAATAACATTGCGCGTAGAACATTATACGCGTAAAAGAATAACATTGCACGTAAACTTGTACGCGTAAAAGAATAACATTGTGCGTAGAACATTGTACGCGTAAAAGAATAACATTGCGCGTAAACTTGTACGTGTAAAAGAATAACATTGTGCGTAGAACATTGTACGCGTAAAGGATTAAAGTTTACGCATGAATGAATACGCGTAAAGGAATATTGTTACGCGTAAATGAATACGCGTAAAGGAATTAGCATTACGCGTAAAACATTGTACGCGTAAAGGAAATATGCCAAGCCAGAGTAGACTTTGCGTAATCTAGATTCACGTTGACACGAATGATCGTGGGCGTAGAGCTTAATATTACGCGGGCACGTATAAACGTGGGCGTAGAGCTTGATATTACGCAGGCACGTATAAACGTGGGCGTAGAGAACCTCCAGTACTCCAAATTCCATGGAACCTTCAATCTAAGCCAAAACTGGGACTTCCATGGATCAAAATAGGGTATAACACAAATCTCAACAACCTGGAATGATCCAAACTTGAAAACAAGGAAGTTTGAGAGATCAAAACCATTAAAATCCGAAAATGACAAATTCTTGATCTACAAAAATAAAACGTTCAAAATGGAAAATGTCAAGTTCTAAACTATCTTAGAATCATGAGAGAAAGATAAATGAACCATAAAAATGGGTTCTCATGTGGAAGCAAGATGCATTTGCCTAGACTCTTGGTAGGTGGAGAGAGTTATGTGGAAGAAGAAGAGTAAATGAAAAAGAGAAGTAATGAAGAGAGAGAAAGTGGTTGGGCTTTAGATGGAGATGTTGGTAGGGGGTTGGTTGGGTTCATGATGAACCATCCTAAACCAAAACAAACCAACCCATGCCAAACCCAAGAGCAAAAACAAAAGCAAAAAATAAAATACAGAAAAATAATTAGCGTAAAATTAAAGGAATTAAATACAGAATAAATGCATGATAAATATTAAATAAATACATTCAAGCAGTACACGTATTAAAATACGCATTCTGGGAACGGAAAGTGACAAAAATTAACTGAAGAAGTTTACATGGAACTTCCTCCTGGTTCGAAGGCTGAATCGAAATTGTCACGCATCAATCCCGGAGGACTAATAAGTCGCTACTAGGCGTGATGCCATACAAGCCTATGTTGTATTTGTTCAAGGCATGAACGTGCACAATGCGCAAATTATATAAATTATAAGATTTTGAAGCAATGAGATTTTTGGCAAAAAATCGATCAATGACAACAATGTATAATTCAAAATAACTTCTTTTATTGATACTTGCAGCAGAATTACAAAAAGGCTCTTATCGGCCAATTGAAAATGTTATACTTGGCTTGCATCTTTTGAAACTGAAATAAGCTACAATGTTTCATACACTATATTCCTTATTAAAAGGTAAAACGTCTTTTAAAGAAAACTTCTAAAACTTTGAACTGGAAATCTTCGAGACGTCGAGCAAGTTTTTACTTAGTTGAACGAGCTTCTAACGCCTCTGAATATCCTTCTGTCTTCCAGTAAGTGTTGGGTCATGGGTCGGTACATTGAAAAATGTACTAGTTAAAGGTATCAATCCGACTCACCTAAACCAACACGATAATCATGCGAAAACATAAAATTATTATTAAGTGGTCGTTCTACTTGTTCTATTTTTTTAACAATTCATACTAGAAACATAAACAAATAGAAAATCACATATTCAATAATTTTTACCCATAATTGAATATACATCACTGCAACAACCAAGATTAGAACAATACGCATATATAGTTCCTATAATATATTCGTCTTTGCATCAAACAATTAGGCATGTAATATTGTTATTCCCGAAAAAGATCTTTTGATGGAAAATGGAAACCTCGAACTCTTATTTCCCGAGAGACACAAAATTCGTTCTCCTAAGAGAGAGATGAATACTCGTTCTCAACCGAAGTTGACGCAATGAGATGAATGATTGCTCTTAACCGAAGTTGATGCAACGATATGAATAATCGCTCTCAATCGGAGTTCCTGCAACGACTTTGCTGGGGTGATAAAGATCACCGTTGCTCAAAGCAAGATTCGCCCGATTGCGATCTGCTCCCAGGAACCAGCAAGTTCGAAAGAACTTCTGTAACCCTTCTTCCCAAAATTTTAAAATATTTTTTATTTATTTGAATTAAATGGTGATTTTTAGAATTTTATGAATATTTAATTTAATTAATTATTATTATAGAAGCCTTAGTCATGGTTAAGTTATGGAGTACAAGATGACTAGAAATCATGGCACGGATAGTGCAGTGACGTACTTTGACTGGTATATTATCCTTGATAGGGAAGGTCGAGCCATAATTGTGTCCCAACTAGGAAAACCAGGCTAAGTTGTGACATGACCCCCATAAATAATTTAAATAATTATTATTATGGTTGTTGACTTGTTAGGGAACCCGATTGCACCGAACTAGTTTGGACTGGACCCAAACCAAGCCCAAGCCCATGAAGTCGTGCAGTACGTCCAAGGACGTCCATGTCGATGTAGATTTTGGTATGATTATGCCGTATTTTATTTTAATGATCTAATGAATATTTTTCTAAGTAATTGTTATATAAATATTGTAGATATCAATATTAGTTGATGTTCAATGATATTTATATAAAATATGTCCTTGTGCATTTTTGGGATTATTTAGACTGTACATATAATTGTATATACACATGTTATTGATTTACCTTATTTTGTTATCATAACTATTGTCAATATTATTGTTATTATAACTATAATAATCTCATTGGTTATTTTGGGTACTTTAGGAAATAAGCATCAATATGTATATATATAATTTACCACACAATGGAACAGGTATTATTAGAATATTTAGAATTTTATAGAGTATTTGTGCATATATAGATATATTAGAGTACATGGCCATATAAGAAAAATATACATGTAGATAAATAGATATCTAAATAAAATGATATAGAAAAGTAATTAAAAAAATAAAAAAATAATAAATAATAAATTCATATTGTTTCACAAGGAACATCATGTTATACTTAACCCACCCACCCACCCCACCCCCCAACCGAGCCTTTGGGCCAAAACAGACCCGGCTATACAAACATAGCCGAACATCACACATTTATGTAACAAAAGATTGAGAGAAGAAATTATCATCAAAACCCTAACCCTACTCACAACCCCGAACCTTCCCGACTTCCCGACACACACGCGCGTCGCCCGATGCCACCGGAGGCCGGCCAGGTCGCCTGACACGCGCGGACAGCAGCGGCAACAGCAGCAATTGTAGTTGGCCGAGCCGACTTCGTACTGTGATTTCTTCGCGAGTGGTCGATCAATAGTTGATTCGTCTTTGCAGGTATGAACATAACCCATACGTCTATCAACCCCTTCAATTAGTTCAAATTAATACGCTCTAGATTTCCCTTAAGATCAATGCAAACTTGGCCCAAAAACTGTTCATAAACAGTTAGAAATTCTTTACCGACCCCTGTTTTTGAAGACATCCGTCAATCCATCGACTATTTTAGAAATACGCTAGAAGGAAATTATAGAAAACATATACCAGATTAAGACCTGTCTTGTAGATTCTGATTTAATTAAGTACGCAAAAATTTCTCTATTTTTAAACATAAAAAACCACATAAATTAATTTTTAAAAAGTTAGAATTCATCTGATACGGCGTACGCCCTAACAACCTGGGCGACATAGTCACAACCCGTAAGCATCAAAAGGTGCGTACGGATGTTGCAGATGTATGGGATTTGACGAAACTCGATTTCGCTGTGTGTGTGCGACGAAATCGAGATGTATCCGTCAAGATATACCGTATCGGTCCCTTTGCAAACTAGTCAATTACCTCGTACAGGTTCGTCATCTCAAGACGAAACTTGTGCCAATATGACCATATTATTTTTCTGGTCCTACATGCCAAGTTTGGTCCGATTCTGAGAAGGTCGATCAGAACGCCCTTTTGGCAGGCCCGCAACCCGATCTAACGGGCAAAATTGCGCACGGTCTGCCAAAATCCAACTTTATACATTTGGTTGGGTTTGTCTCATCAAAGTGGATTCGAAGATATATAGTTTGACGACTTTAGAGACCGTAGATACTAGCACACGTTTCGGTGCAAAACGAGTCCAAAGACAGACATTATTTTGGTCTAAAATTATTGTTTTGCCCCTGTGTCCAGAAATAGACTTATGGGTAGGCTATTCTAGCTGATTTGACTATTTTAAACATGTTGGTACTATCTATTTCAGCTCCTGGATACTGTTGTGCGAGTTTGATTTTGTGTGGCACACAGAGTAGTTGATATTATCGGTTTCACCAGCAAAGGACCTCAGGCGAGTACATTTCTTGTTTATTTTTGATATTGATTGTTACAATATCTCATTGTTGGTCATTGTATATGTGGTTCTCGTCTCTTTTATATTTTGTCGTATTTCTTACCTGTAGAGTTGGGAAAATGAAAGTACCAAAAATATGTGATCTAACCTTATACATCATAGACGTTGTTTAATTATTGTAAGTAGACATTGTAGACATTGTTCTTTTATTGCAAAGTAGACATCATAGACATTATTTAGACATCGTAGACATTGTTTAGACATCGTAGACACTGTGGTGTAACTGTCCCTAGACCGATCACATATCAAAGGTACTTCAAACACTTAAAGAGTATTTTCTTTTGTTTTATTCATTTACTGTCAGATTTCTGTCTAGTTTTATCATGTTTTTCCTATTTATTTTTAAACCATATATTTAATGACTAACCTCTGTTTTATAGTCATTATCATATATTAGAACTGCTTTCAAAGAATTGTACTCGTTTCATCCTGACTGGGTAACCAAAAACTTTTTAGGTTAGCCGCAACTACGCTTAACATTGGGGTGACAGGTATACTTGCAGGCCAAAACCTAGAGATTAGCTAGATAGGTGAGTTGTAGTTATTTCAATATTTGTAAGAGTATATTTTTCTGCAAATGTAAAATTTATAAATATTGTAAATTAAATTTAATTTCGTGAATGAGCACTTATTGTTATTATGAGCATCATTGTCTAGACAGCGTTCTACCGCCGACTCTGCGGCGTAGGCTAGCTTGCGCACGCACTCGTATCCTGAAAAGTGGGTACGGGTCGTGACAAGTTTTTGTGGTGGCCTATGCAGGTCAGTCTTCGTAAAAGATTACGAACTCGTGGTAGTACTTAAGTTAGTCGTACTGCTGTGAGCCTACGACTAGGAAAAGTGCTCATTCACAAATAGGATTGAGTTAATTTAGGAAATGACTAAGACTATGAGTCCCTATTCAATTTGACTGTTGGGTAGTTAAGGGGGCCATGTGATTCAAGTATAGATATATTGAAATCTAGACCCTATTAGATAAACTTGAGGAATTTTCCTAGGATAAGATGTTATTTTGTTTTGATATGAAAGTGGGATCAAAGGGGGTAGACTAATCGCTTGGTAAGTTAGGCCTTCCTAGACGTCATGCTCTAGCCTTGATAAATTGTTTAAATTTTCTTCTATGCACTCTTTAGGTATCATCCTCATGTCGTAGGTCCGAATTGCCTATTTGTTTTACCATTTTGTCGTATGAGTTTCTTTATAATTTATGATTATGTTATTCATACATGAATCTTGAGTTCAATGTTTCCCCTCAACCATTTGAACATCCATGAAATAGAGATTTGGATGTTCACACTTCTCTTGTCTTCGATTATTTCCTTACTAATCTATCATTTTATCTTCAAGAGTTGAGACTTATAGGACAGATACTTACATTTTCCCTATCTTAATTGTTTGAATTATCTACCCACCTAGTCCTTATTACTTATTTACTCCAAAAGTAATTCTTTTCTCAAAGTCAACATTATATTTCATTTATCGACTTTTGAGCCTAACATTATCCATATATCCACTCCTAGTCAGTTTTGTTGAAGTTTAAGACATATATACATTGTCCCCTCACCTTGAATATTAGAGGAATAGAAATTAAAATTTATACTCCTCTCGTCTTCGATCATTTTCTTCATGATCAATCGTTGATTTTCAAAACTGATATCTCACCTCAAGGACAGATACTTTTCCTATCATGATCAGTTTGTGTGAATTTCTAAATCATAATCAATTTGTTTAGGAATTGTAGAAGCTCCTTTGAAATTTTATGGATATAGTCGAAGGAATGATCTGTCACGACCCGCACCCTAAAGTTAGGGCACGAGACGTGGGTACGTCCAGCCTACGCCGCAGTGTCGGCGGTAGAACGCTGTCCTAGGTCTCATGCATCTAACGGTATAAGACTAAGCAGTTTATACTCCCCGAATGGGGGTGACATAGCAGAATGTAAACTCAATCACATCTAAGGTAGAGCATAATGGAAGATGGATAAAACATGAAATACAAAAGAGATACAGCAGATAGGAGTCAAAGTGTCTAAGATACACAAACCCAGAAATACATCTCAAAGCTCAAATACATTAATCCATAAATACAACTCAAGACAACTGAAAATAAACTATGAGCAAAACCCTAGCTACCTATACAACCTCTATTGTGTCTCCTCTAGGCTAGCAGGCAACCTCCAGGCTATCTATAAAATTTATCAACAGGTCCAGTCAGGACAGGAGCGAGTACAGTACATCTCAACAAATCATAACAAGCTAGGAATATAAAGCATGCAAGAGAGTAAGATACAGAAAACTGAAGAACAACATGATGTAAAAGAGAGAGACTGTAAGTAAATAGCTACAATATATAGAGAACTATCAGTGACTAGTGATTCAGAGCACAAGATGGTTATATAAACGGCACGATGTTGTACACGAGTAATCTACAGAGGTTGTACACGAGTAATCTACTGGATTGATTACATAACCACTTCTACTCCCCCGCCCCAATCAATACACAAGGATCTAGCTAAGTTATGTTATTACACACGAAGTATAGTCGCACACGAGATCATATGAATACATGAATATACACGATTTCACACGATTTGTACACGAATGTCACGAATACAAGGAGTACACGATGCTCACGATAAAGTACACGAACACGAATACCCGATGTATCCGCTAAGGGGATAACATCGCACAACATGATCCATATAGTACTAATCCGTGTTTCCAACGTGTCAGCATCATGTAAAGTAATCTAAAGCAGGAAATATACTCCTAATGCAGGATATAAAATGATCAGAGAATGTACTCGCCTGGTATCCTGAATATCTGAAGAGAATATACTGTCCGAGGAGTGGTGTCTGGCTCCTATAGAACAGTACAAGTCACTACATGTCCAAAATAGTAAAATAGACTGCTACAATGTATTCTACATGATATTTTGGTCAATTTAGGCTAAAGTCAACCCTTGGTCATCTCTAGTCAACTACACTAGTCAAAGTAGGTCAACTAGGTCAAGTCCTAGCCCAAACAAGTCTAACAAGTCTCACTAGGCCTAACCAAGCCTAGGCTAGCACTCACACAATCATAAGGCAATGTGAACCACAACAATGCATAATATAAAATAGATACTATGTATAAATACATACCTTCATACATATATGCATATCCACATTACATACATATTTATATATATAGGCATATGTTACATCATGCAAATTTACATAGTCACATAGATTTATACATTCATGCACATTTACGTACATACTTTTATACATTATATATGTTAACATTCATTACAATGTATTATATTTTATACCTTTGATTCATTCATTCATATATGACATTCATTCATGTATTTATACATTCATTCATTCATGCTTGCATCATATATTCTACATTACCATACATGTTATCATTATATATTGCATTACAATATTTATGCATTCATATCTATTATTACATATATATCTTGCATTCATATCTAGCATTCATTATATACTTTCATGCATACATTGTATATCATTCTTTCATTCATGCATTGCTTATATGCATTATATTAATTGTATTCCTACATGCTTGCATTCAACCATATATATACATTAATGTAAAGAGAATAGATATCATATATATATATATATCATTTCATTCATCTAGCATATCATGCATTACATACTCTATATTCAATTAATATCCATACTACATAGGCTCATAGGTTACACAAAATGCATATATCGTATAGTTACTCTTCTACTTAAAACCAATACTGTACCAATTGGGCATTCACTAAATTCTAGGATTAAAGTATATCGTAGTCCTTTGTGTTAGCTTTCCGAAACTTTAAACGGATCGTATTTTCGTGTCCGGAAGCTCCCGGAATCACAAAAATACCGAAACACGTTCGTCTTTTGTACAGCTAACACTCAAATAATTTTACAGAAAGTTATAGAAAGAATTTGGCTTATTAAAATATATATTTAGAAAGCTAACTTCGATACGGTTCTTTTAAAAAAAAGGGAGATAAATCGGAGTTCTAAGCTAAAAGTTATGGCATTTCTAAGTTGCTATTGCTACTAAAAACGTAGATAAATATTATGACGAATTTAGGTAGTTTGAGACAAAAGAAACACAAGTATATAACATAATATATCAAGAACTCACTCTCTACACTAATATATATATATATATATATATATATATATATATATATATATATATATATATATATATATATATATATATATATATATATATATATATATGAGATACTATAGAACACATCTCCAATACAAAAATATGAGATTAAACATGTAATAATTCATTCATATATAACAACAACACATAGTGTGTCCAAATTTGGGATTTTTCCACATGGACACAACCACAACACAAAGGACACCCTATGACCTCCAAATGGACACGAAATGGACACAAATGGAGATACAACCATGGGGTCATTCCTATGGGTTCAAAATATTTCTATATACATGTAGGGATGAATTAGAGGAGAGATTATACCTTCAGGGAGAGAGATTCAAAGGAAAATCCGTCCGACACGACACCGACACGTAGAGATTCTAAAAGAAAACGAACGAGCTCCGAATCCTCCAAAACTTGGTTAGCACCCTCTAACCATGGAGTAGAGAAGAAATGAAGAAGATTTGGTGGAAGAAATGGTTGATTTGGAGATGAAATCAATGGAGGTTCATCTCTAAATTAATTTGGAGAAGAACAAGAGAGAGAAAGCGGATGAAAACAAATGAATGAAGGAGTGACTCACTCCTTATCCCCCCCATAGATGGCTACCCAAAAAGGGTGAGTGTCCCCTATTTGAATGTCCAAAATGCCCTCCACTAATCTATTTGATTTAAATTAGGAATGGGCTAAAGGTTGAGGTCAATTTAGTATAGTTTTAAGTCTCTAATTAAACTAACCTATCCATAAATAATTAGTCTAACTACTAACTAAAATTAATATCATGTGGACTAAAATTAATATCATGTGGGCCATGTCTAACTAGTGTGTGGGTTCCACTAGAATCAAACTACCCCCCGGGTCCCCGTTTCAAGTCGGATTGAGTTGAAATTCGAACCCGACTCAAATAATCCCAAAAAATATAATAAATAATAAAATAAATTTTAACCCCAAAATAATATCATAAATAATAAAATAAAATTTTAAAAATATTCAAAATATAAAATGACAAAAATACCCTTGTTTCTGAAAACTGGGGGTGACATGATCGGTGACTTATGACGGCAAGACAGCAGCGCATTGTCGCCATTTATTTGACTTATGGAGACTGTGGGTTCACTGCAGCCAGCAGTGCACTGGCGAGGCATGATCCCTAACTTGAAGTAATCTCGAGTAAGTATAAGTTATCGAATGTTATTAAAACTGTCCTAGTTGCCCTATTTTGATCCTTGAGTTGTATGTTAATATTGGTAGAGCCATAGAATATTGAACACAATATCATGTTTGAGTCACGAAATCAAGGTTCACTGCAACCAGATGTATACTAGCGAGGCATGAATTCTCGGTGAAACGACTTTAGGTATGCATAGGTTCCGAATACCATAGAGGCTACATCTTTTATTAGCATATGACTATTAAATTTTCATGATCCGCAAAATCTTACAATCACGCTCCAAACTAATTTGATATCGTACTTCTTATTATCTTATTATAAATAAAGTTGTAGTCCTTCCATTCTTATCTTTTTTTTCTTATCTTTTAATCTCGAGTCGTCATTAACTCTCCCTCATTTGAAAACTACTACTAGATTTTAATTCCATATTCTACTAGAATCATATTCGTACCTAGATTATGATTCTATGATCATGCCTACATAATTGATCGTGCTAAAAATGATTTTGATTTGGATCAACCTTATGACTTTCTGATCGCAACTAGACCATTTTGACTATATTCCGATCGAGTTAATTTGCATATTCTTCTAGATTTTGACTCGGTTATCGTGCTTAAATAATTTTGCTTAAATGTTAATCGAGTTAATTGTGCCGAACAAAATTTGAATTTTGACCGTTCATAAACGACATTGATCGTGACTAAATTATTTGACTGTAATCATAATCGTGCCTGTACTACAACCCAAATTATTGCTAATGTTTGGTTTTATTCCACTGTGACTGTGACTATTTTGATCATGTTCATGCTCGTGCCAACCTTTAATTTTGATCATGCTAGCATGACTCGCATGATTAACCGTGATCGTAACTGCATCTTAATTGTATCTAAATGATTTAACCATGTTTTGACTTTGACTAAATTTCGATAGTTGACCGTGCCTATACAACTCTGACAGCAGTTAAGTGTGATGGAACTAGAGATTCCCAGGACCATTAGTTTGATGTGTGTATTGATCAATGGAAGTTTAGAAGATCTAAGACGTGTTCTAACCCTTCATAAGCGGAAACTAGGGTTCATGAATTATACCTGCGGCAGGAAGAAGATAACAGTTCCTAGTAATCTCGAGCAGTCACGACCCCAAGATCTTTTGCACGTATTCCTTCCTCGGGTTGGGCGTCGTGTGGACGACGATCTCCCAACCTTTTCTCTTCTTGGCAGCCCTCCCTTTCTCTCCTTACATGAATCACGAATTTAGAGAAAGCTTATTATTTTTATAAGTATTTGATGGCCAGAGAATAGAGGATATATATAAGGCTCCAGCAGGAAACCATGAGGAGAAATTAGGGTTAGGTCTCCCAACGGATCTGGGTATCCTGTGTTCAGCCCGAACACACAACCCAGGCCCATTAACAATAGCTTCGTCCACTAAAGAGCTATTGTTGCACTACCTTCCTAATCCTAATTTATGATTGTGGGCTCCTTTTAATATATGCTCGTGTGGCTCTCCATGTTAAGATATCGAATGTCCATCGATCAAATTAAGTTACTGACAACTATATTGATCGACATCTTTTATCCTTAAGTAGTACCATTCAACATTATTTGTCATGTCGGATATAATCCACCTGTAAGGTTTAAATAAAAATCCTTATAAGCTCCTTAAGGAGACATCATCAACCCGATGTATCGGGACATAGATTCCTTTTATAATCAACAATCCATCATACATACAATGTTATTACCCAATTCATAGAGATTGTTGAGCCATAATGAATCTCACTTTTTTATGAGTCAAAGTAATGTACACTACATGTATATTTCTCTTATTATATCCGGATTAAGAGCACAAGTATTCATAATAACTGAGGTGTTTGTTCACTTATGTAGTCAGTATAAAGAGAACAACCTCAAATGGTCATGTTCAATATACACAAAGTGTACTAGTGTAACCCTATAGTCAAGATAGACTAATACCAGATTACACTACAACATTTCCAATGGATTGTCCAAGTCCATCTAGGTTGTGAACTATTTATATATTCCATAGAAAACTGATAATATGATCTTCTATCTGACACCACACACCATATTATCTACAATATAAAATATCAGACACTTGCACTAACACTTGTAATAAATACAATATGCAAATATTTGTCCATGTAATTCTCATTCAAAATTTAAGGAAATAAAGTTAATACAAAAGTCATGCTTTTAGTATATAACCCTAACAAAGTGTACCTAGTGACTCTTTTCGTTTAGCTAATGTTATTTCAGATATATCCTTAAGCATGCTAAGACTTTGACCTTGACTAAATCCTTGACTCTATAATTTGGTCGTAATTCGATCGTGCCTAAACAATTGATCATGCTAAACTGATTTCTTTGATCATCCTTAAAACAAAATTGTGACTCAATTATTTAGAATATTTTAATCGTGCCAAATTGTGTTTTCCCTTGAGGTTTTGATTCTACCGCCATTATGCTTAATTAATTCTGATTGTGAATCGTATCATTTTTATATTCTCAGTAGTGCTTTCCTATCCTTCAAAATTTTGAGGATGAAAATTCTACTAAGGTGGGTAGAATCGTAAGCCCATTTTCCGAATTTTGAAAATTTTATTTTTCTACTTTAGTTTTCTAGTTAGAAAATATATTTTAATTCTATGATGAATATTTTGAAAGGAAAAGAGTTTTATCGAATTTATTTATATTTACAAAATACACTTTTAAGGTTACTTGATTTAATTAGTTATTGAATTTATATATACTTTTTGAGGTATTGATTTATTGTTATTATTTATTGGAATTTACAAAATTTGTTTTAAAATATTGCTTTAGAATATTAGATATTATTAAATGGTATTTGAAATTATTAAAAATAATCTCTTAAACTATTTTAGTTCTAATTTAAATACTTGATGAAAAAAATGCAATTTAAATTATTGGGATGGTTAGTAATTATTATCTAAATTAATTGATGATTAAATATAAACTTTGAATCATTCTGGAAATCAGATTTTTTTTTAGAAATCAAATTTGACCTTGTTTTTATGCCCAATAAAATCTATCATTTTAAGTGAGATTTGATAATTACATCTATTTTCAATCCATTTGCTAATACTAAATAATTTTTATTGTGTTTCATTATTGATTTGGATTTTTGTGATTAAATAGTTAATTGCTTTCAACTGTGAAAAGATTGAACCACTAAATTCTAACCCTATCTAAATTAGGGAATCACCAACCCCTATATATAGAAGGGCCTTCCTCGAATCTCAACGAAATTCCCAATTCAGCCAAACCCTAAATCTCCTCTTCCAGAATTCCAGAATTTTTTTAATTTATTTATTCAATTACCTTGTTTTATTTACAATGGTGGAAGGTAATTTTCGTCAATACTTGTTTTATGATTATTTCTTTCATCGAAGCCTGTTTTAGACTAAATATTATGAGAACATTGTAGGGCGTTTAGAGTTTCAAGACCTTTTTTCCTATTTTCATCTATTTGATCAATATTTTCTTATCGAAAGAACTTTTTCTATCTTTTCACCGATCAACCAAATCCGTCCATCCCAGTAGTCCTTAAATTTGAGGACGAAATTATTTCTAAGGTGGGCAGATTTGTAATCCCTCTTCCCGAAATTTTAAAATATTTTTTTATTTATTTGAATTAAATGGTAATTTTTAGAATTTTATGAATATTTAATTTAATTAATTATTATTACAGAAGGCCTTAGTCATGGTAAAATTTTAGAGTACAAGATGACTAGAAATCATAGCACGAATAGTGCAGTGACGTGATTTGACTAGTGTATTACCCATGGTAGGAAAGGTCGAGCCATAAGTGTGTCCCAACTAGAAAAATCAAGCTAAGTTGTGACATGACCCCCATAAATAATTTAATTAATTATTATTATGGTTGTTGACTTATTCAGGAACCCGGTTGCACCGAACTAGTCTGGACTGGACCCAAACCAAGCCCAATCCCACGAAGTCATGCAGTACGTCCAAGGACGTCCGTGACGATGTAGTTTTTGGTATGATCATGCCATATTCTATTTTAATGATCTAATGAATATTTTCTAAGTAATTGTTATATAAATATTGTAGATATCAATATTAGTTGATGTTCAATGATATTTATATAAAATATGTTATTGTGCATTTTTGGGATTATTTAGATTATACATATAATTGTATATACACATGTTATTGATTAACCTTATTTTGTTATCATAACTATTGTCAATATTATTATTATTATAACTATAATACTATCATTGGCTATTTTGGGTACTTTAGGAAATAAGCATCATTATGTATATAAATAATTTACTATACAATAGAACAAGTATTATTAGAATATTTAGAATTTTATAGAGTATTTGTGCATATACAGATATATGAGAGTATATGGCCATATAAGGAAAATATACATGTAGATAAATAGATATCCAAATAAAAGGACATAGAAAAGTAATTAAAAAAATAGAAAACAATAATAATAATAAATTCATATTACTTCACAAGGAACAATATACTATACTTAACTATCGGCCCCCCCCCCCCAAAACCGAGCCTTTGGGCCAAAACAGACTCGGTTATACAAACACAGCCGAACATCATACATTTATATAACGAGTGATTGAGAGAAGAAATTATCATCAAAACCCTAACCCTACTCACACACCCTCATCTTCCCCGACTTCCCGACACACGTGCGCGTCGCCCGACGCCACCAGAGGCTGTCCAGCTCGCCTGACACGCGCGGACAGCAACGACAACAACATCAATTGCAGTTGGCCGAACCGACTTCATACTGCGATTTTTCTGCGAGTGGCCGATTGATTGTCGATCCTTCTTCACAGGTATGAACACAACCTATACGTCTATCAACCCCTTCAATTAGTTTGAATTGATACGCTCTAGATTTCCCTTAAGATCGATGCAAAGTTGGCACAAAAACTGTTCATAAACACTTAGAAATTCATTTCTGACCCCTGTTTTGGAAGACGAATATCCGTCGATCCATCGACTATTTCATAAATACGTCTGAAGGAAATTGTAAACAACATATACCAGATTATGTCCTGTCTTATAGATCCTGATTTAATTAAGTACGCAGAAAGTTATCTATTTTTAAACATCAAGAAAAACTACGTAATTTTGTTTTCAAAAAGTTAGAATTCATCTGATACGGTGTACGTCCCAACAAACTGGACGACGTGGTCGCAACCCGTAAGCATCGAAGGCGCATATGGATGTTGCGAACGTATGGAATTCGATGGAAATCAATTTTGCTGTGTGTGCGCGACGAAATCGAGACGTATCCGTTGAGATACACATTATCGGCCCTTTGCAAACTACTCTATTACTTCGTGCACATTCGTCACCTCAAGATGAAACTTGTGCCAACATGAACGTATCATTTTTTTGGTCCTGCATGCCAAGTTTGGTCCGATTCTGAGAAGGTCGACCGGAACGCCCTTTTGGCGGGCCCGTGACCCGATCCAACGGGCGAAATTGTGTACGGTCCCGCCGGAATCCAACTTTGGAGATTCAATTGGATTTGTCTCATCAAATCAGACCCATAGACATATAGTTTAACGACTTTAGATACCATAGTTACTGGCACGCTTTTCGGTGCAAAGCGAGTCTAACGGCGTACATCTTTTTGGCCCAAAATTATCTTTTTGCCCATGTGTCTAGAATTAGACTTATGGGTAGGCTATCCTAGCTGATTTGACTATTCTAAACACGTTGATACTATCTATTTCAGCCCCTGAACACTGTTGCGTGAGTTTGATTTTGTGTGGCACACGGAGTAGTTGATATTATCGGTTTCACCAGCGAAGGACCCCATGCGATTACATTTGTTGTTTGTTCTCGATATTAATTATTAATATATCTCATTGTTGGTCCTTGGATATTTGGTTCTCGTCTCTTTTATATTTTGTCATATTTCTTACCTGTAGAGTGGGAGAAAGGGAAGTACCAAAGATGTGTGATCTGACCTTATATATTGTAGACATCGTAGATATTGTTTAATTATTACAAAGTAGATATCGTAGACATTGTTTAAACATCGTAGACATTGTTATTTTATTACAAAGTAGATACCGTAGACATTGTGGTGTAATTGTCCCAAGACCGATCACATATCAAAGGTACTTCAAACACTTAGAGAGTATTTACTTTTGTTTTATTCATTTACTGTCAGATTTTTATCTAGTTTTATCATGTTTTTCCTAATTATTTTCAAACCATATATTTAATGGCTAACCTCTACTTTATAGTCGTTATCATATATTGGAACTGCATTTAATAAATTATACTCGTTCCATCTTGACTGGATAACCCAATATTTTTTAGGTTAGCCGCGATTACACTTAGCATTGGGGAGACGGGTGTACTTGCAAGCCAAAACCTAGAGATTAGCTAGATAGATGAGCTGTAGTCATTTTAACATTTGTAAGAGCTTATATTTTTTGCAAATGTAAAACTTGTGAATATTGTTAATTAAATTTAATTTTGTGAATGAGCACTTATTATTATTATAAGCATTGTGGTCTAGACAACGTTCTACCACTGATTCTGCGGCGTAAGCTGGCTTGCGCACGCACTCGTATCCTGAAAAACGGGTACGGGTCGTGACAACTTCTGGAACGCTCACTGTCACCTCCTCTACAAACTCTAAGAACTCCTTAGGACTTCAATGGCGGTGGAAACACTTCTCTCTTCGTCTCTTTGTTGTAGCGTAAGTCCTTAATGAAGGCACAAAGAGTGTATTTATAGAGAAGGGCCGAAACCCTAATCCTAATCATGGCCGTAATTGATTGCGAAAAAGATAGGAGCGAATAATGGAAAGATTTGAATGAATTAAATTTAAATCCCACCAAGATCGGATCTGATCAATTAACTCAATCTTTCAATAACCACACAAATCTTCCAATTAGCCACATCATATGCCACCTATGTCATATAGCCACTCAGCCCGTCAACTTGCACGCGTAGCTGCGATGCAGCAGCCTGCGACACCTGCGTACCCAGCACCCAGCATCGCAGCCCCACAGCCCTGCAGCACCTACACGCCACAGCCCCGCAGCACCTGTGCGCCGCAGCCATGCAGCCCCGCGGCACTTGCATGCCTACGCTGCGACCCGCGTAAAGACGAGCACATGAACTGTGCACAATGTGCCTTGCGGCGATGTTGACATGCTAAGTGCAAAGTGTGCTAGCAAAACGTTACTTTATGCCCTTAAGCCCGAGTCCGAGTCTGAGTCTGAGTCCGAGTCTCTAAGCCCCTTCGGGGCTTAGGTCTACAAGGGAATTATCCCATGAGCATGACAAAAAGTATTAATGCTTCTTTATTGGTTTAGCCTTCTTTCCACTAAAAAATGCCCCCACATGGCACATATGTGCCTCTCCACACTTTATGTGATCTCTCAACACAAGCAAAGCTTTGTATAGAGATATCATCCATTTAATTTTTCCAATGTGGGACTACCTTTCTAGTTTCTAAAGCATAACACCAACAAGCAAAAACACCAACAATTCCCCACATACCTCGATATATGGTTTGAGCTTTTCCCACAGTGACTGTCCATCATGCATTTGGATAGATGTCGCTACGACTTGAATCTTCTCGCATGGGTTAAATGATAGCATAATACAAGAAAGGACTAAGCCTTGAATTCTGTACCAAAATTATAATTGTTTTCACTCACATAATGACATCAACTGCGCTTCTGGATGCACATTAAAGGCCTTGTGCCAGCCTGGTTTCGGTAATGTATCTTAGTGTCTAAAGGATTTCCCTCAAGAGACGGCCTACATCTCTATCCATACACTCTAGGTAAGTGCTTTTAAAGAGTCTTTGGCATGAATCATTTTGCTTTCTTACGGTGCTACCCCGCTATGACATGGCCCGAAGCTGAGACCATATCTCATGTGGTGTCATACCACCTGTAGCATAAGGCCCAGCCTCTTTATAGTGCCAAACTACGCAGCATAAAGCATTTCGCTTCCTTGCGGTGTTATGCCACCGTGACATGGCTTGCAAAGCCGAGGCCCTGCCTCTTGTGGTGTCATCCACTATAACATGAGGCCCAGTCTCTTTGTAGTGCTGCCTACTACTCTTCATCATACAGTATTAGGCCCTCTTACCTATGTACGGTGCTACGCCGCTATGACTTGGCCCGAAGCCAAGGCTTTACCCTCACAAGGTACCTCATGTGGTGTCACCTCACTGTAGAATGGAGTACTACGCTCCTTTGTAGTGTTGTGCTACCCATCCTTCCTGTAAAGCACGCCAGACATCCTAGATGCCTGAGAACTCATTAAGACTTCCAAGCCATCCTCCTACTGGACTTTGTTCTTTGTAAAGAACAATCAGTAGACAACAATGGTTCTAGATTATAACCTTGCAACATCTCAAAGGATTTGCCCACTGTTCCTGATATTCTTTCAGTCAATGGTCCTTCCTTGAACTAAAAGTTAGATGCCTAGTAGATTTTTCTTTGAACTAATAGCATAAAACTTTATAGTAGAATTATAAAGACACAATATCAGAGTGTCTTCAAGCCCATCTTACTTGTTGTGTCTTCAACCAGCTGGTACTTGAGACCTTTGGTGAACGGATCTACCAGATTCTCCTGACTTCGAACATCCACTACGGTAATGACTTCTCTTTTAATAAGATTATTTACCGCCCTGTACCTTAGGCGCACAGTCCTCTTCTTTCCATTGAAAAGGTCATTTGATGCTACCATTGCAGTCGCCTGGTTGTCGCAGTATATCGGTACCGTCAATATCTGTGCACCAACCATTGGAAGATCATATATGAGCTCCCGAAGCCATTATGCTTCATCCGCTGTAGCTGCCAGTGCATAGAACTCAGATTTTATAGAAGAGTGAGACAACATAGTCTGCTTCTTCGACTTTCACGATATAGGAGCTCCGTCCATGGAGAAAACATATCCTCCTGTGGACCTTTCACTTTCTACTTCTGAGCACCAGCTTGCATCGCTGAATCCTTCCACTACTTTTGGATCTACGCAGTAGTGCAGTGCATACTTCTGAGTCCTTTTGAGGTATCTCATAACCCTCTTCACAGCTTTCCAACGCTCCGTACCTAGATTGTTTATGAACCGACTCAGCATCCCTATGACAAAAGCTATGTCAGGCCTTGTGGCAGTAGTTGCATACATCAAACTCTCGATGACGCTTGAGTACTCCAACTGTCTGACGTTTCCCTTAGATTTAGCTTCAGCTTCTTGTCACACCTATAAGACGTATCGATCCCTGGAAGATCCTGATACCCGTAGCATGTGAGCATCTTCTCAAAATAATAAGATCGTGACAATGCAACTCCAATTTCCGTCCGGATGATCTTTATTCCCAAGATAATATCAGCTTTCCATAAGTCCTTTATGCTGAACTTAGATGAGAGAAACTTCTTTGTCTCAGAGAAACTTGCTAGATTTGTACCCAAGATCAGAATGTCGTCTACGCAGACAAATGACAACTTCTCTTCCATCAGCGAACTTTGTGTACACACACTTGTCCATCTCGTTGACCCTGTAGCCGTTTGATCTTATGACTTTATCAAACTTCTCATGGCACATCTTGGTAGCTTGCTTCAGACCATACAGAGATTTTACCTAACTTACAGAATTTGTCTTCGATGTCCTTGACGACGAATCCTTCTGGTTGTTGTATGTAAAATCTCTTCGGTCAATTTACCATTCAGGAAAGCGGTCTTAACATCCATCTGATGGATTACCAGCTTGTGAATTGCGCTCAGAGCAATCAACATCCTGATGGTCGTCATCTGAGCTACTGGAGCATATGTGTCAAAATAATCGATCCCCTGCTTCTGAGAAAACCCCTTGGCAACTAACATTGCCTTGAACTTGTCAACAGTTCCATCGGCCTTCATCTTTTTCATGAAGATCCGTTTACATCTGATTGGTTTTGCTCCTTCAAGCAGATCGGCCAACACCCACGTGTTGTTAGAGGTTATCGAGTCATACTCATCATTAATAGCCTCCTTCCAGAAGATAGCATCTCTGGTCTTCTTTGCCTCATCATAGGTAAGCGAGTCTGCTTCCACATGATAAGTGACGAAATTCTCTCTGAAATCCTTCTGTCTCCTCACTCGCTTAGATACGGGTTCTGTGAGTTCTGGATTCAATAGTTGTTCTTACAGCAACAACATCTTCTTGGACTACCTGTGAGCCCTTGACCCGAAAATTCCCAATTATTTTTTTATTATTTACAATATTTACTTTGCTGAATTATAAATTATTGCATATTTGTAACTAAAGAACCAGTTATATGTGTAATATATATATATATATATATATATTATATGACTTCTTTGTAAATATACAGGGAAGGGAAGAGTCTTCCCAAATATCACAAGTGAGAGGGACTTTAGTACAAATTTCCAAAGTTTAAATTCAAACGGCTAGCCCTGCAGCTTGAATTCGACTCGAATTCTAATAATAATTCCACAGAGCAGTAGATAGGAACGAATCCTTCCTCCTGATCTCCTCTGATCCTTCGAACCCTAGTATATATATTGCGAGGACTGGCCGACCCTTTCAGAACCCTAAAACTTCCTGGCCGAGTCCTTCCCAGTTCTCCCCTCTCGAAGTCGAGGCAACTTCCTGCAGGATCGAAGCAATCAACAGGTACCCTGCTATCAACCCTCAATCCTTGTCTCCATACTAAATCAGGAATCTAGTCCAACTATAATTTTGGTGTTTGCATTAATATCTAAAAGGGATTCAATCAGCCCAAGCTATGGGAACAGGGTTCCGGGAGTAGACTAAGGACACTTGTCCTGTTTCCAGAGTCGTATCCATCTGACACCAACCTGTAGTATAGGAAGAAATTGCTAGAGTACGTTTCGGGAGATCATAGGCATGGAGAATGCATGCACTGTCCTGTACTCGATAGGTATATGCCTGTATCGGACACGAAAGAGCCGAAGAGACCCGGTAGGATAGGATCATGTACCAGTGTTAGCATCAATGGAAGAACGTATAGAGTTGAGATTCATTAGGAATCCTATAAGCCTGCTGTCCAATAACTCATTTTACACGAGATGATCCAACTGTCAATTTCGGTTCACACAGTAAGATATAGATGGGCATAATCTAATTAATTCTTACACCAAGGACAGAGGAAACCTCAACAAACTTCTGCATTGACTAACAATGACCATATAGAAAAGATTCTCGAGTTGTTGACAGGTAGTTACAGCTTTCTCTTAAAGCCATCAATGAACCAGAGGATAACATTTTGCGCCTATGCATATATTGATCTTCCACTCTACAGTTGGCTTAGATTTGGTTTAACTAAGTGTTACAACTCTCAATTCCTAATTACAGGAAGACGTAAGTTCCATTAGAAGTTCTTCTGAGAAATGAAGATGCCCAAAAAGGATTTATGGGATGTACTCGGTGTTGAACACAAAGAGTTTTAGTTGTGTACCAACATGTATGTAATTGCAGACAGGACCATTCAGCCTTGCTAAAACAAGAGTCACCACAAACATTCCTTGTTATCATATCTGATACTTGGTGACATAGTTGGTTTGGATACCGATTTGATAATCAGAGTCATATTGCACCCGACACCAGTTTTGACACTTGGTGTTAGACCAAAAGGTTAGAGGGGATAGTTGAGTGAGTAGTTCATACCAAGGAAAGAGAGGCAATATCCAAGTTGCAGCATCATGTGAACCGGGGTATAGCAAGTACCAGTCTAATATAATGGATGTGGATGCCACAACAAGCAAAGTTCACAGGTTAATAGTAGTAGCCTACATACTCGAAGGAAATAGGTTGGTAACAGAGCAGTATGGCAACTCGTGCATAGTCATGTGGCTACCATAGGTAGGGATACATGGGTATGGTTCAGGTAGTATCACTAACATTAAGAAGAGTCAAGCTAAAACCCAAGTATCACAGGGTAGGGTCTGTTATAGGGTCCATATGAACCTGTGTACCATTGTGGATGTTCTTCGAGGACTGGGCAAGGGCAGCAAGTCAATGGGGTGGAGACAGCAACATTCCATGGTATGGATACCACTGTTTCAACCCATGCTCGATATCCCCTGCAGTTAGCATTTACCCAAAACCTGAGACCACTGCAAGTTACAGGACTTGCCCATGTTCTGTCCCTTTGACTATTGTTTCAGCCCATGTTAACACCATTGCTAATTGCCCTGCCCATTGTTGTGTTTAGGTGGCTCGATGAGGATTATAGCATATCTTGTTATCACATTTTTAGTTTTCCCTCCTCCCTTAAGTCCTCTGTGTCCTTCATTATTGCCTACAGCTCACTTGAAGAATCTGTCCATATATAAGTCAGTCCTAAATCCCTTATTTCAGTACCATTTTTGACCATTAAAGTTTAGTCCTATCATATATTTTGTTTAGCCTCATTTGGCATCCCTGTTAAACTCATAGGCAGTAGGCATTTATCCAAGTAACGGTTTGGTTCAATCCCACATCTTCCTTGTCTGTTCATCCCTATAGCTGAGCAACAGTCCACTTGGACAAATGGCTATCCTCATGCTAGTATCGGTTAGGGGTTAGACTGATACGTAATATCAGTCGAGTGGCAGAAGTTTTGAGGACTGATTTGAATGTTTGTATAGTATATGTATAAAGGGGTTCCAGGAAATCACCAATATGCAGCAATAGCTGCTATATAAGAAAGTGGTTTATCTATAGAGGAACAGGGTATAGAGGAAAAATCTATAGGATACAGTTAAGTGTCTTGATAAGGAGTCATGTTGGAGATTTTAAAGGCAACAGAGTTACCTACCACATGTTCTAGGAAGTAATTAAAAGCAGTCATATGCATCTGTATCAATCCAATGGAAGTGGGGATTTCATGTGTTAACTGGTCATGGGAGTGTGCGAGAATCTAACATTTGTCATCTTTGGAAATCTATCTATGTTCTGAAGTTGTCTTCATAAGCTTTCTTTGATTAGTTCAATCAGGTTGTTCAAAAGATTGGCTTTACTTGAATTGTTATTGACTCCTCTCTTTTCGTTCATTATTAGACTCATGTTACAGTGGTTCTTCTTATCTATCATAATGATATTATCATCATCAACGATGACTCTGTTAGAATGTATAAAGTGAAGGAACATCTATCTGGACATTTCCATACTAGAACACATTTGGCCTATTGTGCTATTTGTGCAGACCTGCTATGTTAGACAGGGCCAATTGCCACTGAACAGAGCAGCTGCAAGGGTGCCATGTTTCACCTATAGTTGAAAATGCCCAAATATGCGAAGTGTACTTAAATACAAGTGGGAGACTGACTAAGTCAGTAAGGATCCTTTGTGTTCCAGAAATGGGGTTGACCTTAGCCATAGGACAGCTAGAGGAACGGGAGACAACACTTCCAAAACATACAGTAATATAGATATAGGTGGTGCCATAAGTCAGTAATGGTTAGTATCAGAGGTATGGGGATTTTACTTCCAAGGTTAGTATCAGTGGTAATGGTTTGCATTGCCAATGGTTTGTATCGGTGGTGCCACCCTATCTTACAAGGAATTTGAGAGTGTATTGTAATGCTCTCTGAGTACAAGATTTACATTAATTTATGAGATTTGTCAGGAGAACTGAAGTGCAGGGCTGCTCTCGATGTCCATGTTTGTGTAAGGAAGATAGGGAACAAGAGATCATATGCCTAATGATTTAGGGGTTAGTGTGACTGCCATATGCAGATGTTTCTAGGAGGAGTACAAACATTCCTGATACACTAATTTGTTAAGTATTTTAGGTACAAATATTTATTTGAGTGTATAGAGAGTATAGAGAGTAGCAGACCTCCCAATAGTAAATTCCTGATACATTATATATGAACAGTAGGTAATGTTGGAGAGAGAGAGAGAGAGAGAGAGAGAGAGAGAGAGCAGTATTGAATAGGATAGTAGATTCATCCCTTAGAAAACAATTGTGTAGGTAAGGGCATAACCATATATTATCAAGTAGGGGTCAGTCCTATGTACAGGAGGGACAAGTACCAGTAATGAACAATAAGGGTATCAAATCCTCGCAGGCCACATAGCAGTCCCAAGTATGTACTTATAGAGTGACATGTAATAAGTAATTGGAGCTATCTTGCCATGCCTAAAAATAACAGTTAGGGCCCTTGGATAGACTGGAGTAAGGCATTACAAAGCATTAGTAGTTGGTTGAGTGACAAGGGTGGCCATCCTAGTGTCCAGTGACAAAACAAATAGGCAAGTAGATAGGATTATTTTAATTGCAAAACTTCTATTAACATTGTAATCTTATAAATAGGTTACTTGGGCTCTGACTCAACACTTGGCCCGTGCCAGCAGCTCAGGACCACAGGCAAGTATACCTTGCCCACTCGTACAATATAATTTATATGCATGTTCACTTTCTCGCTGCTATTCTTTTCCTTACTTTCGTGATTACTTTATTCCATGTCTTGTACACTCATCCTGTCATGGTTTTACTCTACATGTTTCTAGTTTCTTGTTCATTTTCTGTTATGATATTTTCTACCTGTTATATTGTGATAGTCTCATACGTATTGCTTGATAGAGTCGTCTAGTCCTACACCACGATTCCCTCGACTTGACTTGACTTGACATGACTTGAGTAGGACTTGACTTTGACATTCTATAGATTGTGAGTACCTATCCTTGACTACGGTCTATAGGATTTTATACTAGGATAGGCTACTGTCTTGGTTGTAAGTACTTGCCTTGACTGCAGTTTATAGCCAGCCATTTCTAGTATGGCATGCCAGTGTCTTAGGAACCTTGCGTTTAGATCTTGTGTCTTAGTCTATTTTGTCTCGCTAGATATTCTTGATTGTTCCTTACTTCTTGGTATATTTGTACTGTTACCTGTTGGCTTGTATATCCGCTGAGGACCTGATGATCTCTTCAGGTTTAGCCGAGTATTGAGCCAGGTGCACGCGAGCAGGTTTGAGCTATCATTGGACCGCGGTACCACTGCAGACGAGGGTACTTTGATGATTAGTAGTTTTGACTCAGTTATTTCTATTACATGTATTCTTTTATTCCGTCTACTGGTAGTGGATTTGTGTCCACCGGACGTGACCTGGATTCATGATGAGCTGGATACTTCACTTTATATATTATCATTCTTTATTCATTGATTGTGTCATATTCTGTGGATGAGATCTAGACTGCCTTGTTAGATTCTGTGACTTGTATATGTACTAGACAGCGTTCTACCGCCGACACTGCGGCGTAGGCTGGACTTGGACACGTCTCGTATCCGGAAAGCGGGTGCGGGTCGTGACACTACCTCTTCGTAAGAAACTTGAGCCTCTTGCACACTCACATTGTTCTCCAGAATGTCCACGAGAATAATATTCTTGTGCCTTGTAAACTTATCTTCAAAGAATTCTGCGTCGCAAGATTCAATGATATGATTTGACTCAATATCAAGGAACCTTCGAGCATCACTCTTATCAGCATAACCCAGGAATATAGTCTTCATAGTGCTTGTTCCCAGCTTCTGAATCTTTAAATCTGGAAACTTCACGTACACCAGACACCCCCACACTCGAATGACATTCAAGTTGGGTCTGGCCTTGAACCAGAGTTCATGAGGAGTGACTTCCGAAGTAGCATACGGCACTCTGTTCAATATGAACGTAGCCGTAAGCAATGCTTCACCCTAGAAGCAGTTTGGAAGTCCCGCAGTCAATAGCATTGAGTTCATCATCTCTGTTAACATTTTGTTCTTCTTTTCTGCAACACCATTTGAATTGAGGGGATTACAGAGTAGTTGTCTCGTTGACAATTCCATGTTCTCTGTAGAATGATGCAAATTTATGAGACGTATACTCATCACCTCGATCACTTCTGAGTCACTTAAGTTATTGTCCGGTTTGACGCTTGGCTTCAGCCTTGAAGTCTTTAAACTTCTCAAATACTTTATCTTTAGACTTGAGCAGATAAACGAACATGCACTTTGAGAAGTCGTCGATAAAGGTAATGAAATACTTCATCCCAGCCTTTGTGGAGAACTGTTTGAAGTCAGATATATCTGAGTGCAGCAACTCCAGAAGATGTGTACTTCGGTTTACCCGCTTGAACGGTTTTTTTGTCATCTTTGTCTGTGCACAGTCCTCACACTTCTTCAACTCCTTACCCCCATATTTGGAGATGAGCCCTAGACTAGACATCTTGTTTATTCTTTTACAATGAACATGTCCTAGTCTATTATGCCATAACTCAAGATAATAACCAGAATGAGAGACTACATTCACTATCTTCATAGGAGTTACAAGTTGAAGTTTGAACATCCCTTCGGTGCAAAAAGCATTTCTGGAGTATGTTCCTTTATAGGACATAAAAACTTGACCAGTGTTAATGTCCATCCTCAAGCCTGCGTTGCAGAGCAGACTTTCCGAGACCAGGTTCTTGGCTATGGTCAGTACATGCTTCACAATCTGAAGCGTCAGCGACTTCCCCGAAGTCAGTTGCAATACCACCATCCCGATCTCGTGTACTTCAGCTTGTGTTTGGTTCGCCACCATAACCTTCTCAGAGACAAGTTGGTACGTGGTGAACCACTCCTTCTTTGAGCAAATATGATATGAGTGTTGGCCCATTGGTCATATGGTCAAACTGATTTTAATAATTGATCAAACTCTGTCTGGATATATGAAGCTAGTCAGGATGTATCGCACTCTTGGACATGATCAAGAACAGCTATCTTCTCAGTTCAAGACCGAAGCGATGTTTGCCTGTTCGAGTCTGTATTTCTTTGAGCAATATATTTTTTATTTTATTGAGTCTAAGAATACGTTGTACACCGAGTCGTACTGGCAAATAGGCTATTCCAAAATAATTTCAAAATGTTTTTTAAAATGTTCTTAGTTTTGAAAAACATTCTTATTAACAAAAGCTTCAAAAAGGTTTTCAAAAAGATTTTCAAAAATCCCCAAAAACTAATTTTAAAAACCTAACCTAACCCTGACAGAACTCGGCCAGAGTTCGGC
This sequence comes from Iris pallida, assembly GCA_029216955.1. Taxonomy (NCBI): domain Eukaryota; kingdom Viridiplantae; phylum Streptophyta; class Magnoliopsida; order Asparagales; family Iridaceae; genus Iris; species Iris pallida. Next base: position 1,360,434 of record JANAVB010001000.1, on the reverse strand, counting down.
CAGAGTTCGGCCAGAGTTCGGTTAGTGGCCGTTTTGATTTTTGAATTCTCTGGAACTTGGTCCTCCTGCAGTTGCGGATTTGACCGAGATTTTCTCATCGAGTTCTGCCCGAATTCTGCCCGAATTCTGCCAGAATTCTGTCTTTGGAATTCCTATAAATAGAGAAGGATTTCGATCATTTCAACTCACTCATTCACTTTCAATCTTCTCTCTATCTAAAGCTTTCAGTCTTCCAAAGAGTTTTCTTGAGCTTTAAATTTCAGATTCCAATCCAATTACAATCCTCTAGTCGATTTGCCAGTACGGTACGGTCTAGAAGTTTCTGAGAGATTGTAATCAGAAGGCTTGATTGAAGAATACCTCTTCACAATTGAAGTTGGACGAGTTCTTCGTATCAAAGCTCGCGTTGTAGAAGTTGCAAGGACTTCGTAAGAAAACTTGCGGTTTTGCCAATAGTAGATTCAACTGGTAGCAAGAGTTCTACCGACTGGATTAGTCCTCAACAGAGGGAAAACCAGTATACATCGCTGTCTTTGCGTTTGCTCTCTTATCTCTGCCTTTACATTATTTAGTTGTGATTATTATTCTGTGATCTTGCTGCTAACATTTTTAATTAGCATAATTTCTGCTGCCAACTCTATTCACCTCCCCTCTAGAGTATTGTGCTTTACGATTTCGTTCCTACAATTGGTACCAGAAGCAGGTGTTACAGGTAAAGCAAGGTAACATTGCAATTATTTATTCATTTAATTAATTGTTATATAGATCACAGCACAACACATGGCAACTGTGAAATTCACGAGTGAAGGCCAGGCCACAAACAGACCTCCACTGTTTGATGGTACGAACTATACCTATTGGAAAACACGGATGAGTTTCTTCTTGAAATCTCTTGACTTTGATTTATGGTCTATTGTTATTGATGGCTATCAAAAGCAACCTCGTATAAATATTGATGGAGTTCTAGTTGAAAAACCCCATAACAGATATACAGAAGAAGAAAAGAAAAAGGCCAGTCTTGACGCACGTGCTATTAACGCTCTATTTTGTGCTTTAGACAGAACTGAATTTAACAGGGTGTCTATCTGCACAACGGCTAATGAAGTGTAGAAGCTACTTGAAGTCACACATGAAGGCACGACTCAAGTCAAAGAATCAAAGGTCAGCAGACTTACTCAAGAGTATGAGGTGTTCAAGATGAAGCCCAACAAAATAGTTACTCAGATGTTCGAAAGATTTCTGGATATTGTAAATCCCTTGTCCTCCCTAAGCAAAGAATACAGTAACCATGAAAAGATTCGCAAACTCCTGCGAGCACTTACCAAGAACTGGATTCCAAAGGCTACTGCAATCATTGAAGGGAACGACCTCACAACCATGTCCCTCGAAGTACTCATGGGTAAGCTACTCACTCATGAACTGGAGCTACAAGATTTTGAAAAGCCTGCACCAAAGGAAAAGACGATCGCTTTCAAGGCTCAGCACAGAAAAGCTGCTGAAGGTGATTCAGACAGCAGTGAATCTGATGCTGAAGATCAAGCACTCCTAGCAAGGAAATTCAAAAGATTCATGAGATATAAGAAGAGAGCCAAAGAAAACAACTAGCAGTAACAACTGGTATCAAGATGATGCTGTCTGCTATGGCTGCAAGAAGAAGGGACACATGAAGAAGGATTGTCCTACAAACTCATCATCAAGCAAGAAGAGCAACAGGTATGAAAAAGGGAACCTGAAGAGATCAACATCTCAGAGATATGCCAACACCAGCATATGGCATGAAAGTGAAGCCAGCAACTCAGAAGACGAACAATCAGAAGACGCTACAAACGTATGCTTTATGGCATCCGATCAGGTACCTACTGAACCTGTAGTTGATACATACGATGACTTCACCTTTGAGCAATTAGGAGATGCCTTCAGTGAACTGATAAGTGATTACAGGAAACTGCGTAGCAAATATCAGACCTCTAAGAAGGTACTCAAAGAGTACAAAGGAGAAATAGGAAGACTTACCGACCTACTAGCTGAGGTTAGAAATAATGTTAGTGAGTCTGGTGAGCTTTCCTCTATCAAGCTCTTATTACACGAGACTACCAAGTCATCTGAAGAGAAAGACAAAGTTATTGACCAACTTAAAGAAGAACTTTCTAAAGAGAAGAAAAGTCTTCAAAGTGCACAAATCAGAATGGAAACACTCACTTCTGATTATACTAAGTTGTATGACACTTCCAAAAGATTAGAAATTAGGTTAGGAAAACAGCCTGAGACTGCTGCTTCCTTCCCTAACACGTATCACTTACCGAAAAAATCGGAACATTCCCAAGCCAAACACTGTCAGACCTAACCCTATCAAACCTTTACCCCAAAAGGTTAAGCCCAAACAGGATTATAGGTATGCTTTCTTCTATACTAGAAAACCCAAACCTACCAACCATGCACACCACTCATCTTTCAACACTCAATATGCACAATGTCGTTATTGTGGCCTCATTGGTCATATTTCACCTGCATGTAGAATCAGAAAGCTTGTTGATTTAAATATTTATGCTAAAGGCTAACATTTCAGGACCCTACAAGAAATGGGTACCAAAAGTTTCATCTACAAATTGTTTTATAGGTGGAACACCCTTCACATGCTAAAAGCAAATGGATCCTCGACAGCGGTTGTTCACGGCATATGACCGGTGACGCTACATTATTTACAACACTGTCGAAGAAGAAGAAGGAAGGTTATATTTCCTTCGGTAATAACTTGAAAGGGTATATTATTGGTATCGGTGATGTTGGTAAGTCTCTCTATCATGTAATTAAGGATGTCTGTCTGGTTACCGAGTTGAAACATAATCTACTCAGCATAAGTCATTTAGCTGATCATGGTTATGGCATCAACTTTGGCAAAGACAAATGTACTATAGTTGATAGCTCAACTGGTAGTACTATCTTTGAAGGTATCAGGGAAGACAACATATATGTTTTCTATTTGTTGGAAGAAACTAACATTTCAGGTAGATGCTTAATGGCTAAAAGTGATGAGAGTCATCTGTGGCATATGAGACTCGGTCACACAAATATGGACACAATCTCAAGATTATCCACAAAGAAGCTAGTACACGATTTACCGGACATTACATTCAAGAAGGATTCGGTATGCAGTCAATGTGAAAAGAACAAAGCTACCAGATCCATATTCAAGTCAGTAAACGCAGTATGTACTACTAGACCTCTACAATTGCTTCATATGGACTTATTTGGTCCTAGCAGAGTTGCTAGCCTCGGAGGTAAGCTTTATGCTTTTGTAATTGTAGATGATTTCTCTAGATACACGTGGGTATACTTCCTGACACGCAAGAATGATGCATTATCCAAATTTGTCGCCTTTTGCAAGAAAGTACAGAATGAAAAAGGTTACATGATCACTCGTATTAGAAGCGATCATGGAGGCGAATTCGAGAATGCAGCGTTTGAGCAATTTTGTGACACACACGGTTTTGTACACGAGTTCTCCTGTCCTAGGACTCCACAACAAAATAGGAGTTGTGGAACGTAAGAACAGAACTCTATTCGAAATGGCCAGAGTAATGTTAAACCAGTTTAGTCTACCCAAATATTTCTGGGCTGAAGCTGTCAATACAGCTTGTTTTGTTCTCAATAGAGTTCTAATTCGACCCAAATCGAAGAAGACTCCATTTGATCGTTATGGTTTGATAGAATTCCATCAGTTTCATATTTTAGAATATTTGGTTGTAAGTGCTTTAATTCTTAATACAAAAGACAATTTGGAAAGTTTGACGAAAAGGCCGATGAAGGTATATTTTTAGGTTATGCGGCCAAGAGTAAAGGATACAGAGTCTTCAACTAAACGAACCATGATCATCGAAGAGTCAATCAACGTCACTTTTGATGAACTGAATCAAATGACTATCGATGACAATGACGAAGATCCAACTGTACCAAGCTCAACAACAGCTGATTCTCAACCAAGCTCGGCACTAGCTGATCCTCCTAGAGAAGATCCAGGAATCAGCTACCTTCAGAGTCTGCCGAAAATATTAAAATTTACTGCTGATCATCCAAAGGATTTGGTAATTGGTGACATTACCAAAGGTGTAAGTACTCGTACATCCAGTAGAGATATTATTTCTAGTGTTACATTCATTTCACAGCTAGAACCCAAAACTATTGATGAAGCATGTAGTGATAGTTTTTGGATAGATGCTATGTAAGAGAAATTAAACCAATTTAAACGGAATCAAGTTTGGGAACTTGTTCCCAAGCCTATTGATTATCCGGTCATTGGCACCCGTTGGGTATTCCGAAATAAACTAAATGAGAATGATTTAGTGACTCGTAATAAGGCTCGACTCGTAGCTCAAGGATACAATCAGGAAGAAGGTATCGACTACGATGAGACTTATGCCCCAGTTGCGAGATTAGAATCCATTCGCATGTTATGTGCATTTGCATGTTTTCATAATTTCAAATTATTTCAAATGGATGTCAAGAGTGCATTTTTAAATGGTTTTATAAAAGAAGAAGTTTTTGTAGCACAACCTCCAGGTTTCACAGATTTTAAAAACCCTGATCATGTTTTCAAGTTGAAGAAAGCTTTATACGGTTTGAAACAAGTCCCTCGTGCTTGGTATGATCGTCTAAGCTCCTTTCTACTTGACAACGGTTTTTCAAAAGGCAAGGTTGACACTACACTTTTTATTAAGTCCTTTAATGGTAAGCTTCTTTTAATACAGGTCATGATGATGATAATGATGATGATGATGATGATGAGGAGTTGTGATATGTTATCTAATTTTTAAGACTTAGACATTATCTATTGTATACTTGGAAATGCTCCGACATTCCAAGTTTTTCTATCTTTAGACTTTATTATCAGTATTTCTTTTGAGGACTTGTAATGGATATTTTTTATATCTCTTGGACATCATTTCATTTTTATGGATTTCGTAGTTTATCTTTCACATCAGTTTACTTATTTACTTAGCATCTTTATCTGCTTCTTTATTATAACTGCCTGTGAAATAATTCTTTGTTTATTATAAACTGCCTGAGACAAATACATGCCTGTGATGTCATTCAAATTTTCTTTACTATTTCTATCATGATTATTTTCTTGTGTTTCTTCACTGTTTGTTATTTATGCATTGATTGCGGGAGAGTTTTTCTCTTTCGCAATTATTTTGCTAAATGACAACGGAGGAGAAAAATAAAGATCTAACATTCTTTTGAGAAAATGCAGGACATGAACAATTTTTGATTTTATTTTCAATCTTAAATGTTATATCATTCATAGTTTGTCAATTATCAAAATGGGGGAGATTGTTGGCCCATTGGTCATATGGTCAAACTGATTTTAATAATTGATCAAACTCTGTCTTGATATATGAAGCTAGTCAGGATGTATCGGACTCTTGGACATGATCAAGAACAGCTATCTACTCAGTTCAAGACCGAAGCGATGTTTGCCTGTTCGAGTCTGTATTTCTTTGAGCAATATATTTTTCATTTTATTGAGTCTAAGAATACGTTGTACACCGAGTCGTACTGGCAAATAGGCTATTCCAAAATAATTTCAAAATATTTTTTAAAATGTCCTTAGTTTTGAAAAACATTCTTATTAACAAAAGCTTCAAAAAGGTTTTCAAAAATCTCCAAAAACTAATTTTAAAAACCTAACCTAACCCTGACAGAACTCGGCCAGAGTTCGGCCAGAGTTCGGTTAGTGGCCGTTTTGATTTTTGAATTATCTGGAACTTGGTCCTCCTGTAGTTACGGATTTGACCGAGATTTTCTCATCGAGTTCTGCCCGAATTCTGCCCGAATTCTGACAGAATTCTGTCTTTGGAATTCCTATAAATAGAGAAAGATTTTGATCATTTCAACTCACTCATTCCCTTTCAATCTTCTCTCTATCTAAAGCTTTCAGTCTTCCAAAGAGTTTTCTTGAGCTTTAAATTTCAGATCTCAAGCCAATTACAATCCTCTAGTCGATTTGCCAGTGCGGTGCGGTCTAGAAGTTTCTGAGAGATTGTAATCAGAAGGCTTGATTGAAGAATACCTCTTCACAATTGAAGTTGGACAAGTTCTTCGTATCAAAGCTCGCGTTGTAGAAGTTGCAAGGACTTCGTAAGAAAACTTGCGGTTTTGCCTAATAGTGGATTCAACTGGTAGCAAGAGTTCTACCGACTGGATTAGTCCTCAACAGAGGGAAACCAGTATACATCGATATCTTTGCGTTTGCTCTCTTATCTCTGCCTTTACATTATTTAGTTGTGATTATTATTCTGTGATCTTGCTGCTAACATTTTTAATTAGCATATTTCCGCTGCCAACTCTATTCACCGCCTCTAGAGTATTGTGCTTTACAATTTCGTTCCTACAATGAGGTCCCAGTGTCTATTCACCAGTCATTGTCAATCCCAACTGAGTAAACCTGCGCAATCATAGCAACGAAGTTAGGCTCACCTTGCTCCTTTTGTTTTGATTTTTCTTTGCAGTCCCTCTTTCAGTGGCCTTTTTTACCACAGTTGAAATAAGTCCCTGGTTCTTTGGACTTGGACTTGAACTGAGCCGACTTCACCTTCATATGGTAAACATCTTTCTTCTTTTGGTAGGGAGCCTTCTGCTTTCTTTTGGAATTTTCTCCTTGTACCATGTTTATCTTAGCCATCTGCTTGGATAAGGCGTCCACTTTGAGTTAAGCCCTCAACTCGTCTTCAACATGTATCTAGTGCAAGAGGCATTCCAAATTCACTTCCATCTTCGTGTGGTGTATGTCCGCGATGAAGTTGCTCCACCCAGGTGGGAGCTTGGCGACAATACTCCCGACGATAAAAGTATCGACCAAGGGTATGCCGTCATCTGCCAGCTTCTGACATAACTTGAGGAACTCCATGACTTGAGACAACATAGTTTTGTCATCCTCAAACCGCATTCTTCAAACCTTTTCGGTCACGTGGATCTTAGTTTCTGTTCTCATCTGCCTTGTAGAGATTCTCTATAGACTCCCAGATGTCCTTTGTATTAACCATCTTGCTCTATAACTCCGCCAAAGAGTCCTCCATGGAGTTCTGGATCAACAACTTACAGAGGTTATTATCCCATCTCCACTTCGACTACAAAGCCGTGGCTTCAGCAACCCTTCAAGCATTTTTACCTTCTGGAATCAAAGGTTCAGGATCTGTCAACACATAGTCGACGCTCATGAGTTGAAGATTAAGGCTGATATTTTTCTTCTAGACGTTAAAATACTCCCTGTCAAACTTCTCAAGTTTAAAACTTGTATCGAGAAGTTGTGCACGGTTGTTCTCCATCAGATCTGAATCTTGCTTTGAGATTGTTATTCCCGAAACAGATTTTTTGATGGAAAATGGAAATCTTAAACTCTTATTTCCAGAGAGATGAAAATTTCGTTCTCCTAAGAGAGAGATGAATACTCGTTCTCAACCAACGTTGATGCAACAAGATAAATGATCGCTCTCAACCGGAGTTGATGCAACGATATGAATAATCGCTCTCAACCGGAGTTGATGCAACGACTTTGCTGGGGTGATAAAGATCACCGTTGCTCAAAGCAAGATTCGCCTGATTGCGATCTACTCTCAGGAACCAGCAAGTTTGAAAGAACTTCTGGAACGCTATATGTCACCTCCTTTACGAACTCGAAGAACTCCTTAGGACTTCAATGGCGGCGACAACACTTCTCTCTTTATCTCTTTATTTTAGCGTAAGTTCTTAATGAAGGCTCGAAGAGAGTATTTATAGAGAAGGGCCGAAATCCTAATCCTAATCATGGACGTAACTGATTGCGAAAAGATAGGAGCGAATAATGGCAGGATTTGAATGAATTAAATTCAAACCCCACAAGGATCGGATCTGATCAATTAACTCAATCTTTCCATAACCGTTCAAATCTTCCAATCAGCAATATCATACGCCACCTATGCCCCATAGCCACTCAGCCCGTCAACCTGCGCGCGTAGCTGCAAAGCCCGCAGCAGCCCGCGACACCTGTGCGCCCAGCAGCCCTACAGCACCTGCGCACCGCAGCCCCGCGGCACTTGCGCGCCTGCGCACGAGCGCATCAACTGCGCACAATGCGCCTTGCGTCGATGCTAAGTGCAAAGTGCGCCAACAAAATGCCACTTTACCCCTTCAGCCCGAGCCCGAGTCCGAGTCCTAGTCGCTATGTCCCTTCGGGGCTTAGGTCCACAAGGAAATTATCCCATGAGCATGACAAAAAAATATTAATGCTTCTTTGTCGGTTTAGCCTTCTTTCCACTAGAAAAATGCCCCCACATGGCACCCATGTGCCTCTTCACACGTCATTGTGATCTCTCAACACAAGCAGAGCTTTATATAGAGATACCATACATTTAGTTTATCCAATGTGGGACTATATTTCTAGTTTCTAAAGCATAACACCAACAAGCAAAAATACCAACATAATTGTATATCAATAACATGCGACCTAGCTATATGAGGGTTTATGAATGACTTTCCATAATTAGAAGTTGGTAATTACAAGTCCCTCTCTAATAGACATGACAACCCCTTGACCGCGATGACGTAATAGGCTTAGGGTGTCTCATATCTCCTAGGTCGACACGATTCCGATAACTTGGAGATCGTTTACGAGATTAAATACTAGTTTTTCAAGACCGATGCATGATATATGTAATTTCTATTAAATAAAATAGTGCTAAATGTCAAGTATAACATTTCTATCTTTCTTTCTTTCTTGTAGACGGCCGAACCATAAACAATAGTCGTAGTTCTACAAAATATTGTTGTGAAATTAAGCTTACAATGAAACAAGCAGATTGCTAGAGGAGATGGTAGTTATACTATATATATTTTTAATTTGAAACAGAAACAAAAAGTTTGGAGAAGCAGTATATATAGACAAATGGCCGAAGGAAATATATTCTTTTTTTATAAAGTTAAAAATCCAAAATTTAATATTTGTTTACCCTTATCACGGTTTTCTATTTCATATATACATCTTTTGTGAAGCCCAAAAACTTAACCCACGGATAAGGAATGAGACTGCCACTGAGTCTATGACTTGATGATAGGCACATAATTATTTGATAGTTAGGTTGAACTTGTTTGGTTCTCGTATAAAATAACAAAAGTTTTATTTCAAATAGTAAATATCTGCTCTTACGAGCGTTTGACTTTGTCATTTTTGTATGTAAAAATGACAAATAGTGGGAATCAAACAGATTTAATTTGTCATTTGAACCAAAAAAGAAGAAGATGAAAGATGTCCTATTTCAAACGGAACCGAACATACGATTAAAACATGTTTGGACTCAAAAGCACCCATTTGCAACTGCCGTCAAAATATTTGGAGTCTAACAATATATGAGATATAAATTCATAAAATAGATGATGCAAGCATTCTATGTCTATGTCGATTATTATCTACCGAACCGGGTCAAGTTGGGTTTTGAGTTCAATGGCTACTTCTACTTAATGTTTTCAAAGAGCAGTCGAAAACACGTTGGGACAAAAAACAGGTTCGGTAACAATGTGTTATAATATATTTTTTAATAAAATAGTTCAAATTTAGAGTAGTTTTTGAAAGCAGACAAGAGTTGATTATCGAAAGCTTCTTCCAATGTTGTAAAAACCGGACCGGACCGGATCGGACCGGACCAGCAGTTGGATCAGTTCAAACCGGTTTATGCCAAAACATTGGTCCGGTTCGACTAAAACAGGGTCCTATAAGAAACTGTCAATTTTTTGTGAAAACTTGGTTCAACAGGTGAACCGGCCGAACCGGTTCACAATTGAACCGATCAAATTTTTTTTTTTTTTTTGAGAAAAAAATTTCAAAAAAAATTATCATGTGAAATTTAGACCATTTGATTCTTGATTTGCTTTTGATCGACCTTATAGCTGTAAAATTATACCAAACCAACATACTTATGACCAAATCAAACTACTTACCTATTTGAACCAAATCAAACTAACTCTATTTAAACTCCGATCCGACCTATATTTAAAAAATTAGGTTGGATCATCAGTCCGGTTTTCAAAACATCTTCTATTGTTGCTTTATATAAATGTGACAGCAATTACAAACTAAGTCTCGATATCGACAAAAACACATTGTGCTTTTATAAGTAGTGCAAATAGGTTTTACTGGGTACAGAATACTTCAGAATTTCCATATCCTCTCGAATTGTACTTGTTTTATGTAATTGTATTTCTGTGAACTGGTTGCACTCGAGCTTAGTGACTGTCAGACTAGGAAATTCCCTAACAAATGATAATGAACGAGAAAAAAGAAAGGGGAAAAAAAAAAGGTTCACTTCAATTATTCAGACCGACGTTTCGAACTGTCCAAACGGTTGATTATACCCCAACTTGATTCCTAGCGACTTGATCATTCCTACCGACCGAGCCGTATTAATTTGAAGAGGTCAGTTCCCTCAAGCCAATGCCTCCAGATGGTGGTCCGAGAAGGGGCTGATATTTGCTTCTCCAGGATGTAAGCTCGATCGGCCATATCGACTCTTGTTAGTGCTTCTGAGCACGTACAAGTTGTGTGATTGTACATGGCTCCAAAAATTGAAAGTCTAATTTTTTTTAACCTTCGTATATAATTAATGCAAAAAAATTATTTTTACATTTAGGTTATCCTATTTTATAGAAACTGCAGTTATATGACTCTTAGTATGTCAAAAAAATAAAATTACTTTTTAATAGCTTTTAGTATTTGTGCATGGCCGTTAGAATGTTAGAAAGGAAGAGTATCTGTTCTTAGAAAAGATTTTGCCCCATGTGCACTTTAGAACGTGTTAGAAAGGTAGAATATCGAGGACTCGAGATACGTTACAACATTGTTTTTAAAATAAATTTTGTCCAACGAACATCAATAAAAGAATCTTGATGATGGCAACACCATGGACAAAGGAGATGAGTTTTTGGTTATGATAAGTTTTCTCGTCCTGTCTTATTTCTCAGAATTTTTTAACAAAGTAAGTTAAACAATTTCAAAAAAGAAGAATACTCTTTCCTATTTGATGTGGGTGTAAAAAAATCCTTCTATAATGAGTCACATAGACAATAAGGTGTTGCTCACAAATAAGCAATACAACCAACATATAGTAGGCTTTATATCAAACGGCCGATGTAGTTAGGCTGGATATGCAATTTTTATTGAAGGCAATTTATGCTTTTTCTTCTCTCTTAGAAAATTGTCTGTTTCATAATTAAAAAAAAAACTTATCAAAAGCTTTTTGAAAGGTCGGCTAGCAAGTTTTGATAGCAGTGTCACACTTGTGGTTAGAAACTGGCTTTTTAGAGAACAGGAGCTATTCCAAACCTAGCCTTAACTAGTCCTGTTGATCCATAAATATAAAGGGAACTGTAATTATCAAAAAAAAAAAAAAATTCACAATGTCTACGTACTTCTAATTTGGATTATCGAAATTATTCTTAATTTATTAAAAATTATATATTTTATTGTTAAAAACTATAGTAAATTGATAATAGTTTTAGTAACACATCTTCCTAATCTGAAAACATTATAAATTCAAATATAAATAAGGGAAGTCACAAACCCATTGGATTGTTTATCTCTGCTCTACCTGGTTAGCCTACTGTGAATTGTGAAACGTTTCCAAATTAACAGCTAAACTTGTTCCATTTTTCAGCTCATGTACTTTTGTCTTTTTTGGGTACCCTGATCATTCTGAATGTTTGTTGTGTGATGACATACAGCGCCAGTCTAGAATTTTGGGGGTGTCGATGACAAAAATTAAAATTAAGTCCCTTCTTAAAAAATTTGAACAATCATGCCATTTACATAGAAAGTTTATGTCCGAGTTCGAGGCTTAGCTCCATTGGAAATTAATTTCCAAGAGCAAAAAGCATGAATATTTTATTGTTGATTTGACCTTTTTCTCCACTAGAAAAATACTCCCACACGGCACACCCATGTGCACCTCCACACCACTTACTCTAAACAAGCATAGTTTATATATAGAGATACATATTTTTTGCCTAGCCGATGTGGTACTAAAATTTCCAATGCAAAGACCAAAATTCTAACAGTCACCCACATATCTCTATATATAGGTTTGAGTGTTTCCCACAGTAACTCTTCATCATGCAATAGGAGAGATGTCGCTGACGACTTGAATTTTCCCGCATGGGTCAAACAACAGACTATAATGCAAGAATGGACTAAGCCTTGAATTCTGCCTCATAGCTGAAATTTTTTTCACTCACATAATGTAGTTACATGTGCTTCTGGCTGCACATTAAAAGTGCTGTGTCAGCCTGGTTTCAGTGTATAATTTTGGGCATCTACAAGTTTGCCCCCAAGAGACGGCCTGCTATCTTTGTCAATACACTATAGGTGAGTTTTTAATTAAAGAGACATGGCATGAAGCGCCTTGCGCTTCCCTTGCGGTGCTACATTGCTATGATATGGCCTAAAGTCGAGGCATTATCCCAACCGGGAACCTCATCGTAGTGTCATACTACTGTAGCATGAGATCACCGCCTTTTTGTAGTATCGTACTATCTAGCATGAAGCCTTAGGCTCCCTTGCAGTGTTACGCCGCAACGACGTGGCTTGCAAGGCTGAGGCTTTACCCCTATCCGGGTACCTCATCGTGGTACCGTGCCACTTTAACATGAGGAACATCTCCCCTTTGTAGTGCTGACTACCCCTATTTAATTTCATCATACAGTATTAGGTTACCTGCCTATTTGCGCTGCTACGCCGCTATGACTTGGCTCGCAAAGCCGAGACATTACCCCTTTCGGGAACCTCATGGTGGAGTCACCCCACTGTAGCATGGAGTTTCACTCCTTGTAATGCTGCGCTACCGTGCTTCCTGTAAAGCACACCAGACATTCACTCTGCCTGAGAACTCATTAATGTGTTTAAGCCAACCTTCCTACAGGAACCATTTTCTGCAGAAAACAACAGTAGACAACAGTGGTTGTATGCCCGTAACCTCTCCATGCCCTATAGGACATGTACCTACCGTTCCTGATATTCTTTCGGTAAATGGTCCTCCCTTGAACCAAAAGCTAGATGCCTAGTAGATTTTTTTTTGAACTAATAGTATAAAATTTTATGGTAGGAATACAATAACACAATATCAGAATATCTTCAAGCCTATTTTACTTGTTGTGTCATCGAACAGCTGGCGCTTGAGGCACATGGTGAACGGATTCGCCAGATTTTTCTGACTCTGAACATCAACCACTGTAATAACACCTCTCTTAATAAGATCGTGTACTGTCCTATGCTTTAACCGCACAGTCCTCTTATTTTCATTGAAGAGGTCATTTGATGTCACCGCCGCAGTCGCTTGGTTGTCGCAGTATATCTGTATCGTCGGTATTTGTACCCCAACTACTGGAAGATCATACATGAGCTTTCGAAGACATTTTGCTTCCTCTGCTGCAGTATCAAGTGCAAAGAACTCAGATTCCATGGATGACCGCGAGAGCATAGTCTACTTCTTTGACTTCCACGATATAGCAGGTCCATCTATTGTGAAAGTGAATCCATCTGTGGACCTCTAGCTCTCCACCTTTGAGCACCAGCCGGCATCACTGAAGCTTTCCACAACCGACAGAGCTCTGCTGTAGTGCAGTGGATATGTCTGAGTATTCTTGAGATATCTCATAACCCGTTTTACAGCTTTCCAATGCTCAATGCCTGGGTTGCTCGTTAAATGACTCAATATTTCTACGGCGAAAGCTATGTCAGGCCTTGTGGCAGTAGCGACATACATCAAACTTCTGATAACGCTTGCGTACTCTAGTTGTATGATGCTTTCTCCTAAATTAGGCTTCAGCTTCATATCACACCTGTAAGACGTATCGATCCCTGGAAGATCCTGATACCCATAGCCTGTAATCATCTTCTCAATATAATGCGACTGTGACAGCACTAGTCCAGTGTCTGTCCGGATAATTTTGATCCCTATGATAACATCAACTTCCTCCAAGTCCTTCATACTGAACTTGTTCGAAATTAACTTCTTTGTCTCCGTGACACAGCCCATATTCATACCTAGGATTAGCATGTCGTCTAGATATAGACAAACAATTACATCTCTTCCATCAGTAAACTTTGTGAAAACACACTTGTCCGTCTCGCTGACCCTGTAGCCATTTGACCTTATAACCTTGTCAAATTTCTTATGCCACATCTTGGGAGATTTTTTAAGACCGTACAAGGATTTTACCAAATTGTAGGCCTTGTCTTCAAGACCCTTGACGACAAATCCCTCTGGCTGTTGTATATAAATCTCTTCGGTCAGCTCGATATTTAGGAAAGCCATTTCATATCCATATAATATATCACCATCTTATGTATTGCTGTAAGAGCAATCAACATTCTGATGGTGGTCATCCGGGCTACTGGAGCATACGTGTCAAAGTAGTCGATCCCCTGTTTCTGAAAAAACCCCTTGGCAACCAGCCTAGTCTTGAACTTGTCAATAGTTCTGTTTGCTTTCATCTTCTTCTTGAAGATCCATTTGCATCCGATGGGTTTCGCTCCTTCAGGAAGATCAACTAACAACCCAAGTGTTATTTGAGGTGATGGAATCAATTTCATTGTCAATCGCCTCCTTCCAGAAAACTGCGTCTCTGGTCTTCATCGCCTCATCATAGGTACGCAGATCTGCTTCCACATGATAGGTGACAAAGTCATTTCCGAAGTCCTTCGGCCTCCTCACACGCTTCGCTGACGGCTCAGCAAGTTCTGGTTCAACCGTTGTTTCAACAACATCTTTTTGGACTACATCCTCATTGGAAACTTTAGTTTCATGCGCACCCTCATTGTTCTCCGAAATATCCGTAAGAATAATATTTTTGTGCCTTACAAATTTGTCTTCAAAATATTCTGCGTCGCGAGATTCAATGACATGATTTGACTCAGTATCAAGAAATCTCCGAACATCATTCTTCTCGGCATAACCCAAGAAGATCGTCTTTGCAGTCCTTGTCCCAAGCTTCTGGTTCTTCAGATCTGGAAGCTTCACATATGCTAGACACCCCCAAACTTGAATGACATTCAAGTTAGGTCTGACTTTGAACTAGAGTTCATGAGGAGTAACGTCTAAAATTGCATGAGACACTCTATTTAAATAAAAGTGGCTGTCAATACAGCTTTTTTCCAGTAGCATTTTGGAAGACTCGCAGTCAACAGCATTGAGTTAATCATTTTTGTCAACGTTCTATTCTTCCTCTCTGCTACTCCGTTAGATTGAGGAGAGTACGGAGCCGTAGTCTCGTTGACAATTCCCGTAGGACCGATCGTCCTTACTAAGGCATGATACCGCGTGAGCCTAGATGGTGCTCATGCAAGGCAAGTCCATAACAGCCTATTACAGGCTAAGCGACGGGGGGTCGTCGCACAGAAGTTCCAAGCAGAAATATTGAATAGTCAGCAACAGAAATGGAAGCAAAACACAAGTTATGCAAAATGCTCTTTTATTGATATTGAACAAAGATTATAATGTGGGCAAGAGGCCAAATTATAAGTCTCTCAAGCTCACTTTTCTCTCATATTACAAGTCACTCTGCTCTCTCTCATTTCTCAATACAAGCTTCAAGCGACGAGTGGCAGATTCTTCGGAATGGCGATGTCCATACATTATATCCCGTATAAGTTCTCACTCCATGCAGTCGTACGCCTCGAAATGCCAAGAAAACTCCGTACCTTGACGTATCCAAGCGAGCTCCGTAATCGAGCTTCTACCTGTGCCTGCACATGAAAACTGTGTGGGTGTCAGTACTCAACTGTACTGATGGAGTGAGCTCCTCGCACACCCATACAAAACCGACACGTTCATTTACTTTGTGAAGCTTAATCCCTTTTTTATTATCTTTCTAGTCTTGCCTTAGGATCAATTTTAGGACAAAGATGCCTTGGCCTATGCTTGGGCCACGACATAATCGTTTTATAGTGTCTTCGTGTATCACGATGGAGGTAGTGCCTCATCGCTTAGCAATTCGACCAAACTTCAACCCGAAGCGGCAGGGCAGTGCCATGACTTTTACTTGTCTCGTGTACCGCTAAGCCATTCTTGTGTCGATAATGTCAAGGTGACGACTCGTGCAGGTCGTGCCACTAGACCTTGCCTAGACTTGTCTGTGCTTCAAGATTGAGGTCGTGCCTCACAACTTATCATGACATGTCCATGCTACCGCCTCGCAGCCTTCCTGTTTGACTCATCAACCGACTTAGACAAGACTTGTGAACTTAGTATCGATGACACGAACATCCCAACATCGTGCCTCGTACCAAGCATGGTATATACGTTGTATCCAAATCTTAGGCCCAAACATTATGTTACCGACCGAACATGCATTCAAGTCCTTGACTCAGTCCAAAGGCATACACACGATTTGCCGTTATTCTGCCGACTCATCTATATGAAATGGTCACTAGCAATGTCACGCTATCTCGGACTAGCTCGGAATATTGGACCTTCCCTCAATGCGGGTAGCTAGCCCCGGAGCCGCCGAATTCCCAT
Organism: Iris pallida; assembly: GCA_029216955.1. Lineage (NCBI taxonomy): Eukaryota > Viridiplantae > Streptophyta > Magnoliopsida > Asparagales > Iridaceae > Iris > Iris pallida. The sequence continues at coordinate 1,343,896 of JANAVB010001000.1, read as the reverse complement.
GCGGTTATCCAATATCTGTTGAGCCAGCGCGCTTCCCCCGGGCAGACATGTAACACCCAATTTTCTACATGAGGGTAATTTTGAAATTTTGTGTTTTAATTATTTATTTATGATATTTAAATTGTAATATAATTTTTGGTGATTTTTAATTATTTTAAAAACTATTTAAAAATTATGACTTGTGATTTTGATGTGCAGCTAGTGAAACCCTAGAGACTGTCTGACCTAGAGCCTAACCATGTGATTGGAATTTTTATTTATCATTTTTAGCCTAGGGGTAATTTTTTCATTTTAACTTATTAGAATTCTTTGATTAATTATTGGATTGATGATTGTTGATTTTGACTTTTACTAGTTGTGACTTAAGAGAATAACCTAGATGTTGACACTAGTTGTGGTGACTTGAATAACATGGTGTGACCCTAGTCTAACTTAAATTAACCCTAGTTTAGTCATTTAGAATCTAGTTTGAAATATGAGGAATAATGAATAGGTTCATGACTTATGACTTATGATTTAATTTCATGACTTATGAAACTTGGCCCATGGCCCATGACTTGAAACCCTAACCCTAATTTCATCCTTTATGACCAGCCAGCCACCTAGGAATTGCCAACCCTATAAAATCTCTCTTCCTATTGTTCTTGCCTCTTTTGTATCATTTCTCCATTTGGCAAAAAATAAGGTTTGTTTCCTTCTTCAAAATTTCTATTTTATTTATTTATCCTCCTTTTTTATTCTAATCATTTGCATTGGGTTCTAAATGATGTTTATGGACTGTTGGTGGAGAGCTATTTCAGTTTGGGATCAATTTGGAGCATTTGGCTATCAAGAAGAATACCCCCCATTTAAAATTTTTTCTTGCTATTTGCACCTATAGGTAAAACTCCTCAAATTGTGCTAATATTCTGATTTCTTTGCATACTAGATCTAGGTGTCTCCTAGCTGTCCCTAGAGTTTGGATAGAAACCGTGTCCATTTTGTGTCCGTATCGGGCACGTATCAATGTGTCTATATAGGTGTTTGATGAAATGCTTGAATGGATTAAATCTTTGTATTTTCTAAAATAAATTACATATTTGGGAAGCCCTTGATGTGTGTTTTCGAAACCCCACAGACTAAGCACATTTTCGTGTCATTTCTGTGTCAAAAACGGTCGTGGACACGCTGCACGCATAGCGCACGGGTGCCCTGATGACACGCACCGATTTGTCACGTATTTGACCACGTGGACACGTACCACTGGGCACAGAGGTGGGGGCCATCACTGACAGACCCCCCTCGAGTTTCAGGACAAGTCGTGTCGTGTCGGACACGAAATCACGAGTGCACCGATCTTACACTGCACTGTTCTGCACGAACAATGGCTTCTGACACGGGCTTAGTGTCCCTCATGGACACGTCGTGGTGACGTGTCAGAGACACAAATGTGTTGCCCTATGTTGGGCGAACACAGGGACACGAGCACAGAGCCTCGTGTGTCGTGTGTACGAGGCCACGACACGCGTGCACGAGGATGCTTTGACTGTATTTTTCTGATACTTCGTTCTTCTGTTTTGGACACGTTTGTGTCCACTTGGTTGGAAACAAATACCCCCCTAACATGTCAACATTTAGAGAACACCACTGTACACCTGTCTTTGGGTTTCACATAAGAATTAATTTTATTTGGGTTCGAAATAAATTTTTACTGATACCTGGTTCCATGTTTTCTATTGTACTGATATTTCGAAAACTGGGAATTGGGTTTTAGTTTCAAACCAACTTTGTGATTTCAAAATTGGGTTTGGTTTTGGATATATGAATTGTCTATTGTATATATGATCACTGTTGGTTGGTTGTGAATTTGAATTACAGAATGTTAACAATTGATATGAAACCTGAGAACATGAGAGTAGTTCAAAAAACTGTAAACTGAATTTTTTGAGAATTAATTATGTTTTTCTGACTTGATGATTAAATTACCATGTTGGATTATATGTATGTAGCTGAGTTAAGTTGCATGTCGGGGTTTCATTTGGCTAAGTTATGGGTTTTCAAATTGTGATTTGGACTGATTAACCTGAGACTTTATTCCCCTTATATTAAAATTGAAACCGAGAATGGGTTAGTTGTTTGGTTTGATTTAAGGGTCGGGCTTTACATTATTCATACACTTTATTTCGAAATTGGGGTTATATAAAAACCTGATATCTGAGATTGGACTATAGGCTTGAGTTTAAATGTTCTGATTTTAAAACTGAAATGATATATTTAACTGAGTTTGGTTGAGTTCAAAACTGAATAATATATGCATGCACACACATGTTTATACATTACAACTGAGATTGAATGTTAACTGGTTTGGATTTAATATGCTATAGGGTTGATAGATGTGTGTTAAACTGAAATGAGGTTGGGGTTTCAAATGTTAATTAAAATTGTCATGTTCAAGCTGATTTTTCTAACCTGTGAACACGGGTGTTACACACACATTATTTCATTGCTGACTAAAACCTTCCTATTGATTTCCTAAATATCTCTACAAACGCACATAGGTGTAACATGAGTTCATTTACCACACACTGAGACACTCTACTGAGATTTAATGCCCTGTCATGTACACACACTGCACCCTCACCAGGCCAACTAATTTGAACTGTCACACTGTTTTTCTGAAAACTGAGAACCTGGGAATTTGTACACCACATATAGCTAATGACACACACCCACAGGAATCACACTCATGAACACACACACCCTATAGCCCCTATCACCCTTACACACATCTATGCCCTGCCAACCCTGAAAAACTGAGATGCACTAATTCCTATACACACACACACACTCCCTGTAAACCTGAGATTTGCACCCTCGTTTGTCACTCATACACACACGCACATCACAACACACACACACTCCACTGGATTTTAAAACTGAGAACTTATTGTGTTGAAAACTGGGAACACACACCCTCCACCTATGTACTGTCCTAAAAATTCAGTCCCCTCTTCCTTTCATTTTCCCTCTTCCTATGCACATCTAACATGTATATGTAATGAATGATATATGTATAATGCCATGCATATTGGTGAGCACATATGAATGCAATATGCATATATGAATGCATATGGGAATACATGTATATATGCAAGCATGAATGAAGTATCTGATGTAAGCATGTAGGTAAATTAATGTAGTGTAGCGTAGGAATGCAAGATATTAATTCATGTAGTGAAAATGAAAGCAAGTATAAATGTATGCAAGGTAGGCATGTATGTATATATTAATGTATGCATACATGTATATATATATATATATATATATATATATATATATATATATATATATATATATATATATATATATATATGTGTGTGTGTGTGTGTGTGTGTGTGTGTGTGTGTGTGTGTGTGTGTGTGTGGATGTATGAAGATAGGTATATATGAATGTATACATGCAATGAAATATATGAATGAATACCTATATGTTAACTAGAAGTGCAACCTTGCCTAATGCTACACAATGTTTATACACACACAACCTGTATATATACCCTATATACATATATTATTATATATGTGAATATAATGTGAATGTATAATGTGATCATGTAACCAATGTATGCATAGTCATGATCTAATGTATTGGTATATAGGCAATGTAGGCATCTATGAATGAATGTATAGATGTATAGTATGGATGCATGAATGTAGGCAATACAATATAGTATGAATATATATATATATGCCTTGGTGGTTCACATTGCTTGCCTTGCTTGTGTCTAGCCTTAATTGCATAGTATAGACTTGGTTAGGCTTAGTGAGACTTGTTTAGGCTAGGACTTGACCTGGTGACCTAGTTTGACGAGTGTAGTTGACTAGAGTTGACCAAACGTTGACTCTAGTCTAGTTTGACCTAGACGGCATGCATTTGCATTGTACATTTTATTTATCATCCCCTGTATATGTCTTGACTTGTGTTGCTCTAAATAGGAGTCAGATACCTCATTTCAGACAGTATATTCTCACAGATATTTAGATACCAGGTGAGTATATTATCTGAACATTTCATAACTTGCTTAGGATTATATTCCTGCTCTAGATTACCTTATTTGATGCTGTCACGATATTATCACGGATTGGTACTATATGGATCCCTACATGAAATGTTATTCCCCTCGGGAGCTTCGGATACTTCATGTCATGTGTTTCATGTACATCATGTATTCCTTGCTCTCAAGTTATTCATGTTTCTCATGTATTTCATGCTCGTTTATGCATGCTCGGGTACTCTCATGTGCTCTCATGTTCGGTCATGTTTCTCATGTATCTCATGTATAACCTATACTTCATGTGTACCCTTCATGGGCCTTCATTTGGAATTCATGTGCACTCAGTTCTGAGCCCTCATGTTTACTTCATGTACACCCATCTATGGGCTTTCATGTAAAAAATTATGTACGCAACATAATTGTCTGGATCCTTGTGTATTGATTGGGGTATGGGAAAGCTAAATAGTCATGTAAACAATTTTAAAGTAGTATAATCATGTACGCCTCTTTAGTATATTCATGTGAAAATCCAGCCGTTCACATGTCGACTTTGTACTCTCCATCACTAGTCACTGATAGTTCTCTACATATAGTAGATATTTCTATTACAGTTCTCTCTATTTACATCATGTACATTCTTTTAGTTTCATGCATCGTACTCTCTTGCACGTTTATATTTTCTAACCTGTTATGATCTGTATGAGATATATTGTGCTCGCTCCCGTCCTGACTGGACCTGTTAAAAATTTTACAAAGGATGATGAGGAACCTTGTACCCCTTACTATGGAGCTTGCCTAGATGACACTCGCGACCTGGACCCTTGGGAGGTTCAGGCAGCTGCTGAGGATGATACCCATGCATAGTGTAGATAGTCTAGACTGTTCTTTTTTTTCATGTTAGTCGTTGTCTTTGATTTCAGAGTTGTATATTTATGGAGATGTTGAGACTGGTAGTTGTTAACTTTGATGTATTTTACTTCTATTTGTACCTCAATTTGAGGATTTTCTTATCTAATCCATCGTGCTATATTCTACCTCTAGATTGTGATTGAGTTGTACCTTCTGTTACTTGGCCTCCAGTTGAAAAGTATTTCATATTGTGTTAGTTATAGTTCATGACCTAGAACAGCATTCTACCGTCGACACTGCGGCGTAGGCTAGGGGCTGCTACGTACTCGTACCCTCACAGTGGGTGCGGGTCATGACAAGAAATGATCTCGGTTCACCGGCGATCATTCGAGAAGACTACACCTTGTGCACAAGTTGTCCAAAGACCACTACACCATAATAGGCGATTACCCACGGTTATTACCGTGACAATAATTTTTCGTAACGGTAATAACCGTTACTAGTGGGGCGTGGTTATTATTTAGTCACGGTAATAACCGTAACAACTATTTATTTTGGTCACGGTTATAACCGTGATAAATATTTGTAATAGTCACGGTAATAACCGTGACAAGTAATTGTTTAGTAACAGTTAAAACCGTTGCAAATGCTTTATGTTGTAACGGTTATAACCGTTAGAGAAGTCCAATGATGTGACGATTTTTACCGTGATTAATTTTTCATTTGTCACAGTTATTAATGTGGCAGTTAATTTGTTTTGTCACAGTTATTACTGTTACTACATTATTTTTTTCGTAACTATTCTCCACTAATTGTCACAGTTATAACCATTACAATTGGACTATTTAAAAAAAAAAAACTACATTCAACTTGTATCCAATTTCATAATATTTTCCTTCATAATAATTCAACCATTCCAAACCAATAAATAAACCACAAAATTTTTAATAACAATTCCTAGCAAGTAACTAATTAACCACATAATAGGCGATTACCCATTTAACCATTCCAAACTAGAAACAAAACCACATAATTTGTAATAACAATTCAACCATTCAAATTAGTAATTAAACCACATAATATTTGAAAAATAAGCAACTAAACCACATATGATGTTCAGTAGCATCCATACATTAATATTTTAGTAAGGAAACATTCCATTGTTAGTTTCAATGACAACAAAATAAGGCTCTAGATGCATGAAGCAAACCACAAAACATTTCAAACTCTTGTGTTTTTGGATAATCAAGACGAGGCTCTCTTGAGGAAGAATGAAAGTGCTTGCATCCATGCTAAAACTGTACAAATTCCTGCATGTAAGAGAAAAAGAAGTATCATTTAGTTACAGGATATATATGAACAAAGCCAACAAGAATTTTCTAAAAAAAATGTTGCAGGATATGCACAAAGGCAAAAACCAAGTACATATGGCCAATTGCCAGCATATATATGTTACAGGATATACACAAAAAATGTTACAGGAAATACACAAAGCCACAAAAATTTTCTAACAAACTTTGCCAGCATATATATGAATAAAGCCAATTGCCACAAAAATGTTACAGGAAGTACATATGGCCAATTGCCACCAATTGCCACAAAAAAATGTTGCAGGATATACACAAAGCCAAAATGTTACAGGATATATATGGCCAATTGCCAGCAGATATATGAACAAAGCCAACAAGAATTTTCTAAAAAAAAATGTTACAGGATATACACAAAGCCAAAAACCAAGTACAAAAAATTGCAAGTAAGCATAACTGCAAATATGAACAACCAGAGCAGTATATGACCAAATGTTGCATACCCAGGATAACAAAGCAATAAAAACAGCCAGAAATAAGAAAGCAATAGTACCCTTCCTATGGAATCGGTATAACAAATGTTGCAACATCAGTTGCATCATCAGTTGCATACCCAGGATAACAAATGTTGCATCATCAGTTGCATACCCAGGATAACAAATGTTGCATCATCAGTTGATAACAAAGCAATAGTACTAGAAGGTCACAAAAATCACAATCAATAACAAAGTAGTTGTAGAAGAATTTACCAAGGTTCACAGTATCGGTATTGGAATCGGTATCGGACCCTTCCTATGGATTATATCTTCAATGTTTAAAGAAAAATAATATCAAATATGCACATCAAAAGCATAAAAACAGCCAGAAATAAGAATTCCTGAACACAAGGTTTTGCGGCAAGCTGCATGAAGCCTTGTTCTGTATTAAGCCCAGCTAAGGCCACATCCACTATAAGATTAGAGTTTACCATACTGCTTTACTACCTTAACCATGTTATGTTTGCTCTAGCCAAGTTCAAGCAGCTCCTCCAACTAAGTTCCTAAGGCTCCTAACACTTTTTCCATCAGTCATTATTGCACACCTCCAAGTCTCACCTTACCCATGTAGTTGAAGCCACACCTCTCTTTAGTGTACTCATTTCATACCCCATGAATGTATTCCCTGTTATCTTAACGTCTAGTGTTCTGCAGCTTATCCATCTCATTTTCTGGACAATTTTCTTGATCGTCCTACATTTTAACCGAAAAGGCTGTTTTAAAGCAGTTTATTCTAGGCCACTTAGGTATCTCTAGGCCACCAATGTGTGCTACTCCCTTGAATTTCTTGTGTTGTTTGAAAATTTTACATTTCTTTTCCTCTACATTCTAAAGTTGCTTGTAACAATTCAAATTTAGACACATATATATGAAGCAAATCAAGAGGAAGAAGAATACAAACTCCATAAAATCAGGATCCCCAATTCATCACACACATAAAAAAAATTCAAGATCCCCAATTAATCACACACATTAATTAGCTCTATCCTTGAAACATACCCAGATAAGGCTCAAAGCATTATGAAGGAACATACCCCGATATGGCTTAAAGCATTCATTATTCTACTCATCATCGCCATTTATGTTTTGGACTCATAAAGTGCATATGAATGGAAGCAAAAAAATGCATTATATAGCAAAACAAGACTGCATAAAGTTACCTTTCCCCTTGTTAAGCCCCTACAAATGGTCTGAAAATCCATTTTGAGCAGCAGCAGCAATCCCAAACCAGGCCTTTATGTGCAGCTTACATACTATGGTGTGAATCCTGAGGATATGTGATACATTCAAAATTATAAATACTTTGGAAAGCAATATAAATGATACATTCAAACTATGATAAAGGCTTCGGAGAGCAATATAAATGCTTTGGAAAGCAATATAAATAGTATTAAGTGCCTAGAAATATATTTTCTCATCAAATTTAGTGTACCTCCAAAAGTACACCACCAACCTTCCTCCGAAGCGCTCCATACTGCATAAAGGAAGCTCAAGATCAATATAATCACATAAACACTTTACTATCAACACATCCTTATCGTTTGTATATATATACCTGTTGTCACAAATACCTGAGCCGTTTGGCTCCCCAAACAAGAAAACCTCCATCAGCTATTTCACAAAGAAAAGATATTCCATCTTGTGGACCATCATAAACTGTTGCTTCTGGCTTTATCATCTTGCACTTTTCTTCCACGACAGGTAGTGTGAGATGCTATAAATCCCTTGGCTACATCCTCTCGTTCCCGTCCAAGTAAAATAACATTTTGTTTTCCTCCATGAGCCGGTCCATCATTGTTATCATGGACAACATGACCATTATTTTTGTTACCATGGACAACAGGACTATTATTGTTGTTACTAGGGACACGACCGACGGTATTCAAAACAGGATTCAAATTTCCTATAGTTTTACTGATATGCACGGAGTTAGACGCCCCTTCTGTCTCGGGCGTTCCAGAAGCAAAAGTTGGATTTTGGGACTGATGTGTAGCGTCGTCACGAGCGAGCAATTCCCGTAACATAACCTCAACAATATCCAACCTTTGGAGAACCTCTGGGTTGGTATTTTTGCTGGCTATTGCCTTTGCGGCTTGTCTAATTTTTACTTGCTTCACCGAGGATGTGGAGCTAACTGCACGACAACGACTCTTTTTATCGACTCCAAAAACTTCAGCAATAGGGTCAGTCTCAAGGTCTTCTAGGCTTGACACACCATCATGACCACTCGCACTTGCAGCTTCTTTTTGCCTCTTTTCTGCTGCTTCTAATTCATTCTGTGATTTGACATGTTATAAGAAAAATATGAGTTTAAGAAGGCTAAAAATATTTGAAAAGCTGATATAAAAAACTGATATTTAAAACTGATATTTAAGAAAAATATGAATAAACTACTTCCGGTGGCACATTTCCAGAACATATATGAAACCTCATTTTATACAAATAGAACCTCATTTTGTACTTACATATTTCTCCAATGCGCATGGAAGCACATTTCCAGTAGCCTTACTTTTGTGGGCTCTCTTCCACGCTTCTGACCGTGTAACACCCTCCGCAGGATGTTCTTCCTCCTACAAGTACAAGTAGGAATTAAAAACAGTACTTCCAAGAGCATGAAAAATAACAATATCAATCTTTTTTGGAGTAAAATTATAGTATAATACACACCAATTCTTCGTATACTCTTTTATAACTTTTCCTTCCAAGAGCATGGGAGATTTTACATTGGGCCTTGTTTTCAGCATTCTTCTTGCGTTGCTCAATATTCTTTGGAGTGTACTCATTCTCGATAAACTTCTCCCACCAGATTTTATCAATATCATCAGGACATTGAGCTAGTGCTAGAGGTTTCGGTAAGTATATGCCTTCTTGATCAACATAAAAGACGCAAATAAAGTAACATGTTGTTCCTGATCAACATATCCTTCTAAACACAAACATTAAAATCCAATATGCTAGTTACTGGCTACTTTTATACACAAGAAGCCAATAGCAAGTTAAAAAAAAAACTATGCACGCAGCAGCTGTTAAGCTGCAATTTCTTATACTACTGCTTGAGTTGTATATATTGTCTCAATAATGTGATGCATGTTTGAGTAATTACACTGCCATGAAATCAGAACCATGCTGCTGTTGTATCATAGACAATGTAGTAGTACCTAGCTGGCATTTTGACAATTGTAGGGGAGCAGAGCAGTGGTTTGTGTACTAATTTTGTATGTATATTGATTGGTTTCTGAATTCTGAACCCATGAGAATTGGGCATGACTGTGATTTCTCTCGTCTTAATAATAAGATATACACACATGAATCTCAGGATGGACCCAGGTCCAAAGCCTACAGAATAATATTCAACAATATAATAATAAGCACGGAAGCAAGAATCATGCGTGATGAAAGAAACCACATTTGACAAGTGATGAAAGAAACCACGTTGACAAAGGAAATTGCGACTCATTTATCCAGATGGTTAGTTGGATCTTTTTAAGTCCTAGATTCATTTGCAATTATATCTCTCCTCGTCATCGAGGGTCTCCCCTACAAGGAAATTGCGACTCAGCCGTTGCTAACACGATATGACAGGATACAAACATGATAAGGTGCAAGGAAACAAATACGCACGGCACAGACACTACACCAACTTTAGATTATCCTAATCTATTTTGGAGCGTCTTTGATAAGTATATGTTCAATGAAGAACAATAGATTAAATGAGTTACCACACAGTTTGATATTACACATAAGAAGAAATTATGTAAATAAAAAATAAACATCAATTCATCTTCCTAAGTTTTTATTTCAATAATTCATCCTCTCACATAACAAAGGATATGCAAAATAATAATGCAAACGCAGCGATAAGTGATCATTTCTTGAAAATGACACCATTGCTCGCCTAAATTTAACCTTCATAAAATCGGATAACCAACATTTGTCTAGTTTTTAGATTTCATTGCTCCTATGATGGTCTGAATTTCCTTCTGCTTGCTGATTTTATCGAGTCAGCCTTTGATTTCCTATGGTGGTCTACAAAATTTATAACAGATAAGTACATCGCACATTGTTGGTGGAACTCTTAGCCAGTGGCACCAAAATATCACAAAAAATAAATAAAACCAACGACGAACAATAATTTCTTGATCATGAAAAGAATAAAATAGATCATAAAAAGAAGAAAGTACCTTCGGATATCCTTACCTCTTCGACGATGCTGGAGGTGTGGTGGAGGTAATCAAATCGAATACTAACAAAAGAAAAATTGATATTGTAAGGGAGAATGAGAGAGCAAAAAATTCACAAACCCTAATCAAACCATAATCAAATCAAAATAAAACCCTAATAAAACCCGAAATCGAGATTATGAGGGAGAAGAAAAGCCGTACCTTTAACTCTCTGTCGCGACGGAGAGGAAGTACAGCAGGCAATTTTATTAGGGTTTTACAGAAACCCTAATAAAAAGGGGCCGAGGGTTTCTCGAGCGAGGGAGGGGGTTTCTCGAGCGAGGGTTTCTCGACGGAGAGAAAGAGCTGGAGATGAAGGAAGTGTTTTTGCGGGAGAGGGAGGTAGGTTTTACTAAAAAATCGTAGGAGGGAACAATGAAAAAGTGTACGGGAAATTTTGGGTTGGAAATTTTCACCTGTGTTTTTTTCCCACGATTTTTAGTGTCACATGCACATAAAAAATATTTAAGTCACAAAATTGGAATTTTCATAACACTTAATTATTAATTGTCACGGTTATAAATGTTATTAGTCTATGACGGTTTTAACCGTTACTAATGAAAAGAAATATGTGTGACAAATAACATGTTTTGGTGTAGTGGACCATGCAAGACTCAACTCGATCTACGAAGTCCTTCCTTAATCATGACCACGTTTTCCAACTTTCTATCGAGACTCCTAAGTAGCATGACTAATCTTGGCGACAACTAGTCGCGTGAACTTCCTTATCGAGACTCCCAAGTAGCGGGATCGATCTCGTGAACTTCCTTATCGAGACTCCTAAGTAACGAGACCGATCTCGTGAACTTTCTTATCGAGACTCTCAAGTAGCAGGACCGATCTCGTGAACTTCCTTATCGAGACTCCCAAGTAACGAGACCGATCTCGTGAACTTCCTTATCGAGACTCCCAAGTAGCGGGACCAATCTCGACGACAACCAGTCGCGTGAACTTCTATCGTTTGAAATCTAGGAAACGACTACTAAGTAGTCTTCCATCTTAACTTGAACAGAACGTGTTCCTTTGACTGTGGCATGCTTTTCCTTAAACCAACCGTGGCTCGTGCCTTAGACAGACCTTGTTCTCTAGGCGACACTATCGCTCAAGTCACATACTTTATATGACGAGCCTTGAGATTGTGGAGCTATGTGACTTGACAACTACAGAAAGAGTCGACAGTGCTTAGAATGCCTTTGATAGACCAACATAACTTTGTCTAACTTATTTGTGCAACAATTTGACAAGCAAAGGCTGTATCAAGCTTTACCTCGAAGGAACGTAACGTACATACGTTCGACTTGAACAACCAAGTTCTTTAGGGTGCCTAGACTTATGCTACAAGCCGTGCTCTACAACTTGTACTGTAACTTAACCCATGGGACAAGCAAGGCAATGCCAAGCCCTGGACGATAGGATCGTACATTCTTTATCAAGCATTCATGCGGACGACGCCTATGACTCAGGCTAAGTTCTTAACTTCGTGGCAACTTAAACCAGCTTTCCTTCTCCCAAGCCACATGACGAAGGATCGAGTATCATTTTAAAAGCACGCTGAACAAACTTCTAAGTCGATCGTTGAACCTTTTTCATGTTCTAACACATTTCGACCCAACTTGGGATTATTCCCTTAGTTATTTGGATGCATCTTTTATTATCAAGTCTACTTGTACATTTGAAAACTTTCGTTTTATTAGTGTGAAGGCCAAGCTGAGGCAAGTTCACCGAAGCCACCTACCTGAGCGAGTCTTCGAGCAAGCCGCCATGGGCTAAATCCGAATGCCATCGGCGTTTCGATTCCTTCGATTGACTGAGCGGGACGAGGCACTACAAAATATGTTCCCTTAATGGACATTACCATCTAGCCAGCATTGATGCCCATCTTGAGACCTGCGTTGCAGAGTAGGCCTCCTGAGATCAGGTTCTTTGCAATAGCAGCTACATACTTCACACCTTGAAGCATCAGAGACTTCCCCGAAATCAGCTTCAAAACCATCGTCCCGATCCCAAGCACTTCATCTTGTTCCTGGTTTACCACTATAACCACTTCAGAAGTTGGTGTATAGGTGGTAAAGCACTCCTTGTTGGAGCAGACATGACAGGTGGCCCTAGTGTCAACCAACCAGTTAGAGTCAGCCCCCACCACTTCGGTCTGCGCAATCATTACAACAACATCACTGATCATAAAAACCTTGCTAGGCTATCCTTGCTCTGATTGCTTGGTCTTTGCTTTGCATTCACTCTTGAAGTGACCCTTCTTGCCACACTTGAAATAAGGATCTAAGACTTTGCCTTCTTTTGCTTGAAATAAGTCCCCTTCACGTTCAGATTGTTAGGATCCTTCTTCTTGCTATGGGAAGCTGCATGCTTTACCCTTGGTTCTTTGGTATGAACCAAATTGGCGTTAGCCAATTGCTTGGACAGTGCGTCCACCTTCAGTTGAACCTGCATCTGGTCCTCAACATAGACTTCCTGCAGGAGATCTTCCAGACTGACCTCCAACTTTTTCCTATGCAGGTTTGCATAGAACTTGCTCCACCCAGCAGAAAGCTTCGAAACGATCTATCCAACAACAAACTTGTCGGGGAGGGGCATCGCCTCATCTTTCAGCTTATGTCGCAGCTTCAGGAACTCCTTCACCTGCGATAGCATTGGCTTCTCGTCTTCAAAGAACCACTTATGATATTTTTCAACAAGAAATATCTTGCTACGGTTCTTATCATCCTCGTACAGTTGCTTCAGAGACTCCCAAATCTCTCTGGCGATAGTCTTTTTTGAATATAATTCAGCAAGAGAATCTTCTATAGAATTTAGGATCATAAGCCTACAAATGCTATTGTCCCTTCTCCACTTGGCCTGGTTCTTAGTAGCCGCAGAAATTGTGGCTGCAGATCCAGTTTCTGGAACAGTAGGTTCCTCCTCAAACAGCACGTGATCAACATAAGAGAACTGAATATTGAGGAAAACCTTTCTTTTCCAGATTTGATAGTGCTCACCATCAAATTGCTCTAATTTTGAGAAGTTAGGATTGACTAGCGAAGCACAAAAGTTTTTTATCTTTCAATCAAGCTTTGAGATTGTTAGTCCCGGGACGCAATTTTTGATAAAAAACTAAGAAAATAAAACAACTATAAAAACAACGTTTCTAGCAACACTCTAAAGAAGGTGCTTAACAGAGATCCTTGAAACATTCTGGATTATGAAAATCTAAGAAGATTTCATAACAGCAGCAAAAGATTATACTACTTCTAACAAGAAAGTAAAAATCGAGTTGCTAGCAGCAGCAGCAAAGTGGATGACAGGCAATAGATGGAAGAACAGCCTGCTTGGATAAATTATCACCGTTGCTCAAAGCTTAATTCGCCCCACACGAACAGCTTCCAAGAACCAGCAAGTTCGACGGAGAACTTTGGAACACTATGATCTTCTGACTCCTCGGAAGGCACAGCTCTCCTGCACTAAGTGGAGCTGGTGCACTGCTTCTCTCAGACTCTGTGGAATACGTAAGAAATTGTGTTAAGAAACACTTCGGTCCTTCTATGTACTGAGAGAGAGAGAGAGAGCAGGGAAGCTTTTATAGCCCTGCTCTGTAACCACCCAATTAAAAACATGTTCAGACTATGGGAAGAAACGTTCCAAACATGCTGTAACTGCTCAATCGTGCACATACATAATTTGAGTTGAATGGCGCACAGCACGCGTAAGCTGCACTACCTGCGTCATTCGCGTACAGGGCTACCAACGCAACCAGGACAACTGCACCACACATGCACATGTGCAGCGCATGCACCCTGTACCAACCGCTGCACAAATTGCTATACCATCTGGCTACACCAATTAGCATGCCATCTGGCTGCACAAATGGCTCGCACAACGAGCGCACCTTGAGAGCACTATGCGCCTAGCGACGATGCTGTCGTGTTAAGTATAACGTGTGCCAAAAAAATGCTACATTAGCCCTCATGAGCCCGAGTCCGAGTCGTTAAGCCCCTACGGGGCTTAGCTCCATTAGAAATTAATTCCCAAGAGCAAAAAGCATGAATACTTCATTGTTGATTTGGCCTCTTTTCTACTAGAAAAATACCCCCACATGGCACACCCATGTGCACCTCCACACCACTTATGCATCTCTAAACAAGCATAGCTTATATATAGAGATACATTTCTTTTGGTCTGGCCGATGTGGGACTAAAATTTTCAATGAAAAGGCCAAAATCCCAACAATATATATATATATATATATATATATATATATATATATATATATATATATATATATATATATATATACACTTCTGTGCAGACTCAGATTATGCCACATTCATCAGTCTGATGTTGTGGGATCGTGGGTAGGACGGCCGCACGTCCTTATGGCATTTTATCATTGTCATTGTACCTCTGTCAATACTGGCAACCTCTCGATCGTGCACGAGATAAGGGACGTCCATGGGCCGATCGCACTCGCTCGACCACACACACAAAGCGAGGTAACTTCTCTGATCCTGTGCCCGAGTCGAGACACGATCACAGACCAGTCACATCTGCACGAACGCTTGCACGAAGCTAGGTAACGTGCACGAGTCCAATGGACTTATTACTGTAACTCAGAATATTGTCGCTTTCATCAAACCTCTGTTTAGGGTGAGCATTATTCGATTTTGGACGAAAATCGAACCGAATAAGAGATTTGATTCGGTTTAAAAAAATTGGGTTCGATTTCGATTTTAAAATACTAAATTTTTTTTATTCTATTTCGGTTTTAGGTTTTAGTTTCGGTTCAAAAGAGAAAACCGAATTAAAAAATATATAGTTTATATATATATATATATATATATATATATACATAAAATGACCTCTAGCCTAATGGTTAAGAGAGATGCATGCGGCCCGAGGGTCAGGAGATCGATTTCCGGTAGGAGAATTCGCCACAATTACCTTCCACAATTACCTTCCAGTATATATAAAATAACATTTTAAGAGAGATACTGTAAGTATATACTAAATTTGTCTAGGCATATTTAGTTTCTATATATATTAACAAAAAAAGCACAAATATACCAAAAAATTGAATAAACCAAAAATCGAACCGATTTAATTCGGTTTGGTTTGATTCGGTTATGGGCTATTTCGGTTCAGTTTCAGTTTTCGGTCCAAATCAATTGTATGTTATTCGGTTCAGTTTGAACCGAATGCTCACTCCTACCTCTGATGCGTTCGAGCGTGGGTGTCCCGGACTGCACGCTCTGCATAAGGCTTCTCATCATCGTGTATATATATTTGACACTTGATCCGTGGGCCTTGGACGGTCATCCTGGTTGCTATGGATCAGGGTTGGCTGTAATGACAGTAAATAAGAAAAGTTTTTCACTTATTATATTTGGAAGGAATACAACAGAGGAAGAAAGTGAATAGGTATAAAATTGTTCTCCCATCCAGTCAAGGATTCATATTTAAAAAATATATATATTTTTTGCATATATTGTGACCATGTTCTTGGTGTTTTTTCAATCAAAAATGAAAATTAATGAAAATTATAATTTCTCATGTATGTTCAAACATGCTTCAGCACCTCGGTCGCTTAGCAAATTCCTCGTTTTGTCGCATCTCCCCACACACGCCAACAGGGGCCAAATTAGAAATATCAAAACACACACGAAAACACACACACACACACACAAATATATATATATTCATTAGGGTTATGGTCCCCAACTTATACAGCCACCAAAAAAGAGGTTTTCTTTTTTTCTCTTCTGCATCCCCATCAACAGAAAGAGAGGGACAAAGGATTCGGATTCCTCTTTGTCATTAAGGGTCGTAGCAAGTTGGAAATTCGAACCCAATAAAGAGACGTTTGCTTCAAGATCCATCAAGTCTAGCAATGGATTCAGGTGCGCTTCCACAATTTAATTTATGTTCTTCATCTCATGAATCGACATGGTACAATAAATTTCTAACAAGTGGTATCAGAGCCACCCTTGTTTGGTTCATGATTTTGAAGTTTTAGAATCAATTTTTGTTGTTGTACGGAAACCCTAGATCGCTTGATCTATTTAATTTAGGGTTCTAATTGTTAGATCAATTTTTTTATGATCTATATAAAGGAAGAATAAATTAGTAGAAGCTCTGTCTTAATTAGCCGAATGTCACCTATGAAGAAAATTAGTGTTAATAATGGGATTTGGATGTTGGCCTTTTCGGGCTGGGACCTTAATTTAGCGCCTTGTACTTTATTAAGAGCACATTATATTTTGATGTTCGCCCTTTCGGACCAAAACCTTAATCTGGCGCCTTGGATCTTATATTATATATATATATATATATATATATATATATATATATATATATATAATTTGGTATTAAGAAAGTTGTTTTTACTATCTAGAAGTTCGGAATTTAGTTGAAGTTAAAATTCATTAAAGATGGCAACATAGATGGTTTTCCTTAGCTCTTGTCGTATAGAGTGGTTTTTATGTGTACAACAATCAATTTGATTTGTTGGTGCTTTATAGTCTAGCCATTATGGATAGAAAATATTTGGATCGAACATGTATATGGCTCGCTTTGAAGCTATTAGAAATACTATTTGTAGTAAAGCAAAATTAGCATGCATTTTATTAAGTCTTACTACTTTCGGAATTGCTTTCCTGTCAGCATTACCGATGATAAAAGAAAGAAAAAAAAAGAAAAAAAAGTCAATATAAGGAGAGAATTTTACTCTCGGTTCATCCTGATTTACTTCTATTTTTT
Organism: Iris pallida; assembly: GCA_029216955.1. NCBI lineage: Eukaryota > Viridiplantae > Streptophyta > Magnoliopsida > Asparagales > Iridaceae > Iris > Iris pallida. Next base: position 1,326,204 of record JANAVB010001000.1, on the reverse strand, counting down.
ATATTAAGTCTAACTATTGTTAGCTTTCTCAGTTGAGCGCTATGGACTCCTGGTTGCCATTTACCTCCTAATTGTCATCAAGGAGGTGCTGATAATGCTCAGTTTAGACAAAATATGTTCAGTTTGGATATTTATTTTGGAGTTATCATTTTCAGTTAATGTCTATGACTTTTTCTTGGATGCATATCCCAAGTAGACTATTACATGAATTTTATTATGTTGATAATGTTCATCTTAGTCAAATAAAAAATTCATGTTTAAGTCATGTAAAGAGATTCACATGCTTATGATTATCTTTTTTGAGTTGTAATATTTTAAATATGCATGTACATAAAATTTTGGACATGATTCGATTTTGTAAAATTTAGTCAACATAAAAAAAATTTCTCGTGCCTTTTGTGACTATTTATAGTCGCTAATACTCTAAAATAGATCTATTGAACCAAGAAATCACCAAAGTGACATCTCTTGCGTAGATAGTCTATGAGGGATGTTGGATGTTTGTGTGTGTAAATTCATGCGAGTATTAGCCGGCCCAAAGGAAGGTTAATACTTGACCGAATTGCACACATACTTGTGGTGATAAATGTGTGACAATTATACGGTTTTCATGTGAATAATAACCCGATCCAAAGATAGACTTATTATTTGACATGACTTATTGTCAACGTTTGACCATTACACCAAGAATACCACTTGCAGTTAATATCACTGTCCAAAGACTTGATATTAATGATGTACTAGATATCTTGAGATGGGGTTCACCATTATTTGAATTTGTTTGACTATATTTTACGCTTCGGTTATTTGTTAGAGCATGTTTATTTTTTGTTGCTTTATTCTCTTTACAGTTAATGTTGTTAAAATATCTGCCAATAAGATTTTAATTTTCATGTTTAATGGGATAAACTTTAAGGGCAAAAAGAAATGAATACAGTAGCTGGTAAGGGTCCAGGTTAAAAGAAACAACAATATAAAACTAAAGGGGGCGTTTGGTACGCGGTATTTTTTTATTCCCGAAAAAATATAAGATGAGAATCTATTACCACGTTTGTTTGGCTTATAAAATATTTATTCCCGGAAATTATAAATACCCGGGTAAATAGTTTACCCACAAAACATGGGAATTCTATCCCATGAGAATAGGTGGGTATTTTTTTTTTGCCCGAGAAAAAAAATTGTCTAAATCTTTTTCTTCTTTTTTGATCAATTTTGATTAGTTTTGAACATTTTTTTTCTTTTTTGGTCATTTTTATCGTTTTTTTTGTCATTTTTTATCGTTTTTACCATTTTTTGTCATTTTAAGCGATTTTTTGTCGTTTTTACCCATTTTTGTCTTTTTGTCACTTTTTGATTATTTTTTATCGTTTTTATCGTTTTGGTCATTTTTTGTCGTTTTTACCATTTTTTGTCATTTTAAGCGATTTTTTATCGTTTTTACCCATTTTTTGTCTTTTTTGTCACTTTTTGATTATTTTTTGTCGTTTTTATCGTTTTTTGTCATTTTTTATTGTTTTAAGCGATTTTTTGTCGTGTTTACCCATTTTTTGTCTTTTTTGTCACTTTTTGATTATTTGTTGTCGTTTTTACCAATTTTTTGTCGTTTTAAGCGATTTTTTGTCGTTTTTACGCAGTTTTGTCTTTTTTGTCACTTTTTGATTATTTGTTGTCGTTTTACCCAATTTTTGTCCTTTTTGTCGCTTTTTTGTCAATTTTTGTCGTTTTAAGCGATTTTTTCGTTTTTATAGGGTTTTTTTGTTGTTTTTACCGATTTTTAGGTTTTTATCGTTTTTGTCGCTTTTACCGATTTTTGTCGTTTTTTTGGTTATTTTTTATCGTTTTAACCGATTTTTCGTCGTTTTAACCGATTTTTTGTCCTTTTTTGTTGTTTTTATCGATTATTTCGTTTTTGTCGCTTTTGGTTATTTTTTGTCGTTTTAACCATTTTTTGTTGTTTTTAACCGTTTTTTTTTTTTTTTTGTCGTTTTAACCGTTTTCGGTCATTTTTTTATCGTTTTAACCGATTTTTTTGTCATTTTTTGTCGTTTTTAACCGATTTTTTTTTTGTCGTTTTTAACCGATTTATTTTATTGTTTTTAACCGATTTTTTTGTTTTTAACCAATTTTTGTCATTTTTTGTCGTTTTAACCGAATTTTGTTTTTTTTTGTCGTTTTTTGCCGTATTTTTTTGTCGTTTTTACCGATTTGATGTCGTTTTTTGTCGTGTTTTGGTTATTTTTGTCGTTTTTTTGGTCATTTTTGTCATTTTAACCGATTTTTTTGTTATTTTTCATCGTTTTTGTCGTTTTTCATCGTTTTTGTCGTTTTTGTTATTTTGTCGTTTTTACCATTTTTACCGATTTTTTGTCGTTTTTACACTTTTTTATATTTGTTCATTTTATTTCATTATTATTATTTTTTATTTTTTTCTCGGGAATATTTATATTGTCACCAAACATGTGAATGCAATTTTCCAGGGAATTTAATTCCTTGGAATTTGATTTTCGGGAATATAGAATTCTCGGCTATATAGTATTCCGCATACCAAACGCCCCCTAAGGGTTGTTCTTTTGTGATAAAACAGGACACATAAGGAAGAAATGTACAAAGTATCACGCATGGCGTATAAAGAAATATACATTTCCAAGTTTGGTCTGTTCTGAGGTTAATTTAGATTTAGTACCTAAAAATACGTGGTGGTTAGATTCTAGTGCTACTACCCACATTAGTGTTTATAGACAAGGTTGTCTGAGCTACCGAAGCCAATTAATGGTGAAAGATACATCTATATGGGTGACGGCAAATCGGTAGAAGTGGATGCAATAGGACATTTTAGGTTATTTTTATGAACCGATTATTATTTGGATTTAATAGATACTTTTATTGTACCGTCTTTTAGACGAAATTCAGTTTCAGTTTCTTAATAGACAAATCTGGTTACCATTGTTCATTTGGAAACAATAAGTTTAGTCTATCTTAAAATTCAAATATTATTGGTAACAGTTTTCTTAAAGTTTATGATAACCTATATTCACTTGAAACTATTGCATCTAACAATGAAACCTTGCAAGTGGAGTCATGTGGTACTAAATGCAAAATTAACAATAAATATTTTTAGCCTCATTATGACATAAGCGATTAGGTCACATCTCTAGAAATAGAGTTGAATGACTTGTGTCTGATGAGATTTGGATTTTATTGACTTTATAGACTTTAATGTCTATATTAATGTGTAAAGGAAATACAAACAAAAGTTCAATTGTAAGCAGCTACTTTATTGGCTATGCTGAAAAATCAAGGGGTTAATAATTATACAATCCCACATAAAAGAAAATTTTGAGACGAGAAGTGTAATAGTTTTTTTTTAGGATGTTGAGTTTGGGGGAGAAATAAGTCAGGATCATTGTCTTTGAGAAGGAATCAATTATGATTTTTACTATCACTTTCGACGATGTGTAGGATTCTATACCTGTCACGATCAAGAAGTGAATTCGGAGCCTCAATAAGATAATGTCGAATTACCTCTATAAGTTGTTGTTGAGATACCTTAATAACGACAACGTAGCGGCACCCCATTCAAGATAAGATAATTATTCCTAAGGAATAAACTCAACAACCTCAAGAACCGGTAATATTAAGATGGTCCAACAGAAAAAGGAGAAATATAATTTCGGATAATATTTGTCATATTTCTTTAGGAACGTGGGGAGGACTTTGGATACTGGAAGATGATCTAATCAACTTCCGTCAGGCCATAGAAAGTTCCAGTTCTCAAAGTGGATTGATACAATAAATAAGGAGTATAAGTCCATGCAAGACAATAAAGTTTAAGAACTTGTCCCATTACCAAAAGGTATGAAGTCCATTGGTTGCAAATGGACATTTAAAACCAAGAAAGATTCGAAGGATAATGTAGAGAGGTATAAAGTACGTCTTGCAGCTAGTGACTTTACTTAAAAGTTAACGATTGATTTTAAAGAGACTCTCTCTTCGGTATCTTTGAAAGACTCTTTTAAAATCAATCACAGCACATATTGCACATTTTGATCTTGAGTTACATTAAATGGATGCCAAAATTGTGTTTCTCAATGGTAACATCGACGAAACAATTTATTGTGCATGCAGAAAACTTTGTGTTGAAAGATCCAAAGAATATAGTTTGCAAATTGACAAAATCTATTCATGGACTCAAGCAGGATTCTCGTCGAAGGTACTTAAAGTTTTACCAGTGATTATCTCGTTTGATTTTTGAGATAAACACTATTGAAGATTGTGTATATCACAAGTTCAGTGGGAGTAAACAATTTTCTTTAATTATATATGTTGATGACATACTGCTTGCCAAAAAAATGATATATATATTGTACGACATTAAAAATTTATACCAAATAACTTTCAGAAGAAATATCTTGATGTTGTTTCTTTTGTATTAGAAATCCAGATATACCGTGATCGTTCTCGGGATATTCTTGGATTATCACAAAATATTTATATCAGTAAAGTGTTTAAAAGATTTGGCATGCAGGAATGCAAACAAAGTGACAACCCTTTCGTTAAAGGAGACAAGTTTAGTCTCAGTCAAGTACCCTAAGATTAGCCTTAAAATTAAGAAAATACAATAGATTTTCTATTCATGACCAGTTGTAGGAAGTCTTATGCATGCTCAAGTATGTACGCATTAGGATATTGCGTACATAGTCAGATGTTAGGCAGATATTTTAAGCAAATATGGATGGATCATTGGGTAGCAGCCAAACTACTTAAGAAATTAATAGAGAACAAAGAATTATATGCTCTTTGTAGGAGATCGGATAATTTTGGAGATCATAAGGTATTCCGATTTTGATTTTGCTGGATGCCAATACAGCAAGAGATCCACATCAAGTTATGTTGATTGGTGGAGATATATTTTAGATTAGTGTCAAACATGCACTCATAATTTCTTCTACCATGACAACAAGGTTCATAACGTGTTGGTAGGCATCTATTCAGGGAATATGGTTGCGAAATCTTGTCATAAGGCTGCGCCTACAGGAGAGGGTGTTGAAAGACCACTCAAATTATGTGTGACAATGAATCAGCAATATTGTATTCTAATAACAATAGAAACTTGTATAAGTCAAAGGATATTGACATAAAGTTTCTAGTTGTGAAGGAAAGAATTCAGAATGGTTTAAGTGTCCATACAGCACATTAGGACAAACTCCATGTTAGCAGATCCGCTCACAAAAGTATTATCATCCAGGATCGTTCATGAGCATACTGCTCATATGAGTGTTATCTTAATTAAGAATATGACAATACAGTGGGAGTTTGTATTTTATGTATTTGGGTGCTATTTGGTTTTGGACACATTTATGTATTAAAGTATTTTGGATATTTATCTGATCAGATATATGAAAATTATGTTCATTAATTTTGTTTTCATTATGTTAAAGTATTGATCTCACTAAAGTTAAGGAGGACCAGTTGAAAATAGACACGTGTTGATCACATTACGTGTAATTTTTATGCTACATATCCATGATTGATCTATATTGTTTAGCTATATTGGTATATGTGACCATTGATAGTTTAGTTACGCTATATGTGACGAATGCCGCTTTGATCCTATGTTGATATAGTTAATGGACGAGATTGTTCGAAGATAGCAATTTATGAGCTCACTAAGGTTAACACAATTATAAGGTTACATATGTGGCCCAGTGGGAGATTGATGGAATTATTCAATAATATGGCCACACATGTAAAATTAATTGTGTTGGGCTATCTAAATAATTAAGTCAAATTAAAGTGGTCTATTGAAAATTGGCTTAAGGGTATAATTGTCATGAAATTAATGTGTAGATACCGGAGATAATTCTAATTTGATGAGGGGCCAAATTAGAAATATCAAAACACAAAACACACACACACACACACACACACACACACACACACACACACACACACACACACACACATATATATATATTTGGAACCAGGTAAATTATTTCTGGAATCGCTCCCACTGGGATTCGAACTCCTGACCACTCGGACTGTATGCATCTCTCTTAACCACTAGTATATATATTCATTAGGGTTATGGTCCACAACTTATACGGCCACCAAAAAGGAGATTTTTTTTCTCTTCTGCATCCCCATCAACAGAAAGAGAGGGACAAAGGATTCGGATTCCTCTTTGTCATTAAGGGTCGTAGCAAGTTGAAAGTTCGAACCCAATAAAGAGACGTTCGCTTCAAGTTCCATCAAGTCTAGCAATGGATTCAGGTACGCTTCCGCAATTATTTTATGTTCTTCATCTCATGAATCGACAAGGTACAATAAATTTCTAACAATCTCCCCACACACGCCAACTGGGACGGATCCAGAAACTATAGCTAGGGTAGGCTACCAAATTTTGGGGTTAGCTGGAAGTAGATAAATTCATATAAAAAAATCAAAAAAAATTATATGGAAAAGAAACGTAAATTTTTTTGGGGGGTGGGCTCCAGCTCCCCTCCTACCCCCCCCCCCCCCCCCCCCCCCCCCCCCCCCCCCCCGATCCGTCCTGCTCGCTAAGGATTGGGAGAGGGAGGGAAATGAGTGAGATTCTTTAAGGCTACGTTTGGTTCACGGAATTGGAGCATTAATTGGGAAATGAAAGTAATTCATTTTCTTTTTTTGGTTGTCAAATGAAATGAGATGAAAAATAAATTGATTTCCAAGAGAAGAAAAAAATAGAGGGTAAAGTAGTTTCTCCTACCAATCAAAATTTTTTTTTTTCTCTAAGAACTCACTTTTTCTCAAAAAATAAATAAAAGTAATATTTAAAAAAAAATCAAAAAAATAGTTTCATTCCCTTTCCTTTCCTCGAACCAAACGAGGCAAGAGGTTATATCTCCGATGAGAAAAGGAGCAAAAATCCTTAATTACAAGGGGTACTAGACTCTTATTGACTATGACTGTTTATTGTTGGATTTCGAACCCCCAGTAAAGTGTGTATATATGTATATAGAATTTTGTTAACATGTGTCTTAAGGGCACATATTAAGGATAATTAATGTATAATCTTTTTTATTTTAAAATTGTTATCAACATGTAATAAACATTAAAAAAATTTCTTGTATTGAAAATGCCATTAAGATCCCCTAAAATAATTTTTTATATAAAAAGTTTATCGCATTAAGTCTTGATGACATTTTCAATGCAAAAAATTATTATTTTTATTGTTTATTACATGTAGATAATAAATTTTAAAATAAAAATTTATATATTAATTATTCAGAACATGTACTTTTAGGACACATGTTAACAAAATTATATATATATATATATATATATATATATATATATATATATATATATATATATATATATATATATAAAAGAAAATTCTTCAATACATTCCATGAAAAAATTTGTATCGATACATCCCAAATCTGAACCATTGGATGTTCATCCAATTGTTCGGATTAAATAACTTTTATTAGACTTTTAATAGAGGTCAAAAGTCAAAATCAGCATTAAATAATGTTTTCTACTCTATTATTCAATCCGAACCATTGGATCAACAACCAATGGTTCAAATTTTGGATGCATCGATACAAATTTTTCTATGGAATGTATTGTAGAAGGATCCACACACACACACACACACACACACACACACACATATATATATATATATTTTTGAAACCAGGTAAATTATTTCTGGAATCGCTCCCACTGGGATTCGATCTCCTGACCACTCGGGCCGCATGCATCTCTCTTAACCACTAGGCTAGAGGTCATCTGCCACACACACATATATATATATATATATATATATATATATATATATATACTAGTATATATATATATATATATATATATATATATATATATATATATATATATATATGTATATATATACTAGCATATGTGTACGTGCCTTGCACGTATTTTAACATTTCTTAATTTATTTAGGAAGACTCTTTAGGAAAACCAAAGGGTAGTCTTCCTAATTACTAAGTTGTCCTTATTAAAATTAATGAACTATTTTTAATTAGTATAAGTATGTAAGGGTATTTTTGGAATTCAAAAATTTCACCATCTAAGTTTTCCTATTATATAGTAGAATATATATATATATATATATATATATATATATATATATATAACATCAACGGGGAGCTGTCGAGAAATATATATATATATATATATATATATATATATATATATATATATATATATATATATATATATAACACCAACGGGGAACGGTCGCTTTCTCGACAGCTTCCGAGGAAGCAGCAGGGAAGTTTCCCGTCATGACTTCATTCTTCGCGCCTACGTGAGATTCCATTGCAGCCCAGTCAACGGGTTGGTAATGCATGTTCTTGTCCGTCACTTCTTTCCATGGCTTTTCCCGAGCACAGAACAAGTTGTGCAATTGTACAAGGTTCCGAAATTTGAAAAGTCCTAATTTTTAAACCTTTTTATAGATAAAAAAAATAAGAATTCTTATTTTAGTATTCATACATAATTTTTAGAATGTTAGAAATGACCGTACAATTTTCCATAGCACACATGAATGCGAGATGCAAGTCAGCTCCAAGTCTAAGACCATCTAGACAGAGATCTAGGATCCAAAAGTTTACTAAAACTTTCTAACTTTTATTAAAAAAATTTTTTTGGCAAGGCTACTAAAAAGTTACATAGACCTCCTTATTTTTATAATCCTATAACATTCCATTTTTTACTAAAGTCGATCCTAGACATTGGAATTCTTTTTTTTTTTTCATGCACTAAGACTATGACTCAAATGCAAGATCTCCTATATAATTCACACCAGTTTTAATTGTCCCGTCACCTTATATGTGTTGGGAAGGAAGCGCAAAAATATTTTCTCAAACCAAAAAGACTGCAAGAGAATCGAAGAAAATGCAACAAACCAAATCATCAAAACACAAAAGATCCAAACACAAACACATCACTTTTTTACGTGAAAAATACTTATGAAAAAAACACGGGATGGTTGGAGAGATAATTACACGCACTACATACTTTTCCACAAATCCAACCGGATCACCACAACCACTTGGATGATGAAAATTGATTACAGACTTCCGAAGAACAAAAGGTAACGAGAAAATTACCTGGAAAAGTCTTTTCCTTCAAAGTAGCCATCAATCTTTAATTCTCTCGCCAAAAGTTGCAAAGCCTTCTATCTTTAATTCTTTCAAAGTAGATTAGACTCTTTAATTCTTTCTTGCATAGATTAGAATAAGGATCTTGATATCCCATATCAATCCCTCTCTAAAGCGGCTCGCCCTGATCTCGGGCTCACGCACCATGTACTCTGCGTATCGGCTCAGTCTGCCGAACTCCGCAGCGTACTCCTCTACAGACAAACCACCCTGCTGGAGGTGCTGAAACTGCCTCGCCAAGTCGATCTTGTCTGTAGGAGAAAAGAACTTCGCCTTGAAGAGGACCTTGAACTCGGCCCAGGTATGGTCCTCCCCAGCAAGGTCTGGCTCGTTCTTGAACCAGGTGCGAGCAATGTCTAACAACTGTAGCCCTACCGCCTCGACCTTCAGGTCGTCTGCTAGGCGGGAAGCCCTCATCTGACGCTCGATGTCCTCGAGCCAGTCGTCAGCATATACTACGCCCTCAGTCCCGCTAAAGTCACGAGGCCCCAGTTTCTTGAAGTCCTGGATATTGTCCGGCCTCGGATGCGCTCCCTGATGCGGAGTCCTATGCTCCACGGCTTCTAGAGCAAACTGGTATGCATCCCTCACGTCCTGACGCATCGCGTCTGTCTGCCTCTGCTGAGCCTCAGTCTGGACTCGCTGGGCCTCAATCATCTGCCGAAGGAAGGCAAACATCTGTCCCAAATCGGTAGGTAGTGGAGGCGGAGGAGACAGATCCTCGGCTACAAACGGAGGAGTCCGATATGCAGGAGGAAGAACACCCACGATTGCCCCTGCCGCAGTGACCTCCGGGACAGTCCTCGTAACTGGTGGAGGAGCGCCCCCGACTGCTGCTGCAGATGCAACGACCACAGGAGAAGTGACAGGCTCAGCTTTACGAGATGTGGCGGACCTCTCAGTATCCACAGGCTCCAAATGCTGAGATCGAGTCGTCACCATCCTGAAGATAGATCGAAAGAAAGAAGTCAATATGACACAAGATAGATCATATCAAAGGAGGACAATTTAGAGTACAAGTAATCAGCATCAAGAAAGGACAGTTGTATAGAAGCAATTGGAAGTTTCCTAATTGTGATTGAGTACCCTTAGCCTAGAGCCTATATCTTCTAAAACAATAGCAGGCTCGTAGCAGCACTCTAAGTCGAGCACCACTACGACATCGCACTAATTGCGACTTCTGACTTGTATGGGCCACCACTAAAAATGTGTCACGACCCGCACACGAGGTAAGGGTACGAGTGCGTAACAGCGTCCCAGCCTACGCCGTAGAAACGACGTAGAACGCTGTCTAGGTCTACTATCGCACAATAGTTATAATATCAAAACCTGTCAAGAATGGTCAACTCCAAACGGAGGACAAGCAATGACAATATAATATACTCAATCACAAACTCTAAGAATGACGATAATAATACTGAAAGATTACAAGATTTATAAATATCATCCTGAAAATCCAACACAGAATAATACGAGTCCAAAATCTCTGAGTCAACAATCTCAATACAAACAACTAACAAATAATAACAAGCCAAAGTAATCTGGAGACAGAGTCCAGTACTACACTAGAACCAGCTAAACTATTCCAATGCCTCATCTGCTAGAGCTAGCCCCTGCTGTACTATGGTATCCAACTCTATACCAAGCACATCATGAGGACCGTAATAGGTAGGGTACTCCTCCTCATCATCTGTAATATTTTCAACAGGTCCAGTCATGACGGAAATAAGTACAATATCTCAAACAACAGTTCTAGTTATACATTAATATTGAAAATATAGTAGTAGATAGAGAGAATATACTAGGTAAAGTAGAGCGTACATGCATCCTGGCAGAGTATATCAAAACTGTAATGAGATAAGGCAAGAGAACAATGTATACCATGTAAGAAATCTGGAACTGCTATCTTTGTGAGTTTAGCACTAGTTTCAACATGTGATCGGCTTAGAACTTGATACAATGTTTGGCCTGGCTAATCATACGTGAGTGTATGATTAACACTATACAATAAAGATACAATGGTGATACAATGGTGATACAATGCTGGCACTATGGGATATTGATCACATATCTACACTAACACCCCCATCCATGACTAATATTGTGGATCCAGTCATTATACGTCATGACACGTATTCTTTGAGGAGGTTGCGAGCCTACGCAGGAATCGTATCTATACAATGAACAATAAACAATAAACAATAAACAATAAACAATAAAGACTTGCCCAGTGTATACCATATATAAGAGGAATAACATCTTATGACGGGATCCAGACAATACCAATCCGTGTGCACCATGTGTCAAGAGAACAAGGATATCTACACTAAATACTAGAAACAAAGACGATATCATAAAACAGAAATATTATCAGAGAATGTACTCGCCTGTCACCCTGTGCAACTGATGAAAATAGATATCTAAACTTGAGTCACAATTCCTAAATAAAGCAATACAGGTTATGATGTGTTCAAATATGTAATAAAGGAAGTTTATAATGCAACTACATGATTCTAAGTCAATCTATATCAAACTAAGTCAAACTAAGTCACACTAGGTCAAACTAAATTATACAAAGTCAATCTAAGTCATACTAGGCCTAACAAAGGTAAATGAAGTCATATTAGGTCATACTAGGTCATGGTAAGGCAGGTCAAACTAGGTCAATCTAGGTCAGGGTCAACTTGGTCAACTCTGGGTCAACTGTCTAGGTCAAACTAGGTCAACAACAAGGCTATTTTGGTCAACTGGTCAAACTTAGGCTAGCAAGGGTCAATTTGTCAACTATTGGTCAACCTTAGGGTTTTGGTCAACTCTAGTCAATCCTGAACTATTGGGTCAAACCTTGGTCAACACTCTAGTCCATCAAGTCTCACTAGGCCTAACCCAACCCTATACTAGCAATTTAGCACAAGTACAAGCCAAACTAGGCTATCACACATATAAGTTTAATATACTCATAATATAGGTAGTGTCACGACCCGCACCCTAGAGTAAGGGCACGAGACGTGGGTACGTCCAGCCTACGCCACAGTGCCGGCGATAGAACGCTGTCCTAGGTCTCATGCATCTAACAGTATAAGGCTAAGCAGTTTATACTCTCCGAATGGGGGTGACATAGCAGAATGTAAACTCAACCACATCGAAGGTAGAGCATAATGAAAGATAGATAAAACACGAAATCTACAAAGAGAGAAACAGCAGATAGAAGTCTAAGTGTCTAAGATACACAAATCCAAAAAATATCTCAAATGTCAAATACAGTAATCCATAAAATAAATACAACTCAAGACAACTGAAATAACTATCTATACAACCTCTACTATGTTTTCTCTAGGCTAGCAGGCAACCTCCAGGCTATCTGTAAAATTTATCAACAGATCCAGTCAGGACAGGAGCGAGCACAGTACATCTCAACAGATCATAGCAGGTTAGAAAATATAATCATACAGTAAAGTAAGATACAGGATCTGAAAAAATACAGTATGTAAACGGAGAGAGAACTGTAATAGAAATATCTACTATAAATAGAGAACTAACAGTGGCTAGTGAGTCAGAGTACAATATAGACATGTAAATGGCATAAGAGATTCTGATACTACACTACAGAAAAGATTCTGATGCTACACTACTTGGATATTATTCACATGTCTACTTCTACTCCCCCGTACCCCCAATCAATACACAAGGATCCAGCCAGGTTATGCTATGATTCCATGCAATGGCCCACAAGGGGTGATACATGGTATGCCCATAAATGGGTGATTCTAGGAATTTCCATAAATGGGAGATTCAAGGAGACTTTGTGATCATGAGAGTACATGTCACAAGTGATCAATGAACCATGAAGCATAGTGATACACAATGTAAGTGAAACGCACAGAACATGTAGTATTCGATGCTCCCGAAGGATAACATCTCAAGAAAGAATCCATATAGTACTAATCCGTGTGACCAACGTGACAGTATCAAGTAAAGTAATTTAAAGCAGAAAAATAATTCTAAACAAGATATGAAATGATCAGAAAATGTACTCGCCTGATAACCTGAACAGCTGATAGGTATAGGGGTCCAACTGAAGTCACAGAGTCCTATTTAAAGCAACATATGTACAAGGTATTCAAGTTATAATAAATGAATCTCTACAAGCAATCTATATTATCATATGTTCTTCTAAGTCAAATCAACTCTAGGTCAACTCCGGTCAACAATCTAGTCAAACTAGGTCAAGTGTTGACTTACAATTGACTTTTGGTCAACTGGTCAACTCTGGTCAAACAGGGTCAATTCTAGTCTAATTATTAAAGATATAAAGTGTACTTCGTTATTCGTACGTCGAAACATACGATACGTAAATCGAGATAAGATGATCAACGGTAAGGTTAATAATCTTATTATAGTGATTCACGTGTCCATCTTGTCAATTTCAGCGATATAATATCGCTGGAATTGACCGATCTCAGTTTCGTTGTACTAATCCCGAAATACAAATATTATAAAATTGATTATTAATTAAAAGGTGATACATAGAGAAACTATCTACAACATTGTCAGGTGATGAAATAAACATCGCCAACGTGTCCAGAATAGTCAAATTAGCTGGAATAGCCTACCCATCGGTCCAATTTGGACATAAGGGCAAAAAGGTAATTTTGGGTCAAAACGGTATCTGTGTCGGAGCCGTTTTATACCGAAAAACGTACAAGAAATAAGTCTATAAAATATAAAAAATTATATGTCCACGAAACCAGAATGACGATACGAACCCAACGGTATATTCAGAATTGGATTCCGTTGGCCCGATCTCAATTTGGTCCGTTGACCAGAACTTCGAATTCCGGTTTGCACGGAAATACGTGCCGGAGCCAATTTTTTCAAAACTCAGCAAACTATATGTCAACGAGTCCAGAATGACGATACGAACTCAATGGTATATCCGGAATTGGATTCCGATGAGCTGATATCAAAATGACCTGTTGATCCGGATATTGTTATCTGACTTGTACCGAAATACGTGTCGGATCCAATGTCCACTAAAACCAAGCAAATTATATGTCAACGAGTCCAGAATAATGTTACAAACTCAATGGTATATCCAGAATTGGATTCCGATGAGACGATCTCAAAATGACCCGTTGACCCGGATATTGGTATCCAACTTGCACCGAAATACGTGCCGGAACCAATGTCCACTAAAACCTAGCAAATTATATGTCAACGAGTCCAGAATGACGATACGAACTCAACGGTATATCCAGAATTAGATTCCGATGAGCCGGCATCAAAAAGTCCCGTTGACCTGGACTGTGGGACCAACTTTGTACCGAAATGCGTGTCAGGGCCTACGAATTCGGACACCACGTATCTACTGGTGGTGTCAGAAATGAAATCTGGAGTCCCATGTTCAAAAATGGAATTTTACAAGTTAGAAATTACGAATTCGGACGACCAACTTCGGCGTCGAATTCAACCAATCAAACAAGCTCACAATGAAACGAAACTGAAGGGGTAGTAAGAGGGTTTATACCAGCTTTGTACAGGAACTAGTAGCACGCCAAATGAAGCTGCGGTGGCGGAGGTACAAGCTGACGAAGTTGGCTTCGCAAAACTGTCCAAAATTTATACAATTTAAACGGTCAACTTGGTGGCCGGTTCTGATGTATCAAACGATAAAATTAACGGACGAAAATTTACAGGAGTGAAGGAGGATATACCGAGATTGTGATGGAGTAAAGAAATCACAGATCCAACGATCGAATTTTTCGAAAATCGCGTACGAAGTTGCTACGACGGGGCGCCAAAACGGACTTGATTCCGTGCGCGTTACGATGGGAATTCGTACGAAATGCACGAATCGCCTATACGTCGTACTGGAGGAGGAGATGGCGGACCCAGGTGGGTCGCCGACGTTTGCCCACTGCGGGGGGGCACAGCCACGGCGGCGGTGGCCGGCGGCATGGCATGCGCGCACGGCCACAGGCCGTTTTCGGCCTGCTGATTGCGCACAGCAGCTATTGTCGCAGCGTTGCGCACGGCTGCACGCGGATGCGCGAGGATTCGCGGCTTGGCCCGGCCGACGAAGGCGCGGCAGCGGCGGCGGCCTGCGGTAGAGGTGGTGGCGCGCGGTGGAGGCTATGGTGGTGGTGATATTGATGGTGAAGAAGAGGAGGGAAGGAGTTGGTGGTGGTTCGGCCTGCTGGTGGTGGTGGCCGACGGCCAGGGTGGTCGACGGCGTCGGCCACGGCGGAGGGAAGAGTTCGGCCAAGAGAGGCTGGGGGGAAAACTACGTGTAGGTGGTGGTGATGCCAAATGCTGCTGTTGGAAAAATGAGAGAGAAGAGGGAGAAAGAGGAAGTTTGTGTGTGGAAATTTAATTTGTGTGTGTTACAAATGGAGGAGAGAGGGAGAAAAAAACTCCTAGGAGTTAGGGCCGGCTGATGGGGTGTTAGGGATGTTGTTGGCTGCTATGGGTATGGATGGAAATTAATGGTGAGGATTTAATAGGAAAATCCAAGGGCTAGGATTAATAGGAAAATAGGTTATTCCTATAGGGATTTTAATAACGGAATTTTCCATCGAATATTAAAATAGGTAGACTGGGTACTTAACATTATTTTTTTTGGCAAAGAAAGTGAGGGCGTCATGATGGAGGGTAGCTCGAAGCTGGGCTGGACTTGGTGGAGCCGGATTGGGTCAAAATCAGATTTAATATCATAAATGAATTAATTTAGACATTTATGATCATGGGTAAATAAGTAGCATGTGGGAACTCAAATAATGGCACACAAGTAGCATGCGGATAGTAGGCTCAATGTGGGCCATGTCCATATTTGGGGCTGACAGGTTTTGGTCGACAGGGTACACACAAATCAAGTTGGAAAATAAATATGACACCGTGGGGTAAAATAAAATCGGGTCACGTGTTAGAAAAGTTGTGTGAAGCAAACGGAGCGCAAAAAGGTGTGTCTGAATGGATCACGAATGTCATGGGTGAAGAGCATCTCGAGTAAATCATGTATGATAAGTTGATTTCAAGAAAATATCAGGTCTGGTGCTCCCAATTCAAAAGTCACGGTAACGTGCTAATAATAATAATCAAGAAAAAGAGTGGAAAAAATTAATTAATGATCAAACGGTCTAAATCGACCCGAAGTTGTGCGAAGCAAAAAGAGTACAATGGAACAAGTTTGAGTGGGACACTATATACCAAAACGAAGGTAATCCTGTCCACTACAAAACTCATGAAGAAGATTTCTAGAGTTGAACATCCCCGACACTCCAAATATCAAAGGCACGGAAAAGTACACTTAAGGATAAATAACAGAATAAATTATTTATTTAAACTAATTCAATCAGAAAAAAAAAAATCAACCCGAAATTCAGGGTGCTCACATCCTACCCACCTTATAAAAATTTCTTCATCGAAATTAAAATTGTTCATACTCCTTCTAGGTCAAACCCCCACAATCAAGTCCCAGAACTTAACCAAATCACACGATAAAAAGGGACGACATACAAGGTCATGGCGTATAGTGGTAGTGAAGTCTCATCTAGGTATACTAGTCATGCTAACCAAAACGGTCATAGGGTATCAAAACACACAAGCAATCTAGGGTGCTAAACTAGAAAAGTTAAAGAAATAACAATCATCAAAACTGTAGGGCAGTCTACCATCCTATATGAAAACTGGTGCTTATCAAAAAAATAAGAAAGATAACTACCAATTATCTATAAAGGGGTACTATTCAAAGAAAAATCAAAATCACAAATTTAATTAACGAAAGTCGATTATATTGAAATCCAATATATATATATATATATATATATATATATATATATATATATATATATATATATATATATATATAAAATATATATATACATATATATATATATTTATTTTTTTATACATATATATATATATATATATATATATATATATATATATATATATATATATATATAGAGAGAGAGAGAGAGAGAGAGAGAGAGAGAGAGAGAGAGAGAGAGCGTTAGAGAGGGAAAAGCTAGCATTACGTAAAGGTTATGTGGTTTGTGTGTGTATGGGTGTATATGGACATGTTCATGTGGCTAGATAGTAGGCATGTGTGTATGTGAAATATACATGAAAGAGTATAGGAGGATTTGGGTTTCAAAACAATAGCTATCAAGTTATACTACTCATGGCATATTGGTTAAACAATCTACAATACACAACCTATTACTCATAACATGCATGGCTAACCATATATATATGTATATATAAATAGGTAGAGATTTAGTTATGTATCTATATACATTATAACATGTATGAATAAACTCTATATATATCTATATAGGTATATGAACATAACATAGAGAGGAAAGGTTAGGTTTACATGGCAGTGTATACTAAGTTAGGGTGCGTGTGTCCTTGTACAGGGTATAGCTTAGTATTGAAAGGTTAAATCCAGTTTTAGTTCAGCATTTACATACAAAAGCTGAAAATAAGCTAACACTTAAACAAGTGTAATATTAATATAATACAGTTTTAGATTTTTGGGGTTTGAAACATCACAACTAACTCAATGCTCCCAACACATCCTAATATGATGGAGATGAAACCCTAACATACTATCCATACATTTATCTATGCATACAGTTCAATATTACATATTAAATCTGAAATCGAACTAAACATTGAAATCAATGTAAAAAAATGTTAACATGTATTCAGTTTTAGAATTTTGGAGAAATTCGAACATCAAACCAACCCAATGTTTATCACAACCTAACATGTAAGAATATGAAACCTAAATTTATATCCCTACATACCACAATGTATATAGCTCGGATTATTACATTTTAAAAAATAAAATAGCAAATTGAACTAAACATTTGGAATCCAGTATTAAGGGTTAATATGCACACAGTCTTAGATTTGACAATTTCAAACACAAACTCAACTAAATTTTTTTGAATTGAAACCCTATGTATAACATACATGTGCAGAGATGTAAACATAACTAATAACATAAAATTTATATTTAAATTACGAATTTAAACTGGAAAAAGTAGAGAACCATTCTCTGATACTGTACTATATCAGAAATATTGGGGTTTTGAGAATTTAAACATCAACAACATATTAATATGTATTTAGATAGGTTGGAAACCAAAGTGTAGCATGCATACGTATCAGGCAAGTGTCTGTGTCCACTATATATATATTCTCATGTCCCAATATAAAAATCAAATTCTATATCAAGACCAACATTTAGATTCCTTCCAAGATTGCAAAGTAGATGATTGATGTAATCAAGATAGTTTTATTATTATTATTATTTAATACGAGAATAATAGCAAGAAGGAAATAACGATAAAATCTGTTTTACTTATCCGTTTAGAAGAAAAAAAAACCATTTTGAAACCAGAGCTATATTATCAAATCCAAGATAAGGTCTAGTAAAAATCATCGATTCATTGTATTATGAAGAAACTCATAGCAAAAGTTACACAAGGTTTATAAAAGCAGCTAAAGCTACTCCTAAGTTAAATAATGAGAAGCAAAACAAAACAAATAATAATTTTTTTTGAAGGACTGAAACAAAAGTAGAGAAAACATGTTCAAGAATATTTAAGGTACAATCTGATAATCATATGCGTCTATCCAAAATCATGGTATTCTAAATTCTCGTCATACTAGTAAACAAGGCTACGATAATCACGGAGTCCTCGACTTAGGCACATACCTCTAAAATTATGGTATTTAAAATTTTTGCGATGCCGCTAGCTTGGCTGCGAAAACCTTAAATTCCCACACCCGAGAAATATATCCAAAATTAGACTATATGTCCTCACCATGCTGGCTAATGTGACTATAGAAGACTAGATTCGATAACTTAGATGACCTAGCCTATATAATTTTATCTTGACAAAAATTAAATTAAATCAATAATGGATATCCAAAAATCAAATTTATCAACGAACATCAAGATTCAAAAATGAACAAAAAACCATCAAGTCATATAAATACAAACTCAGATGCAACAGCTAACATCAAGATTCAAAACTTAATAATTATCATCAAAATCAATAAATACAAACTCAAATTCAACAATAATCCATCAAAATCAAATTCAACAACAGAAAGTAAAGATAATCAAATCAAGAGAAGAAGAGTTTTCAAATCGAAGTTAAAATAAGATTCTCAAGGGTCGTCCCAGGAATCTCTCAAGAAGTCCTAACTGTGATTGAGTACCTTCAAAAATATATCCTAATCCTACTGCAGGCTGTAGTGATACTCTAGTTCGAATACCAATACACAAACTCGACCTGCATGGGCCACCACTAAAAACGTGTCACGACCCGCACCCTAGAGTAAAGGCACGAGACGTGGGTACGTCCAGCCTACGCCGCAGTGCCGGCGGTAGAACACTGTCCTAGGTCTCATGCATCTAACAGTATAAGGCTAAGCAGTTTATACTCCCCGAATGGGGGTGACATAGCAGAATGTAAACTCAATCACATCTAAGGTAGAGCATCATGAAGATAGATAAAACATGAAATCCACAAAGAGAGAAACAGCAGATAGAAGTCTAAGTGTCTAAGATACACAAACCCAAAAATATCTCAAATCTCAAATACAGTAATCCATAAAATAAATACAACTCAAGATAACTGAAATAACCATCTATACAACCTCTATTGTGTCTCCTCTAGGCTAGCAGGCAACCTCCAGGCTATCTGTAAAATTTATCAACAGGTCCAGTCAGGACATGAGCGAGCACAGTACATCTCAACAGATCATAGTAGGTTAGAAAATATAATCATGCAGTAAAGTAAGATACAAGATCTGAAAGAAATAAAGTATGTAAACGGAGAGAGAACTATAATAGAAATATCTACTATAAGTAGAGAACTAACAGTGGCTAGTGAGTCAGAGTACAATATAGACATGTAAATGGCATATGAGATTCTGATACTACACTACGGAAAAGATTCTGATGCTACACTACTTGGATATTATTCACATGTCTACTTCTACTCTCCCGTACCCCCAATCAATACACAAGGATCCAGCCAGGTTATGTTATGATTCCATGCAATGGCCCACAAAGGGTGATACATAGTATGCCCATAAATGGGTAATTCTAAGAATGCCCATAAATGGGAGATTCAAGGAGACTCTGTGATCATAAGAGTACATGTCACAAGTGATCAATGAACCATGAAGCATAGTGATACACAATGTAAGTGAAACACACAGAACATGTAGTATCCGATGCTCCCAAGGATAACATCTCAAGAAGGGATCCATATAGTACTAATCCGTGTGACCAACGTGACAGTATCAAGTAAAGTAATTTAAAGCAGGAAAATAATTCTAAACAGGATATGAAATAATCAGAGAATATACTCGCCTGATAACCTGAATAGCTGATAGGTATAGGGGTACAACTGAAGCCACAGAGTCCTATTTAAAGTAACACATGTTACAAGGTGTTCAAGTTGTAATAAATGAATCTCTACAAGCAATCTATATTATCCTAGGTTCTTCTAAGTCAAATCAACTCTAGGTCAACTCCGGTCAACAATCTTGTCAAACTAGGTCAAGTGTTGACTTACAGTTGACTTTTGGTCAACTTGTTAACTCTGGTCAAATAGGGTCAATTCTAGTCTAATTATTAAAGATATAAAGTGTACTTCGTTATTCGTACGTTGAAACTTACGACACGCAAATCGAGATAAGATGATCAACGGTAAGGTTAATAATCTTATTATAGTGATCCACGTGTCCATCTTGTCAATTTTAGCTATGTGAGATCGCTGGAATAGATCGATCTCAGTTCGTTGTACTAATTTCGAAATACGAATATTATAAGAATTAATTATTAATTAAAAGGTGATACATAGAGAAACTATCTACAACATTGTCGGATGATGAAATAAATATCGCCAACGTGTCCAGAATTGGATTCCGATGAGCCGGCATCAAAAAGTCCTGTTGACCCGGATATTGGATTCCGATGAGCCGATCTCAAAAACGATCCGTTGACCCGGATATTGGTATCCGACTTGCACCGAAATACGTGTCGAAACTAATGTCCACCAAAACCTAACAAATTATATGTCAACGAGTCCAGAATGACGATACGAACTCAACGGTATATCCGGAATTAGATTCCGATGAGCCGACGTCAAAAAGTCCTGTTGACCCGGACTGTAGGACCCACTTTGTACCGAAATGCGTGCCAGGGCCCACGTCCTCCAAATCTAACAAATTTGATATGAAAACATGCCAGAACGATGCCACGAATCTACTGGTGGTGTCAGAAATAAAATCTGGAGTCCCGTATTCAAAAATAGAATTTTATAAGTTAGAAATTACGAATTCGGACGACCAATTTTGGCGTCGAATTCAGCCAATCAAACAAGCTCACAATGAAATAAAACTGGAGGGGTAGTAAGAGGGTAATACCAAATTGCACAGAAACTGATAGCACGCCAAATAAAGTTGCGGTGGAGGAGGTACAAGCTGACGAAGTTGGCTTCACGAAACTGTCCAAAATTTATACAATTTAAACGGTCAACTTGGTGGCCTGTTCTGATGTATCAAACGATAAATTAACGGACAAAAATTAACAGAAGTGAAGGTGGATATACCGAGATTGTGACGGAGTGAATAAATAGCCGATCCAACGATCGGATTTCTCGAAAATTGCGTACGAAGTGGCTGCGACGGGACGCCAAAATGGACTTGATTCCGCGCGCGTCACGACGGTAATTCGTACAAAATGCACGAATCGCCTATACGTCGCGCTGGAGGAGGGGATGGCGGACCCGGCTGATTGCGCACAGCAGCTTCTGTCGCAATGTTGCGCGCGACTGCGCGAGGCTGCACGGCCTGGCCCAGCCGGCGAAGGCACGACGTGGGCGGCGGCCTGCTGTAGAGGTGGTGGCGCGCGGTGGAGGCTATGGTGGTGGTGGTGATATTGATGGTGAAGAGGAGGAGGGAAGGAGTTGGTGGTGGTTCGGCCTGCTGGTGGTGGTAGCTGACGGCCAGGGTGGTCGACAGCGTCGGCCACGACAGAGGGAGGAGTTCGGCCAAGAGAGGCTCGGGGGAAAAGCTACGTGTAGGTGGTGGTGATGCCAAATGCTGCTGTTGGAAAAATGAGAGGGAAGAGAGAGAAAGAGGAAGTATGTGTGTGGGAATTTAATTTGTGTGTATTACAAATGGAGGAGAGAGAGGGAGATAAAAACACTCTTAGGAGTTAGGGCCGGCTGATGGGGTGTTGGGGATGTTGTTGGCTGCTATGGGTATGGAGGGAAACTAATGGTGAGGATTTAATAGGAAAATCCAAGGGCTAGGATTAATAGGAAAATAGGTTATTCCTATAGGGATTTTAATAACAAAATTTTCTATCGAATATTAAAATAGGTAGACAGGGTACTTAATATTTTTTCTTGGCAAAGAAAGTGAGGACGTCATGATGGAGGGTAGCACGAAGCTGGGCTGGACTTGGTGGAGCCGAATTGGGTTAAAATGAGATTTAACATCATAAATGAATTAATTTAGATATTTATGATCATGGGTAAATAAGTAGCATGTGGGGGCTCAAACAATGGCACACAAGTGGCATGCGGATCGTAGGCTCAATGTAGGCCATGTCCATATTTGGGGCTGACTGGTTTTGGCCGACAGGGTACACACAAATCAAGTTGGAAAATAAATGTAACACCGTGGGGTGAAATAAAATCGGGTCACGTGTCAGGAAAGTTGTGTGAAACAAACGGAGCACAAAAGGGTGTGTCTGAGTGGGACACGAAGGTCATGGGTGAAGAACGTCTCGAGTAGATCATGCATCATAAGTTGGTTTCAAAAAAATGTCTGGTCTGGTGATCCCAATTCAAAAGTCACGATAACGTGCTAATAATGATCAAGAAAAAGAGTGGAAAAAATTAATTAATGATCAAACGGTCTAAATCGACCCAAAGTTGTGCGAAGCAAAAAGAGTACAAAAGAACAAGTTTGAGTGGGACACTATATACCAAAACGAAGGTAATCCTGTCCACTACAAAACTCATGAAGAAGGTTTCCAGAGTTGAACATCCCTGACACTCCAAATATCAAAGGCGCAAAAAAGTACACTTAAGGATAAATAATAGAATAAATTATTTATTTAAACTAATTCAATCAGAAAAATAAAAAAAATCAACCCAAAATTCAGGGTGCTCACAGGTAGGTATCCACATAGTCTATATACCATAGGCTATAGGCCATGTGGTTTACTACACACATTTCACACATATTGTATATTATACACTAAGTTAATATAATTTATCATACACAAATATACATCACATAATTATTATCTAGCATATAGACAAGGTATATTATATATGTATATACATAGAGTGATCTAGAGAGAGGATATATGGCATGTGGGTCTATGTGTACATGTACCTAGGGTGAGTGAGTGTCAAGTGACAGGAAAACATTGTAGATAATGAGAGTGCAACCTAGACTAGAGTGTGAGTGTCCTGTGTGCTAGTAAATAGGTGTCAAGTGTGTGTGTTTGAATGTGTGTTAATGAAATCTGAAATCAGTGAATGGTGCATGGTGTGTCAATGTGAGAGCCATGTGTGTGATGCAGTTGTGTGTACTGTCAATAGTAAAATAGTGTGATTGATTCAATACGAGTTAGGAGTTTAATAGAATGTATCTCAGGTTTTAGATAATACAATGTGTGTGTATGTAGAATCTGTGGATAGGGTGTTCCCAGGATATGCATGTGTTCAACTAACAGTTAACAGTGATGTGTAATCTCAGGAATGGCAGTGTGTAATGGAATAATGTGAGTGTACATGTGAATAAGTATCAATAGTTTAGTATATGATCTCAGGAATCAATTCAATGACAGTTTACAAATATACTTGTGTTCTCAGGAATTCCAACTCAATGACAGTTCCATAATCAGTTCAACCCAATTCGAAATCCCTTTTTCCCTGCTATTCTCAACTAAATCATGCAAACACATTAACAGTAAACTAACACACATGTGTATGAGTCTAACATTGACAATTTAAACATCAAAATCAGTTTAAAATAATAGAAATCAATTTTCAGAAATTCAAACTGAAACGCGTATCAGTCAAATAGGGAATTTGAAATTCGAACATCAAAATCATGCTAATATGACCAATAAATGGTTGTTGAACATTGAGTCTAGTGTATGTTGGCCCATTGGTCATGGTCAAACCTGATTTTAATAATTGATCAAACTCTGTCTCGATATAATTACAAATCAACTCAGATGTTTACCTACGACGTTTTGGACACTGCTCAACACTGGATCTCTACTCTGTTCAAGACTGAAGCTGTTTGCCATTCAGAATGTATTCCTGTTAAGCAATATAATTTTTCATTTTTATTGAGTCTAGGAATACATTGTACATCGAGTCGTACTAGCAAATAGGCTATCCTAAAACGTTTTTTAAAACCATCTTATTCTTTTACAAATGACCTACGTTTTTGAAAAACATTCTTTTTACAAAAAGCATCTGAAGGATTTTTCAAAAAGCTAATATTTATTTCTCCAAATATGAACTGGTAGAACCCCAGAAGAACTCGGCCAGAGTTCGGCCATTTGGAACGTTAGTGAACGTTGGGTTTTTGAACTTGGTCATCCTTCAGTTGCGGTTTGTTACAAAGAGTTCTGTCCGAATTTTACCCAAATTCTGTCATAGTTCTGTCTTTGGAAAAACTATAAATAGAAAAGTATTTCGATCATTTAAGATCACCAATTCGCTTTAAATCTCTTCTCTTCCTAAGCTTTTATTCTTCCAAAGAGTTCTAAAAGCTTTTATTTTCAAATCCCAAGCCAGTTACAATCCTCTAGTCGATCTGCCAGTGCGGTACGGTCTAGAAGTTTCAGAGCGATTGTAATCAGAGGCTTGATAGAAGATTCAACTCTTCACAATTGAAGTTGGTCGAGTTTTTCGTATCAAAGCTCGCGTCTGTAGAAGTTGCAAGGACTTCGTATGAAAACTTGCAGGATTTTCCAATAGTGGATTCAACTAGAAGCTAGAGTTCTTTTGACTGGACTAGTCCTCACAAGAGGGAAACCAGTATAAATCTCGGTGTTTGCATTTGCATTCTGATCACTTTTAATTTCTGTCATTTACTTTTGTGATTATTATTATATCTGTGATCTAACTACTAACAAGTTTTTAATTAGCAATATTCCGCTGCCTAATCTATTCACCCTCCTATAGAGTATTCTGCTTTACGATTTCGTTCCTACAATTGGTATCAGAGCAGGTTCTCTATAAGCAGGTTTTCCATCTAGAGGTATACCAAAGCGGGTTATACAGGTAAAGCAAGATAAAATTGCAGTTGTATTCAATTTTTATATAGATCACAATATTACATATGGCAACTGTGAAATTCACAAGTGAAGGCCAAGCCACAAACAGACCTCCACTGTTTGACGGCACAAACTACACTTATTGGAAAACACGTATGAGTTTCTTTCTGAAATCTCTTGATTTTGACTTATGGTCTGTAGTAATTGATGGTTATAAAAAGCCATCTCATATTAATGTTGATGGTGTTTTAGTTGAAAAATCCCATGACAAATATACAGAGAAAGAAAAGAAAAAGGCCAGTCTTGACGTACGTGCTATTAACGCTTTATTTTGTGCGTTTGACATAACTGAATTTAACATGGTGTCTAGTTGCACAACATCAAACGAAGTGTGGAAACTTCTTGAAGTAACCCACGAAGGAACAACACAAGTCAAGGAGTCAAAGATCAGCAGACTTACTCAGGAGTATGAGGCGTTCAAAATGAAGCCAAGTGAATCAGTCACTCATATGTTTACAAGATTCTTGGATATTATAAATCCTTTGTCCTCAATAGGCAAGGATTACAGTAACCATTAGAAGATTCACAAACTTCTATGAGCCCTTACAAAGAACTGGATTCCAAAGGCTACAGCAATCATTGAAGGGAACGACCTCTCAACAATGTCTCTAGAAACACTCATGGGTAAGCTACTCACTCACGAGTTAGAACTTCAAGACTTTGAAGATGATACACCAAATGAGAAGTCAGAGAAGACGATCGCTCTCAAGGCTCAATATAGAAGAACCATCGAAGATGATTCCGACGACAACGACTCTGAATCTGAAGATCATGCTCTTCTGGTAAGAAAGTTCAAGAAGTTCATGAGATTTAATAGGAGAACAAAAGACAGCAACAACAACAACAACAAAGAGGAAGATCCTATTTGCTACGGATGCAAGAAGAAAGGACACATGAAGAAAGACTGTCCAACAGCATCATCATCATCAAAGAAAAACAGCAAATATGACAAAGGGTACCTGAAGAAATCGACATCAAAAAAGTATGCCAACACAAGCATATGGCATGAAAGTCAAGCCAGCAACTCAGAAGATGAACAATCAGATGACGCTGCAAATGTGTGCTTGATGGCTTGCGATCATGTGGGACACCCTTCACATGCTAGGAGCAAATGGATCATCGACAGCGGTTGCTCACGGCACATGACCGGTGACGCTTTATTATTTGCAATACTGTCGAAGAGGAATAAAGAAGGATGCGTCTCCTTCGGTAATAATTTGAGAGGGTACATAATTGGTATCGGTAACATTTGTAAGGCTCCCTATCCAGTGATTAAAGATGTTTGTCTTGTTACTGAGTTAAAACATAATCTGCTCAGCATAAGCCATTTAGCTGATCATGGTTATGGCATTAACTTTGTAAAAGATAAATGTACTATTATTGATAGTTCAACTAGCAGTACTATATTTGAAGGTATTAGGAAAGACAAAATATATGTATTCTATTTGTTGGAAGATGGTAACAATACAGGTAGATGTTTGATGGCCAAAAGTATTGAGAGTCAACTATGGCATATGAGACTCGGTCATGCAAACATGGATACAATTTCAAGATTATCTACGAAGAAGTTGGTACGCGGCTTACCGGATATTTCTTTCAAAAAGGATACAGTATGTAGTGAATGTGAAAAGAACAAAGCTACCAAATCCGCATTCAAATCCAAGAACGCTGTAAGTACCACTAGACCTTTATAATTGTTGCATATGGACTTATTTGGACCCAGCAGAATTGCTAGTCTCGGTGGTAAGTTATATGCATTTGTCATTATAGATGATTTTTCTAAATATACATAGGTTTATTTTCTTGCATGCAAGAACGATGCATTATCAGAATTCGTCATCTTTTGCAAGAAAGTACAGAATGAAAAAGGGTTCATGATTACTCGCATTCGTAGTGATCATGGCGGCGAATTTAAGAATGCAGAATTCAAGCAATTTTGTGACACACATGGTTATCTGTATGAATTTTCTTGCCCTAAGACTCCACAACAAAATGGAGTTGTGGAACGTAAGAACAGAACTCTATCTGAAATGGCTAGAGTTATGTTAAACCAGTTTAGTCTACCTAGATATTTATGGGCTGAAGCTGTAAATACAGCATGCTATATTCTCAATAGGGTTCTAATTCGACCTATATCGAAGAAGACTCCCTATAAATTATGGTTTGATAGAACACCAAATGTTTCTTATTTCAAAATCTTTGGTTGTAAATGCTTTATTTTTGATACTAAAGATAATTTGATTAAATTTGATGAAAAGGCCGATGAAGGTATATTTTTAGGCTATGCAGCAAAGAGCAAAGGATATAGAGTCTTCAACAAAAGAACCATGATCATTGAAGAATCTATCAACGTTAAGTTTGATGAGATAAATCAACACTTAGACGATGATGACAATGAAGACATAATCGCACCAAGTACAGCTACTGCAAAACCTTCACACAAAGATGCAGAACCATCACATCAGGCATCAGATGAACCTCCAAGCAAAGAAGTCGGAACTAGCAATCTTGAGACTGCACCAAAAGAGATGAGATTCTTGGCTAGTCATCCAAAGGACTTGGTAATTGGTAAGATTACCAAGGGTGTAAGTACTCGTTCTTCTAATAAAGATATAGCTTCTTGTGTTGCTTTTGTCTCGCAGTTTGAACCCAAAAATGTTGATGAAGCATGTAGTGATAATTTTTGGTTAGATGCTATGCATGAGGAATTAAACAAATTCGAACGGAATCAAGTTTGGGAACTTGTTCCCAAGCCTATTGATCATCCGGTCATTGGCACCCGATGGGTATTCCGAAATAAACTAAACGAGAATGGTTTAGTGACTCGTAATAAGGCTCGACTCGTAGCTCAAGGATATAATCAAGAAGAAGGTATCGACTACGATGAGACTTATGCCCCAGTTGCGAGATTAGTATCCATTCGCATGTTATGTGCATTTGCATGTTTTTATAATTTTAAGTTATTTCAAATGGATGTCAAAAGCGCATTTTTAAATGGTTTTATAAAAGAAGAGGTTTATGTAGCTCAACCACCCAGTTTTACTGATTTAAAATTTTCTGAATATGTTTTCAAGTTGAAGAAAGCTTTATACGGTTTAAAATAAGCCCCTCGTGCTTGGTACGATCGTCTAAGCACTTTTATACTTGATAATGGTTTTTCAAAGGAAAAGGTTGATACTACTTTTTTTATAAAATTTTTGAATAATAATATTCTTTTGATTCAAGTTTATGTAGATGATATTATCTTTGGATCTACTAATGAATCTCTTTGTCAAGAATTTTTTAAGTGTATGCAGAATAAGTTTGAGATGAGCATGATTGGAGAGCTGAAATTCTTTTTCGGACTGCAAATCAAACAAACCAACAATGGGACGTTCATAAATCAAGCAAAGTACACAAAGGATCTATTGAAGAAGTTCGACATAGAAGCAGCAAAACCACTTAGTACACCAATAGGACTTCAACAAAGCTTGATATTGATGAATAAGGCAAATCCGTCGACATACGTAAGTATCGAGGTATGATCGGTAACTTATTGTATTTAACTGCTAGTCGACCAGACATAATATTTAGTGTTTGCTTATGTGCTCGTTTTCAAGCTAATCCTAAGGAATCACATTTGTGCGCAGTTAAGCGTATCTTTCGATACCTTAAAGGCACTTCTTCTGTCGGCTTATGGTATCCCAAAACCACGTCGTTTGACCTGACCGGTTATTCCGATGCTGATTTTGTCGGATGCAAAGTAGATAGAAAAAGCACTAGCGGCACATGTCATTTCCTAGAAAAAGCTCTAGTCTCTTGGTTTAGTAAAAAGCAAATTTTTTTTGCATTATCAACAACCGAGGCTGAGTATATCGTCGCAGGACGTTGTTGTGCACAAATTTTGTGGATGAAACAAACCTTAGAAGACTATGGATTGCATTTTTCACGCATACCCATTTTCTGTGACAATACTAGTTCTATTAATTTGACTAAGAATCCAGTATGCCATTCTCGTACTAAACATATCGAGATTCGACATCACTTTCTTAGAGATCATCAACAAAATGGAGATATAGACCTTGTATACATAGATACACAGAATCAATTAGCTGACATACTCACAAAACCTTTAGCGGAAGATCGTTTCAATTATTTACGTCGATAATTAGGCATTTTAGATGTCAATAATATTAATTAATTTTATTTTATTAATTAATTTATTCGATACTGAAAAACTGTTTTCGAGACAAGCCCAAAAAGAGTCTGCATGTCACCACGACTACGGTCGAAACGAAGCGGTACTTAAGAGTTCCCCGGTGAACCTCCGTTAGCTGGGACAGTACTCCTACAACTAATCTGAGACAGATGTTGAGTAAAGAATATTAATTTATAAAATAATATTAATTATATTACTTTGAGATTTAAAATTACTAAACTTTGAATTAAGCATTTGAAACGAATTAATAAAAAAGAATGTGGCCTCATTTGATTTTTTTAATATATATATATATATAGCCAGGCAACCCTTGGCGAATTTGGCCCGAGTTCGGCTGGGTATATATATGTACCAGCACGAACCCGAGGCTTCTCTCTTCTTCATTCTTCCCCACATCCTCATAACAGCAGCAGCGCGCCTCCGAAACCCTAGCTTCTTCTCCATCCTCGTTCTTCCAATCCGTGTGGAGTTTCTCGTCCAAACTTTGGATTCGTGCAGAGAACGTCATCCTCTACAACATATCCAATTCTTGGAAGGTATAATCCCTTCTCTCTACCACTTTTCAATACTTATGGTTTCTAGAAAATTTTTGGAAAAGAATGCCTAAGTTCAATCCCTTCAAGAGGAAGAAGACCAATGCCAGTGAAGAGGCATCGTCTTCAGATCCGTATACGGATTGCCTATTTTCTTCGGTCCAATCGAATGATGGTGCGTCGGATGAGTTTTTCTTTAAAACTTCTGACCAAGCTTTATTATGGTATGCCGATTTTATCATGCGTACTATTTGTACCAGATCGCCGATTAAATGGACTGTCTTTCCGGATCACCGCCCTTACTTTGAGGCATTAGGGTTATAACACTTTGTTACCTTATAATTCTCCATTGCCACTAATGCTATTAGATTATTCTATTCTAATTTTGTGTTAGACACTTTTACCGCGAGGACACGTGTCGGAGGAATTAATATCGAATTCACTGATAAAACATTAGCGAAAATTTCTGGTATCCCAAACGAAGGTGTCCCGCTCGATGACATCACTGATTTTAATTTCTTCGATGGCATGACACTCGTTAGTTTTAAGAATGAGCTTTGTGCACCCGCACGCGTTCGTCCTGGAAAGTTCAAGGCTAATAACTTGAACTTGTTTAACTACGAATTATATCGCATCATCTATTCCACCTTACTTCCAAAATCTACTTCTAAAGATGATGTGACTACACTTGAGCTTTCTTCTCTTTATCATATTCTTAAGGGGATTCTATTTTCTGCCCCTAAGACTATCATCCAGATGATGGATAGATGTCGCGGGAGAGACCGCAACCTTTCTTATGCGATGCTTATTCCTCGCATCTTTCAGATATTTAATATTGATCTATCTACTTATGCTGTTGACCCCGAGCCCAAGTTTCTCAAACTCTCTCGTCGCAGTATTGCCACTGTTCCTCCATCTACTCCTCCTGCACCTACTCCTACAGCTCCCACAGCACCTGTTCCTCCTCATTCTTACCCTATGACATTTGAGGGTATCCATCAGCACTTATCAGATCTGCAGTCTTTTTATGTTGAGACCTCTAGGGAACACGAGTTCCGTGATGTGACTCAGTTCCAGGCGATTTCCAACTCCTTCGTCGATCTGAGGTTTGCGCAGACGGGTCATTCTGCTAGCTCTCTACCTCGAGACCTTCTATTTTTGGCTATCGTATTGACGTCGAGGCAGTCCACTCTCTGTTCCAGCCAGGGAACGTCTATGATTGGTATCGTACTGCTCGTGCCCCTCATCGAGACTATATCGGTAAGTTTTACGCTGGTGCCACTCCTCACACTTCTGGAGCTGGTATTTCTAGAGCTGGTCCTTCTGGACATGCTGGAGCTGCAGCTGATGACATTGATGATGAGGATGATGATGATTTATGAGATGTTAGATATTAAGACTATTACTTTTTGTCTTATGTTTACTTGGAAATGCTCCGACATTCCAAGATTTTATCAGTACTCTTATTTTTATTATCAGCACTTTCCTTTATTATGTGACTATTCATAGACATAGTTTTTGATTATGCCTCAGTTTTGGCATCTTAGTCTATTTTTTAGCACTTTATTTATTTCAGTATTATTCTTGTACTTTATTTAATACTGCTTGTGACAAATACATGATTATTTATTTATTGTGTTTCTTCACTGTTTGTAACTTATGCATTGATTGCGGTGGAGCTTTCTCTTTTACAATTATTTTGCTAAGTGACAACGGGAGAGAAATAAGGATCTAACATTTTCGTGAATACAGGTTATGAACAATTTCTTTTGATTACTATTTTGAATTAATTCCAGCTTAGATGTTATATCGGCAAGGTTTGTCAATTATCAAAATGGGAGAGATTGTTGGCCCATTGGTCATGGTCAAACCTGATTTTAATAATTGATTAAACTTTGTCTCGATATAATTACAAATCAACTCAGATGTTTACCTATGACATTTTGGACACTGCTCAACAATGGATCTCTACTCTGTTCAAGACTGAAGCTGTTTGCCATTCAGAATGTACTTCCTGTTAAGCAATATAATTTTTTATTTTTATTGAGTCTATGAATACATTGTACACTGAGTCGTACTGGCAAATAGGCTATCCTAAAACGTTTTTCAAAACCATCCTATTCTTTTACAAATGACCTACGTTTTTGAAAAATATTTTTTTTACAAAAAGCTTCTGAAGGATTTTTCAAAAAGCCAAAATTTATTTTCTCCAAATATGAACTGGCAGAACCCCAGGAGAACTCGTCCAGAGTTCGTCCAGAGTTCGACCATTTGGAACGTTAGTGAACATTGGGTTTTTGAACTTGGTCATCCTTCAGTTGCGGTTTATTACAAAGAGTTCTGTCCGAATTCTGCCCGAATTCTGTCAGAGTTCTGTCTTTGGAAAAACTATAAATAGAGAAGTATTTCGATCATTTCAGATCACCAATTCACTTTCAACCTCTTCTCTTCCTAAGCTTTCATTCTTCCAAAGAGTTCTAAAAGCTTTCATTTTCAAATTCCAAGCCAGTTACAATCCTCTAGTCGATTTGCCAGTGCAGTACGGTCTAGAAGTTTCAGAGCGATTGTAATCAGAGGCTTGATAGAAGATTCAACTCTTCACAATTGAAGTTGGTCGAGTTCTTCGTATCAAAGCTCGCGTCTGTAGAAGTTGCAAGGACTTCGTATGAAAACTTGTAGGATTTTCCAATAGTGGATTCAACTAGAAGCTAGAGTTCTTCCGACTGGACTAGTCCTCACAAGAGAAAAACCAGTATAAATCTCAGTATTTGTGTTTGCCATCTGATCACTTTTAATTTATGTCATTTACTTTTGTGATTATTATTATATCTGTGATCTAACTGCTAACAAGTTTTTAATTAGCAATATTCTGCTTGAAAAAACGTGTAGGCAACTCTAGAGGGGGTGAATAGAGTTTGTGTCAATAATCACCAAAAAAAAAATTAACTCTATATCACCTCCACAAAAACAACTATCAAGATAGTAAATAAATCAGAAATAAATGCGGAAGTAAATAAAGATCAGAAGAGCATTCGCAGACACAGCAGTTTTAACCTGGTTTCCCTCGTGGAGGACTAGTCCAGGCCTGAGAACTCTAGCTCAGGATTAAATCTACTATTTGTGAAATAGCAGTTTACAACCCGTGCCTTTTCTTCAGAAGAGCACGTTAACTTCTTACAGAGGATCGCAGTGGCGATTTGCTTAGAATTTTCCAAACGACTTGGAATTGTCCAAATGACTTTTCTTTTCAACTCTTGCACAAAAACTTCTAGCTGAATCGCACTTGAGCACCTTGGGGCTTAGGAAGTTTTGTGGCTAGTAGATTGGAAGAGTAAGGCTCTTGACTATATAGGCTATGTAAGAGAAGAAGAAAAGAAGAGTGGATGGTTTCAAATGAGAGAAACCAAGGCCTATTTATAGGGTTCGGGACATGCAGAATTCGGCCAGAATTCGGTATAAATAATTCAAATTTTTAGCCGTTGGACAGCTTGTAGCAAGCAGGCCCTAAAAATCAGGGTGCTGGAAATCAGGGGACAGAGTTCGGCCCGAACTCTGTGTGGAGGCAGAGTTCGGTCCGAACTCTGTCTCCAGAAGACAGAATTGGTCCATTAGGCTTTTGGGCTTTGTGGAGCTTGGGCTTGGTTCAGGAATTGGTCTGTTTGTATGGTAGAGTTTGGAGAGATATGTCTAGGGGTTGAGATGACTCAGTGCGACTCAACGTACACATTCTCCTAGACTCAATAAATTGAAGATTACAGACTTGAAACAAGTAGGAAAACCAAGAGCCCTTTGATGATACCTTTCTTCTGATATTTGAGCAGCCCTGAAGACGTCTTTTTCCTTGACAGCAGAACCCCCGATGCGAGGCTCCGGATAGGTCGCTAGGCGGTTCGGAGAAGTCTCTTTGTATGATGCCATCTTTGGTCCATCATTAATTCTTCATTGCCTATGTCCTGGTTTGATCAAGTGAGATCATGCTTACTGCATGTCTACAAATATATGTTAGGCCAGCAAAATATGGTGCAGTACGAAACAAGTATAGCAATATGATATAGGACAATTAGGACAATGCTAAGCAAAATATGTTGCAGTACGATACAAGCATAGCAATATAATATAGGACAATTAGGACAATGCTAAGTTTAAGTAGCAACATGATAGTGAGTATATGAATATTAGTGACATCATTTTGTTAAACTTAACTGATTAGCCATATTCAAAAATACGATGTAATCATTGGGCCAACACTGCTGCCTACTCTATTCACCCCCCTCTAGAGTATTCTGCTTTACGATTTTGTTCCTACAGTGTATACGTGTCTTAGGGTAGATTTTGTGTCAAAAAATTGGACACGAACGTGTTCTAACAGAGAGAACACACACACACACAGACACTAAACGTGCAGGCAGCCTCGTGCACGTGTGCAAGTCGGGCTAGGATACGACACATGACACGAGACACCTTATGGTCGTGTCTAGGTGTTCGCCAACTATAGGACTATGTGCACAAGTGTCTGCAATGTGTCCAAGTGACTTGTGTCCAAAGATTTTACAGCGTATCAGTGTCAATTTTTCGACTATGCGTGCAAGGCTCGATTCAGTGCACACGCAATTTTTCTGTGCACACAGATCGAGGGCTCATGAAATTTCTTGGGCATGGTTTCAGTCATTGCCTGCACCCACCTACCAATTTTTAGGTGTCGGGGTGCCGTGTCATGTCCGCTAGGACACCCGAGCAGTAGGGCAGCAGCACGAGCTCCGTGCGACGGTGTCTCGTGCTATGTGTCCAAGCCTAAAAATAGTGTCCAAACGTACCTAAAATTGACTCAGTCAATTTGGGTTGTGGTCTACACATAATAAGCTTCCAAAATGTATACTTTTTTTTTGAAAACTAAGAACAAAAAGTCCTATGAGGCATTTCATCGAACACTCCTTTAAATACACCGATATGCGTCCGATACGGACATGAAATGGACAAGAACTCCTGCCAAACATGGGCTACACCTAGGGGAACCCTAAATTGATGCATCTATGGAAAGAAATTGGGAATTTATAGGTGTTTGTAGGGTTTTACCTATTGAGGGTGAAACCTCAATAAAAAGAGCCTCGACTCGACGTCTTTCTTGATTTGCTACGGTTCAAACGTCCTCCAACCTTGGTAGCAAGCCTCCACAAGTATCTCTACTGTTGGGGATGATGATGCAATTGATTAGTATCAAATTGGACTTAATTTGGATATTTGGGGAAGGATTTTGGGGAAAACTATTAGGGTTCTAAGAAGTTGTAAAAGAGGCAAAGGTTTTTGCTAAGGATGTTTTATAGGAAGGAAGATCTAATTGTGGCTGCCATTAGACGGTTTAGGGTTAGGTTTTAGGTTTAGATGAGTGGCTAGGAGTTGTCCATCCAATTCTAGGCCTTCCTATTGGTTCAACTTGTCATAGGCTACCTTTCCCACAAATATCCTAAGAGTAAAATATCTTACCTAGAAATATCTAGATATTAATAATCATGTCATGACTAGGTTAACCTAATCAATCAAGGCTAATCTAGATTAGGCTAAGTTTCTAGGTCAAGTCTCAACCTAGCAATTAGCATATATTTAATTAATACAATTTATAATTTCACAAAATTATCAAAATGACCAAAATACCCTTAGACTAAAAAGTTGTAATTAGTCATCCTAATCACATGACTAGGCTCTCTTGGTCATGGTTAGTCTCTAGGCTTAGCCAACTCTAGGGTTACACTAGTTAATCATCAAAATCGTAAGTCGTGGTTTTAAATAGTTTTAAATAAATTAAAAATTATAAAAAATTATAACATGGTTTAAATATTATTATTAAATGATTATAATTAAAAAAATTCAAAATTACCCTCATTTTAGAAACTGGGTGCTACAAGTCTACCCTCCTTAGAAAAATTTCGTCCTCGAAATTAAAATAGTCGTACTCCTTCTAGGTCAAACATCCAACAATCAAAGTCTACTAAATTATATCCTAAGTTATATAACATGCAATCCAGGGAATCAGAACACAGGCATGGTTTTAAATCTCTACAGTATCATGTTATTGCAGTCTTCATTGGGCTTTTCTATTTAATCTAGCATGATCATCACATATGCAAACTAAAGGTACTAAGAAGGTAATCATCAATCAATGGACGGAAAGAAATAGGTAAAAAGAAAGTGCAAGACCTAACCTCCTAGTCCAATGCCTGCAGGATCCTCAACTGTCATCGCAAAAGCCCTGCCCTGGCGGGGTATATCCCGCTGCTGGTGTGAGGCGTGATGCGGTGCCATAGGTGGCCTACCCTGTGCTCCCTGAGCTGCACGACGATGGTTCGAAGGACAATCCCTCGCCTAATGCCCCTCGGTGCCACAGTATAGGCACACACCCAAACGTCTCCTGCAAACCTCCCAGAGGTGTCCGAACCTCTTGTAGTAGTGGCAAGTGGGTGCCTGCTGCATCGGTTCCAGCTGCTGCTGCTGGGGCACCTGCTGAACTGGTGCCCTAACCGGAGCAGGAATCTTCTGCGGGCGTTGCAGAATAGAATGATGCTGGAGTTGAGGACGCTTAGCAGCCCTCGCGCTACTAGTACTCCCTGAAAATAGATCACGGTCCCTCTTGGGCTTCAGGCCCCACTCCTGCTCCACTTTGCGAGCCTCTGCAAAGATCTCGGAATAGGTCGCATAGAAAGTGGGAATAAGGATCTTGATATCCCATATCAATTCCTCTCTAAAGTGGCTCGCCCTGATCTCTGGCTCATGCATCATGTACTCTGCGTATCGGCTCAGTCTGCCAAACTCCGCAGCGTACTCCTCTACAGACAAACCACCCTGCTGGAGGTACTGAAACTGCCTCGCCAAGTCGATCTTGTCTGTAGGAGAAAAGAACTTCGTCTTGAAGAGGACCTTGAACTCGGCCCAGGTATGGTCCTCCACAGTAAGGTCAGGCTCGTTCCTGAACCAGGTGCGAGCAATGTCTAACAACTGTAGCCCCACCGCCTCGACCTTCAGGTCGTCTGTGTAATACCCAGTTTTCCAGATAAGGGTAATTTTGAAATTTTGTAAATATAATTATTATTTATTGATATTTATTTCATATTATAATTTTGGTGATTTTTAATCATTTTTAAACTATTTTAAGTCATGACTTATTATTTTGGTGTTTTGCTAGTGTAGCCTTAGAGACTGTTGACCTAGAGTCTATCCATGTGATTTGGATGTTTAATTAGTACATTTTAACGTAAAGGGTATCTTGGTCATTTTAGAATTTATTTGAATTTATTATGATTTATTAGAATTTGTGTGAATTTATTATTATTTAAATAAGTGCTATGTGCTATGATTGGTTTTAGCCTAGTGAAGCCTAACCTAGAAGCTTAGGCTTAACCCATAGGCTAAATAGGATGGTTAGCTTAAGTTGAGGGTAGAAATTATCAAGTTAGAAATCAAATAGTAGTTTTAGTCATGAGAATTGATTTTAGAGAATGGGCCCTTAGAAACTTAGATATAACTTGTCTTAGGGAGAGTCCAAGCCCACAACTAACTAGAAACCCTAACCCTAGCATTAGTGGCCAGCCACCATTGGGATTTTCCCCTATATAAACCCCTCTTCATGTGTTCTTGCCTCTTTTCATCCAAGTTTCCAAGTTTAAAGAAAGAAAGATATAGCCATCTTCTCCAATCCATAACTTTTCCATTTTATGTTCTTTTTAGCTCTAATCTTTTGCACTAGGTTCTAATCCATCCCTTCTTGCTGCTCATGGAGAGTATTCTCAGGTTTGGTGCAATTTAGAGAGATTAGCTAGCAAGGAGAAACCCCTCTTTTGGAGCTTTTCAAGGAGCTTTGAAACCTATAGGTAAAACTCTCAAAACCCATTTAAATTTTAATTTCCTTGCATATTTAGGAAGCCTTAGGTGTCCCTAACTGTAGGATTTGGTTTTGTGTCAAGGTGGATTCATTTCGTGTCCGTATCGGACACGTATACATAGGTAGACCTAGGTGTTTGTGGAAATAACACATAGGATTTTAGTTTACTGTTTTGGAATTATAATTGATAGGAATTGAGATCTAGAGATGGCTTAGGCATTTCCATTCGACTGAGTCGATATTAGAGTCGTGTCGTGTCAGAATTTGGACACGAACATGCGGGTTTGGATACCGCATGCACTGTTCTGCTACTCGGGGTCAAATTCTTCTTGTGTAGGACACGTGGAAATGTGACTCTGGTTGGACTTGTTGGGGCAGTGTCTGACACAACACTCCCCAAGTGGCATGACTTATCGTGTCGTATCGGACACATAATTTAGTGTGCACGGGTTTTACACTAGTTCGTTCAGTCGAGTTTTTGGGTTCGGATACACGATTCGTACGCGGACACGGGGACACGAGGATATCTCGTGTTGAGTGCAGTATGTAGCCCTAGTGTGGGCATACACGTGTGTACGAGAAAGTGTCCTAATTCGTGTCGTGTCGTGTCGTATCCACGAACGATGTGCATGCACGTACGACACTGTCTGAATGTAGTTTTATGTCTGTGTATGATTGGTTGTTTGGATACGTTGTGTCCACTTGGTTGGACACAAATACTGCCTGTGACACGTACACCTATATGACTATATTGACTGACCTATTAGATTAACGGTTTAGCTGATTTCAATTCGATTTTGGGAAAACTCCTATTTTACTGATACATGTTTACTGTTGGGGTGAATTTGAGTTTTGATATTTTAATTAAACTATTGAATGATTAATTAGTGTTGTAATCACACCTGGGATTAGCTAACAGGTGAGGGTTTATGCTACGCATGAGATTTAGCTTCAATTTTGTTATTTAGCTTTCGAATTTTCAATGTAATGTTAGGACTGATACACATTTGCTGAGTGTACATTTTTTTGAGTTTTAATTCATTTTTCCTGAGTTGTGTTAGCTCTTACTGATTTCTAATCATGTTAAATTATTGTTTCATTAGCCTACATGTGTTAGAGTTGTAGTCCATGTTAGCATTGATCTGTGTGATGCAATGGGTCATTGGAATCGGGTTTGGTATACTAACTGTCAAGTTGATTTTGGTTTAAAGTTTGCCTTAAACTGTCAAATTGATTTGTTTCATGAGTTGAGTGGCATTCCTAATTTTGTGATTTCTCAAATGTTGATTAGTTCACCTGCTTGTATTAGGCTAAGGGATATTAGCTAGGTTGGTGTTTGACAGTAGGTTATGGAAATCGATTTTGAAATACTAGAACTGTTTGATGAGTAGGTACAAAATCTGAATTGACACACTGTTTAAACCCATAAACCTGATACAAAAGTTAGCTGCTATGTTACATTGAACCCTCACTCACTGTTTTGTGATTCACTCCATATTTCTGAGCACAAGTTCACACACAAATGTTTCCCTTCACTAGCTAACAGTCACACATGCTCACTGTTCCTACACACACACACCTGACTATGTACTTTCCTGTCACACCTATACACCTAATCAGACATATTCATCCACAGGTTTCTCTTTATTTTCTGTCACATACATCACACACACATTAGCACACAGTTATCTCATGTCACACACACACAAGTATCTATTCACATTGCCTAACACTGTTTTCCTGAGTATTATACCCTGCTTTGTATTGCCCTGTCTTCTTACGTATACTCTCATATCTTACTAACACACACACACACAAGTATCTATTCACATTGCCTAACACTGTTTTCCTGAGTATTATACCCTGCTTTGTATTGCCCTGTCTTCTCACACATAATCTCATATCTTACTAACACACACACATGTCTATCTCACACTCTAAGTGACACTCTCTTGTATTCT
The DNA here is from genome assembly GCA_029216955.1 of Iris pallida. Taxonomy (NCBI): domain Eukaryota; kingdom Viridiplantae; phylum Streptophyta; class Magnoliopsida; order Asparagales; family Iridaceae; genus Iris; species Iris pallida. Next base: position 1,286,064 of record JANAVB010001000.1, on the reverse strand, counting down.
CACACACACACACTTGAACACATGAGCACATTGCACTTTCCTATTCTCTATATGTAGGTGTATGTACATATGTACATGTATATATATAATTGTGAGATGTATATATAGGTATCCTATATGTGTGTGTACTATTATATATATATATATATTATATTAATATATATATATATATATATATATATATATATATATATATATATATATATATATGTATGTGAGATTCAAATATAGGTAGCCTATATGTTAATGAGTGTACAATATATTAGATATATATACTGTTATGTGTATAAGTGATTGTGGTTTGATTTATAGGCATGAGAGAAGCCTATGGCCTAGGACTCATGGCCTATGGTGTGTCTGTTTGCCTAGTGAGTGTCTAGTTAGACTTGGTTAGCCCTAGTTGACCTAGTTTGACTTCTAGGGTTGACCAAGAGTTGACCAAGAGTTGACTTCAGATACTCATGATACAGGCGAGTACATTCTCTGATCATTTTATATCCTGTTAGAATTGTTTTCCTGCTTTAGATTACTTTACTTGATGTTGTCATGTTGGTAATATGGTTTAGTACTATATGGATCCTTTCTTGAGATGTTATCCCCTCAGGGAGCATCGGATACTACATGATCTGTGCGTTTCACTTACATTGTGTATCACTATGCTTCATTGTTCATTGATCACTTGTGACATGTACTCTCATGATCACAGAGTCTTCCTTGAATCACCCATTTATGGGCATTCCCAAAATCACCCATTTTTGGCCTACCATGTATCACCCCTTGTGGGATATTACATGGATCATAACATAACCTGGCTGGATCCTTGTGTATTGATTGGGGGTACGGGGAGTAGAAGTGGACATGTGAATAATATCCAAGTAGTGTAGTTCCCAGAATCACTCCATAGTATAGTTCCCAGAATCTTCTATGCCATTCATATGTCTATATTGTACTCTGACTCACTAGCCACTGTTAGTCCTCTATTTATAGTAGATATTTCTATTACAGTTCTTTCTCTGTTTATATTCTGTACATTCTTTCAGTTTCCCGTATCTTACTCTACTGCATGCTTATATTTCTAACCTGCTATGATCTGTTGAGATGTATTGTGCTCGTTCCTATCCTGATTGGACCTGTTAAAAATATTACGGAGGACGAGGAGGAGGCTGGTGTTGACACCTTCTATGGGACAGCCCTAGTCGACACTTGTGAGCTGGACTCTCAGGAGGACCCAGCTCTAGCTGATGACATTACTCCTACTGTCTAGACTAGTTTAGTTAGGCTTTATCTTACTTATGTTATCTTGGGACTAGTTTAGTTAGGCTCTATTTCTGTTATTTGAGATCTGGATTGTATATATTCTTCATACTCTGTAGTTGAGACTTTGTATTTCTGGATGTTTGCTGAGATGCTATCTTAGACACTTAGACTTTTCTGATCATCTGTATTTCATTGAGTTCTATATCATATCGTGCTTCTTCTTCCTTAGTTGTGATTGAGTTTACATTCTGCTATGTCACCCCCATTCGGGGAGTATAAACTGCTTAGCATTATATTGTTAAATGTTGTGACCTACGACAGCGTTCTACCACCGATACTGTGGCGTAGGCTGGACGTACCCACTTCTCGTGCCCTTACTCTAGGATGCGGGTCGTGACACGTTTTTAGTGGTGGCCCATGCAGGTCTAGACTAGAAGTGTAGTGGTATTTGAACCAGAGTATCACTACAGCCTGTAGTAGAAATTAGAATATTTTTGAAGGTACTCAATCACACTAGAAAAAACTCTTAATCATATTCCTTTTATCTAAATTGTTGCTTATTGACTTATCTTGAATATAAATAGTTCCCTTTTGAATTTTTGCTTCATTCTCAGAAATTGCTTCTTGTTTTGATTTGTCTTCATGATGGTTATGAAGACACGATCTCATCACTCCGGTTCGGGGAATACTATCGAGAGGCTGGCCACCTCTCGTCCTGTTCATCAGGGCCTCAAGACCGTAGCTCCTGTTGTGCCGACTCAGGTTGGTGTTTCTGCTATATTGGAGGTGCACCTTCGTCTGTACAGAGACCTTTCTCCGTCATTCCTGATTTTTTTCAGCAGCAGCGTTTCATGCAGCATCAGCAGCAGACCAGGGAAAACCAGCAGGGGCAAGCTATCGTTAGGACAGTCGAGGATGCACAGACCATTAGAGATCTTGCTGCAAGTTTCGTTCTTCTCGATTCCATTTCAACAATTGCCTCTTATAACTATTTTGAAATCCGATTCCATCTGTTCCTTGTTGATTGTTTAATTTTTTCCTGTTGCTCTTTTGTTATGTTTGTTTTTTTTTAAAAAAAATCATATAGGCCAGGTCACCTCAGTTATGGGATCTAGAATCTTCGATAGTCATGTTAGCTGGTATAGTGAGGACATATAGTCAGATTTTGGACGTATTGCTCGGGTGTAAGAATTTAAGGTTTTCGCCATCGCATACGGCAATGCGAAAATTTTAAATACCATGATTCTAGAGGTATGTACCTTAGTCGAGGACTCTATGATTATCGTAGCCTTGCTCACTAGCATGACGAAGACCCTGAACAACATGATTTTGGATAGACGCATATGATTATCAGATTGTACCTTAAAAACTTTTGAACATGTTTTCTCTGCTTTTGTTCATTCTTTCAGAAAAAGAATTATTGGTTTTTCTGTTTTGCTTCTCATTATTTAACTTAGGAGTAAGAGTAGGAGTAGCTTTAGCTGTTATTATAAACCTTTGTGTAACTTTGCTATGAATTTCTCTATAATACAATGAATCGATAATTTTGCTAAGACCTTATTTTGGATTTGATATTATAGTTCTGGTTTCAAATGGTTCCCTTTTTTAAACATAAAAGCAGAACATATTCCATTATCATTCTCTTCCTGCCAATATTTTATTACCATCATTCCTTATTTTATATAACTATGCTGATTACATCAATTCTCTGTCTCGTATCTAATTCTGTCAGCTAGACCTTGAAATCCTTGAATCTTCATATCATTTTGCCTGAGACATGTTGAGGAAATAACATAAATTATCTAGTTCAAAAATGACGTAATTGGTTAGCATATGATGATTTTGTAGGAATCAGAATGTTGGATGTCAAATATGAAAAATTCGAGATGGAGATATGGTAAAGTTTAGAATGGAATCGAGAGATAAATGTTATCAATTTAGAAACAATCGTAGAAAATTTTGGTTATGACTAATTCATGGATGTATTTCAAAAAAAAAAAAACTAATGAGGATATCAGAGGTCAACCTAGTTTTGAGAACTTAGAAAATCTTGGTTATTGATTCTTGGGAACTTTTACTCTAAGGCTATGTAGAAATTTAGAAACGGAAAGGAGAATTTAATTATATTCAATGATTATACGAAATTGAACTAGATATTGTAAGAGGGTGACTAGAGACAGAGAGATCACAAGGATTTTAAGTTATAGGAATTATTTTAGATGATTGGGGAAAAATTGTAGAATTCAAAAGGATAATATTTGAAGGTGAACGATGAAGAAAATATGAAGGTTGATTTATAAATAAGAATAAATTTTGTATGACATAGTGGTATTAGGGTTGAATAAATATGAGACTTGAATTAAACAAGTTCAAGGATTTCATAAACTAGATTTAGAGGTTTCAGATCTAAATTAGGACTAGGTAAAGGAATTTGAAAATTTGATTAAATGAATAAGTGTTGATACCTAAATAAGAGGGGTATGCTTTGTGGGAAATGTTTTAGAAGTTTGGAATTTTATCTATGGTGATCATGGTAAAGGTTTAGATGACTGAAGGTTATAAATTTTTTGATGATAGTCATATAAAGGTTGATTTTTATATTAGGACTTGTGAGATAAAAATATGATTGGCAAATGATAAACTTGATGGTATTAGAGAGAGATGATTAACTTGACTTCTTAAGAAATCTTTCCTTATTTTCCCTAAAAGGTTTTCAATATCATTGAATCCTAGCTTCCTTAATCACGACCAATCAACCTTGATCATCCTTTCTTATCACATTAATGTCTTGGGTTCGTACTCAATTGAATCAAATTTAAATATGACCTGAATCTCCATCCTTGTATGCTTGTGCTCAGACTTCGATGACCTTGTCCTCCATATTGCCCAAATCTTTATTTTCCAGAATTGATCAACTTAGATCGTATCGAGACTAAATATTCTTAATATATATTGTGATTGGATTTCAATGCTATTGACAACTGTCCCTTGAACTTTTGATTTTGATTTTTTTTGAATAATACCCCTTATAGATAATTGGTAGTTATCTTATTTTTTTGATAAGTACCAGTTTTTATATAGGATGGTAGACTACCTTACAGTTTTGATGATTTGTTATTTCTGTATCTTTTCCAGTTTAACACCCATGATTGCTTGTATGTTTTGATACCCTATGACCATTTTGGTTTAGCATGACTTGTATACCTAGATGAGACTTTCACTACCACCGTATGCCATGACCATGTATGTCGTCCTTTTAAATCATATGATTTGTTTAAGTTCTGAGACTTTGATTGTGGGGGTTTAACCTAGAAGGAGTATGAACATTTTAATTTCGAGGACGAAATTTTTCTGAGGGGGTAGGATTGCAACACCCAATTTTTTAGATGAGGGTAATTTTAAAATTTTGTAATTATAATTATTATTTATTGATATTTATTTAATATTATGATTTTTGGTGATTTTAATTATTTTTAAACTATTTTAAGTCATGACTTATGATTTTGGTGTTTTGCTAGTATAACCTTAGAGACTGTTGACCTAGAGTCTAGCCATAAGATTTGGATATTTAATTAGTACATTTTAGCGTAGAGGGTATCTTGATCATTTTAGGATTTATTTGAATTTATTATGATTTATTAGAATTTGTGTGAATTTATTATTATTTAAATAAGTGCTATGTGCTATGATTGGTTTTAGCCTAGTGAAGCCTAACCTAGAAGCTTAGACTTAACCCATAGGCTAAGTAGGATGGTTAACTTAAGTCGAGGGTAGAAATTATCAAGTTAGAAATCAAATAGTAGTTTTAGTCATGAGAATTGATTTTAGAGAATGGGCCCTTAGAAACTTAGATGTAACTTATTTTAGGGAGAGCCCAAGCCCACAACTAACTAGAAACCCTAGCATTAGTGGCCAGCCACCATTGGGATTTTTCCCCATATAAACCCCTCTTCATGTGTTCTTGCCTCTTTTCATCCAAGTTTCCAAGTTTAAAGGAAGAAAGGTATAGCCATCTTCCCCAATCCAAAAATTTCCCATTTTAGGTCCTTTTTAGCTCAAATCTTTTGCACTAGATTCTAATCCATCCCTTCTTACTGCTCATGGAGAGTATTCTCAGGTTTGGTGCAATTTGGAGAGATTAGCTAGCAAGGAGAAACCCCTCTTTTAGAACTTTTCAAGGAGCTTTGAAACCTATAGGTAAAACTCTCAAAACCCATTCAAATTTCGATTTCTTTGCATATTTAGGAAGCCCTAGGTGTCCCCTAACTGTAGGATTTGGTTTCGTGTCAAGGTGGATTCATTTCGTGTCCGTATTGGACACGTATACATAGGTAGACCTAGGTGTTTGTGGAAATGCCACATAGGATTTTAGTTTACTGTTTTGGAATTGTAATTGATAGGAATTATAGATCTAGAGATGGCTTAGGCATTTCCATTCGACTGATCCGATATTAGAGTCGTGTCATGTCAGAATTTGGACACGAATACGCGGGTTTGGACACCGCACGCACTGTCATGCTACTCGGGGTCAAATTCTCCCTGTGTAGGATACGTGGACACGTGACACTGGTTGGACATGTTGGGGAAGTATCTGACACGATACTCCCCAAGTGGCATGACCTATCGTGTCGTGTCGGACACGTAATTTAGTGTGTACGGGTTTTACACTGGGTCGTTAAGTCGAGTTTTTGGGTTCGGATACACGATTCGTATGCAGACACGGGGACACGAGGACAACTCGTATTGAGTGCAGTGTGTAGCCGTAGTGTGGGCGTATACGTGTGCACGAGCACGTGTCCTAATTCGTGTTGTGTCATGTCGTGTCCACGAACGATGTGCACGCGTGCACGATACTGTCTGAATGCAGTTTTATGTCTGTGTATGATTGGTTGTTTGGACACGTTGTGTCCACTTGGTTGGACACAAACACTGCCTGTGACACGTACACCTATATGACTATATTGACCAACCTATTAGATTAACTGTTTAGCTGATTTCAATTCGATTTTGGGAAAACTCCTATTTTACTGATACATATTTACTGTTGGGGAGAATTTGAGTTTTGATATTTTAATTAAACTATTGAATGATTAATTAGTGTTGTAATCACACCTGCGATTAGCTAACAGGTGAGGGTTTATGCTAGGCATGAGATTTAGCTTCAATTTTGTTATTTGGCATTCGAATTTTCAATGTAATGTTAGGACTGATACACATTTGCTGAGTGTACATTTTTCTGTGTTTTAATTCATTTTTCCTGAGTTGTGTTAGCTCATACTGATTTCTAATCATGTTAAATTGTTGTTTCATTAGCCTACATATCTTAGAGTTGTAGTCCATGTTAGCATTGATCTGTGTGATGCAATAGGTCATTGGAATCGGGTTTGGTATACTAATTGTCAAGTTGATTTTGGTTTAAAGTTTGCCTTAAACTGTCAAATTGATTTGTTTCCTGAGTTGAATGGCATTCCTGATTTTGTGATTTCTCAAATGTTGATTAGTTCACCTGCTTGTATTAGGCTAAGGGATATTAGTTAGGTTGGTGTTTGACAGTAGGTTATGGAAATCGATTTTGAAATACTGGAACTGTTTGATGAGTAGGTACAAAATCTGAATTGACACACTGTTTAAACCCATAAACCTAATACAAATGTTAACTGCTATGTTACATTGAACCCTCACTCATTGTTTTGTGATTCACTCCATATTCCTGAGCACAGGTTCACACACAAATGTTTCCCTTCACTAGCTAACAGTCACACATGCTCACTGTTCCTACACACATACACCTGACTAAGCACTTTTCTGTCACACCTATACACCCAGTCACACATATTCACCCACAGGTTCCTCTTTATTTCCTGTCACCTATATCACACACACATTAGCACACAGTTATCTCATGTCACACACACACACACACAAGTATCTATTCACATTGTCTAACACTTTTTTCTGAGTATTATACCCTGCTTTGTATTGCCCTGTCTTCTCACACATACTCTCATGTCTTACTAACACACACACACACAAGTATCTATTCACATTGTCTAATACTGTTTTCCTGAGTATTATACCCTGCTTTGTGTTGCCCTGTCTTCTCACACATACTCTCATGTCTTACTAACACAAACACACATGTCTATCTCATACTCTAAGTGACACTCTCTTGTATTCTCACACACACACACTTGAACACATGAGCACATTGCACTTTCCTATTCTCTATATGTAGGTGTATGTACATGTATATATATAATTGTGAGATGTATATATAGGTATCCTATATATTATAATATGTGTGTGTACTATTATATATATATATATATATATGTATTATAATAATATGTGTATATATATGTATGTGAGATTCATATATATGTAGCCTATATGTTAATGAGTGTACAATATATCAGATATATATACGGTTATGTGTATATGTGATCGTGGTTTGATTTATAGGCATGAGATAAGCCTATGGCCTAGGACTCATGGCCTATGGTGTGTCTGTTTGCCTAGTGAGTGTCTAATTAGACTTGTATAGCTTGTTTAGACCTAGAATAGACTAGTATTGACTAGTTTAGACTTGGTTAGCCCTAGTTGACCTAGTTTGACTTCTAGGGTTGACCAGAGTTGACCAAGAGTTGACTTTGGTCTAGATTGACCTAGATTCATTTAGAATGCATTGAATTGCATCTTATTATCATTTTAGACATGTTGTGACTTGTGTTGTTCTATAGGAGACAGACAACACTCATCGGACATTAGATATTCTTCAGATACTCATGATACATGCGAGTACATTCTCTGATCATTTCATATCCTGTTAGAATTATTTTTCTGCTTTAGATTACTTTACTTGATGCTGTCACGTTGGTAACACGGATTAGTACTATATGGATCCTTTCTTGAGATGTTATCCCCTCAGGGAGCATCGAATACTACATGTTCTGTGCGTTTCACTTACATTGTGTATCACTATGCTTCATGGTTCATTGATCACTTATGACATGTACTCTCATGATCACAGAGTCTTTCTTGAATCACCCATTTATGGGCATTCCCAGAATCACCCATTTTTGTTCTACCATGTATCACCCCTTGTGGGCCATTGCATGGATCATAACATAACCTGGCTGGATCCTTGTGTATTGATTGGGGGTATGGAAGAGTAGAAGTGGACATGTGAATAATATCCAAGTAGTGTAGTTCCCAGAATCACTCCATAGTATAGTTTCCAGAATCTCCTATGCTATTCACATGTCTATATTATACTCTGACTCACTAGCCACTGTTAGTCCTCTATTTATAGTAGATATTTCTATTACAGTTCTTTCTCTGTTTACATTCTGTACTTTCTTTTAGTTTCCTATATCTTACTCTACTGCATGCTTATATTTCTAACCTGCTATGATCTTTTGAGATGTATTGTGCTCGTTCCTGTCCTGACTGGACCTGTTAAAAATATTACAGAGGACGAGGAGGAGGCTGGTGTTGACACCTTCTATGGGACAGCCCTAGACGACACTTGTGAGCTGGACTCTCAGGAGGACCCAGCTTTAGCTGATGACATTACCCCTACAGCCTAGACTAGTTTAGTTAGGCTTTATCTTACTTATGTTGTCTTGGGACTAGTTTAGTTAGGCTCTATTTCTGTCATTTGAGATCTGGATTGTATATATTCTTCATACTCTGTAGTTGAGACTTTGTATTTCCGGATGTTTGCTGAGATGCTATCTTAGACACTTAGACTTTTCTGATCATCTGTATTTTATTGAGTTCTATATCATATCATGCTTCTTCTTCCTTAGTTGTGATTGAGTTTACATTCTTCTATGTCACCCCCATTCGGAGAGTATAAACTGCTTAGCATTATATTGTTAGATGTTGTGACCTAGGACAACGTTCTACCGCCGACACTACGACGTAGGCTGGACGTACCCACTTCTCATGCCCTTACTCTAGGATGCGGGTCGTGACAGTCTGTTAGGCGGGAAGCCCTCATCTGACGCTCAATGTCCTCAAGCCAGTCGTCAGCATATACTACGCCCTCAGTCCCGCTAAAGTCACGAGGCCCCAATTTTATGAAGTCCTGGATATTGCCCGGCCTCGGATGCGCTCCCTCATGCGGCGTCCTCTGCTCCACGACAGGTAAAGCCAACTGGTATGCATCCCTCACGTCCTGACGTATCGCGTCTGTCTGCCTCTGCTGAGCCTCAGTCTGGACTCGCTGGGCCTCCATCATCTTCCGAAGGAAGGCAAACATCTGCCCCAAATTGGTAGGTAGTGGAGGCGGAGGAGACAGATCCTCAGCTACAGACGGAGGAGTCCGAAGTGCAGGAGGAAGAACACCTACGACTGCTCCTGCCGCAGCGACCTCTGGGACAGTCCTCGTAACTGGTGGAGGAGCGCCCCCGACTGCTGCTACAGATACAACGACCACATGAGAAGTGACTGGCTCAGGTTCGCGAGATGTGGCAGACCTCTCAGTATCCACAGGCTCTAAATGCTGAGATTGAGTCGTCACCATCCTGTAGATAGATCGAAAGAAAGAAGTCAATATGGAACAAGATAGATCATATCAAAGGAGGACAATTTAGAGTACAAGAAATCAGCATCAAGAAAGTACAGTTGTATAGAAGCAATTGGAAGTTTCCTAATTGTGATTGAGTACCCTTAGCCTATAGCCTATATCTTCTAAAATAATAGCAGGCTCGTAGCAGCACTCTAAGTAGAGCACCACTACGACATCGCACTAATTGTGACTTCTGACCTGCATGGGCTACCACAAAAAATGTGTCACGACCCGCACCCGATGTAAGGGTACGAGTGCGTAACAGCGTCCCAGCCTATGCCACAGAAACGGCGTAGAACGATGTCTAGGTCTACTATCCCACAGTAGTTATAATATCAAAACCTGTCGAGAATGGTCAACTCGGACGGAGGACAAGCAATGACAATATAATATACTCAATCACAAACTCTAAGAATGACGATAATAATACTGAAAGATAAAGACAACAAGATTTATAAATATCATCCTGAAAATCCAACACAGAATAATACGAGTCCAAAATCTCTGAGTCAACAATCTCAATACAAACAACTAACCAATAATAACAAGCCAAAGTAATCTGGAGATAGAGTCCAGTACTATACTAGAACCAGCTAAACTATCCCAAGGCCTCTTCTGCTAGATCTAGCCCCTGCTGCACTAGGGTATCCAACTTTATACCAACCACGTCATGAGGACCGTAAAATATAGGGCACTCCTCCTCATCATCTGTAATATTTTCAACAGGTCCAGTCAGGACGGAAACGAGTACAAAATCTCAAACAACAGTTCTAGTTATACAATATTAAAAATATAGCAGTAGATAGAGAGAATATACTAGGTAAAGTAGAGCGTACATGCATCCTGGCAGAGTATATCAAAACTATAATGAGATAAGGCAAGAGAACAATGTATAACATGTACGAAATTTGGAACTGCTATCTATGTGAGTTTAGAATTAGTTTCAACATGTGATTGGCTTAGAATTTGATACAATGTTTGGCCTGGCTAATCATACGTGAGTGCATGATTAACACTATACAGTGAGGATACAATGGTGATACAATGGTGATACAGTGGTGATATAATGCTGGTACTATGGGGTATTGATCACATATCTACGCTAATACCTCCATCCCTGACTAATATTGTGGATCCAGTCATGACACGTCATGACACGTATTCTCTGAGGAGGTCGCGAGCCTACGCAGGAATCGTATCTATACAATAAAAAATAAACAATAAAGACTTTTCCAGTGTATACCATATATAAGAGGAATAACATCTTATGACAGGATCCAGACAATACCAATCCGTGTGCACCATGTGTCAAGAGAACAAGAATATCTACACTAAATACTAGAAACAAAGACGATATCATAAAACAGAAATATTATCAGAGAATGTACTCGCCTGTCATCCTGTGCAACTGATGAAAAAGATATCTGAACTTGAGTCACAAAGTCCTAAATAAAGCAATACAGGTTATGATGTGTTCAAATATGTAATAAAGGAAGTTTATAATACAACTACATGATTCTAAGTTAATCTAGGTCAAACTAAGTCAAACTAAGTCACACTAGGTCAAAATAAATTATACAAAGTCAATCTAAGTCATACTAGGCCTAACAAAGTCAAATGAAGTCATATTAGGTCATACTAGGTCATAGTAAGTCAAAGCAGGTCAAACTAGGTCAATCTAGGTCAAGGTCAACTTGGTCAACTCTGGGTCAACTGTCTAGGTCAAACTAGGTCAACAACAAGGCTATCTTGGTCAACTGGTCAAACCTAGACTAGCAAGGGTCAATTTGTCAACTATTGGTCAACCTTAGGGTTTTGGTCAACTCTAGTCAATCCTGAACTATTGGGTCAAACCTTGGTCAACACTCTAGTCCACCAAGTCTCACTAGGCCTAACCCAACCCTATACTAGCAATTTAGCACAAGTACAAGCCAAACTAGGCTATCACACATATAAGTTTAATATACTCAGAATATAGGTAGGTATCCACATAGTCTATATAACATAGGCTATAGGCCATGTGGTTTACTACACACATTTCACACATATTGTATATTTATACACTAAGTTAATATAATTTATCATACACAAATATACATCACATAATTATTATCTAGCATATAGACAAGGTATATTTATATATGTATATACATAGAGTGATCTAGAGAGAGGATACATGGCATGTGGGTCTATATGTACATGTACCTAGGGTGAGTGAGTGAGTGAGTGTCAAGTGACAGGAAAACAGTGTAGATAATGAGAGTGCAACCTAGACTAGAGTGTGAGTGTCCTGCGTGCTAGTAAATAGGTGTCAAGTGTGTGTGTTTGAATGTGTGTTAATCAAATCTGAAATCAGTGAATGGTGCATGGTGTGTTAATGTGAGAGCCACGTGTGTGATGCAGTTGTGTGTACTGTCAATAGTAAAACTGTATGATTGATTCAATGTGAGTTAGGAATTTAATAGAATGTATCTCAGGTTTTAGATAATGCAATGTGTGAGTATGTAGAATCTGTGGATAGGGTGTTCCCAGGATATACATGTGTTCAATTGACAGTTAACAGTGATGTGTAATCTCAGGAATGGCAGTATGTAATGGAATAATGTGAGTGTACATGTGAATAAGTATCAATAGGTTAGTGTATGATCTCAGGAATCAATTCAATGACAGTTTGCAAATACACTTGTGTTCTCAGGAATACCAACTCAATGACAGTTCCATAATCAGTTCAACCCAATTTGAAAACCCTTTTTCCCTGCTATCCTCAACCAAATCATGCAAACACATTAACAGTAAACTAACACACATGTGTATGAGTCTAACATTGACAATTTAAACATCAAAATCAGTTTAAAAACAGAAATCAATTTTCAGAAACTCAAACTGAAACGCGTAACGCGTATCAGTCAAATAGGGAATTTGAAATTCGAATATCAAAATCATGCTAATATGACCAATAAATGGTTGGTGAACATTGAGTCTAGTGTATAAGTGTCTTAGGGTAGATTTTGTGTCCAAAAACTGGACATGAACGTGTCCTAACAGAGAGAACACACACACAGACACTAAACGTGCAGGCAGCCTCGTGCACTTGTGCGAGTCGGGCTAGGATACGACACACGATACGAGACACCTCGTGGTCGTGTCTAGGTGTTTGCCAATTATAGGACTATGTGCACAAGTGTCTGCAACGTGTCCAAGTGACTTGTGTCCAAAGATTTTACAGCATATCAGTGTCAATTTTTCGACTGTGCGCGCAATGCTCGATTCAGTGCACACGCAATTTCTCCGTGCATACTGATCGAGGGCTCACAAAATTTCTTGGGCATGGTGTCAGTCATTGCCCGTACCTACCCACTAACTTTTAGGTGTCGGGGTGCGTGTCGTGTCCGCTAGGACACCCGAGCAGCAGGGCAGCCGTATGAGCCCCGTGCGGTATTTCGTGCTGTGTGTCCAAGCCTAAAAACAGTATCCAAACCTACCTAAAATTGACTCAGTCAATTTGGGTTGTGATCTACACATAATAAGCTTCCAAAATATATATATATTGTTTTGAAAACCAAGAACAAAAAGTCCTATGAGGCATTTCATCGAACACTCCTTTAAATACACCAACACGTGTCCGATACGCACACGAAATGAAAACGAACTCCTACGAAACTTGGGCTACACCCAGGAGAACCCTAAATTGATGCATCTATGGAAAAAAATTGGGAATTTATAGGTATTTTTAGGGATTTACCTATTGAGGGTGAAACCTCAATGAAAAGAGCCTCGACTCGACGTCTTTCTTGATTTGCTACGGTTCAAACGTCCTCCAACCTTGCTAGCAAGCCTCCACAAGTCTCCTCTACGGTTGGAAATGATGATGCAATTGATTAGGATCAAATTGGACTTAATTTGGATATTTGGGAAAGAATTTTGGGGAGGAACTATTAGGGTTCTAAGAAGTTGTAAAAGAGACAAAGGTTTTTGCTAAGGATGTTTTATAGGAAGGAGGATCCAATTTTGGCTGCCATTAGATGGTTTAGGGTTAGGTTTTAGGTCTAGATGAGTGGCTAGGTGTTGTCCATCCAATTCTAGGCCTTCTATTGGTTCAACTTGTCATAGGCTACCTTTTCCACAAATATCCTAAGAGTAAGATATCTTACCTAGAAATATCTAGATATTAATAATCATGTCATGACTAGGTTAACCTAATCAATCAAGGCTAATCTAGATTAGGCTAAGTTTCTAGGTCAAGTCTCAACCTAACAATTAGCATATATTTAATTAATACAATTTATAATTTCACAAAATTATCAAAATGACCAAAATACCCTTAGGCTAAAAGTTATAATTAGTCATCCTAATCACATGACTAGGCTCCCTTGGTCATGGTTAGTCTCTAGGCTTAGCCAACTCTAGGGTTACACTAGTCAATCATCAAAATCATAAGTCGTGGTTTTAAATAGTTTTAAATTAATTAAAAATCACCAAAAATCATAACATGGTTTAAATATCTTTATTAAATGATTATAATTACAAAATTTTAAAATTATCCTCATTTTAGAAACTGGGTGCTACATATGCTCATCTGTCAATATTATATTATTAGGAGCAGTAAAATGAACTTAATGTTAAATTTTTTTACCTTGATGAAAATGTGGTGTTGATAGGATTATCGGATGATTTAAGCAAAAATTAATAGGCGATATCAATGATGAAAATGGTCATGAATTAAGAAGCTATTAAACCTAGCTTTGAAGAGCCATAAAACGAATTACCGTTTGTAAAATGAATGTCAAATGAATGAAAAATTTTGGGTTTTAAATGTCATCAAGTAGGAGTAATGAATGGCATGGTCTTTTCCAAACAAATATACAACACTTAAGTGCACATCATGCAAGATCTCTGTTAGGCCAGCTTATTATTGACTGAACATTAGCAAGCTATGTATGGACCGGTGGTATAGTGTCTGATTCCAAACATGTCTAACATAAGTTGTTGCACTTACAAAGTCTTCAAAAGAATGCTGGTAACTAAAGATAAGCTTCATATTTTTGGTATCAGTGTTGACACCATGTGTGTACTCTGTAACAAGGATGTTGAGTCTATTGCTCACTTTTTTTGCCTGTGATTACTCTAGAGCAACCTTGGAAAGCATATGGGACAGAATAGGCCTAGGATCCAAAGCTGGATAATAACTTAGTTAAGAAATGGGGACTCTAAAACCATGGTTGAGGTTCAGACATTTACCAAATCCTAGTATCCCCAAAATTTGAGATATCTGCTAACTTTGGCCTACCAAATATTGACGCCATTTACATATCAGGTCCTACTAATATGATACCTCACTCGAGAATCTCAGGATCTTGGACAAGAATCAGTAAAATGCTTAAGCTTTTGCTGATTAACTACAAAAAAAGAGTTTCCCAAACATAACTTTTTTTGGCATTTCAGATTGAATTGAAGGGAGAGCATTCTTTTTGAAATAACATAAGTTTATAATACAATTTAGAGGTAGACAAGTATAAGGTTGTAATTCAAAATTTGAACAATACAAACCATAGACACACAAAAACCAAGAAAAGGTTAAATGAAGAGAATTTACTTACTCCATTAAGGTGCCAACCTTTTGTATTAACAGATTTCAAAAACATGAATACAGTAAACAAAAAAGGTAAATAAAATGATGGGTAATACAGAAAATGATGAAAGAACCAATAACAACTACGTAGCGGCTGCTAAAGAGATCCAAGGAACCAGATATTAAAATACGAGCATTATTGGTATCAGGATGGCCTAATATGTTTGATATGGGGACAAGCCACCTATAAGTTTGATATAGGAACAAGCCATATAAAATTACAAGTATGACTTTGGATGCAATATTAGTATCAGAAAAGAATTATTGGTATTAGTATGTCCATGCTATAAAGAAACAAAAGACACTATTCTTAAGGTCAAATGCAAGACGACTTTGCCAAGTAGATGTGCCAACAACTACATGTATATAATGGTAGTACTACTTCAAATCCATATGAAAGAATTCAGCTTTGGTTCAGAACATCGTGAGACAGTTCGGTCCATAAGCGGGACCACCACCAAATAGCATGTTGCCACCAGAAGCAGAACCCCATATTTCTTCCAAAGAATCTCCTAATTGTTCCAGAGCTGGGTTCAGAACGTCGTAAGACAGTTCGGTCCATATCCGGTGCGGGCGTTAGAGCATTGAGAGGACCTTTTCCTAGTACGAGAGGACCTTTTCCTAGTACGAGAGGACCGGGAAGGACGTAGAAATCTGTTTCATTCATATGTATGATCGAATATGGGGTTAGGTTAAATAAATGAACCCCTTTCTCTCTACATATTATAAATGTAATGTTTGGATAACATATAAAATGTAATTTATAGGTAAGCATTAATGTAGGTAATGACATGTAATCACCGGTGGGGCTGGCTCGGCCGGGAGAGACTGTACCATATGGCTCGACAACCAACCGGAGAGGATACTTTGAGAGATCTATCTGAGTATGACGTATACTCTAAGAGATCACCTTTACAAGAATGATATCAGTAGTGGGATTGAGTGTTGGAGGAGATATTATCAGATTATACGTCCTACTCAGATGGGTTCTCACAGTTACAGATGGTGGATATGCTCCGTCAACAGATTCTTGCTCTGAGCCAAAACTTTGCCCCGGAGCTCAAGTGGACATCCTTCGTGTAGAGCTCGAGTGAGAGGTTCCTGACAGCATGGTGGTCTCCTTTGTTAAAGTATTCGTGCTCGTCCCACAACCAATCAATTTTTTTTCATTTCTAATCTCTTGAATATGAAGCACTGCTTCACATTTGGCTCTACCTTTTGGTATATAAAAACCAAATATGAAAAAGAGTTTCATATTCAAGATATTAGAAATAAAAAAATGTTCGATTGGTTGTGGGACGAGCAAGAATCCTTTGACAAAGGAGACCACCATGCTGTCAGGAACCTCTCGCTCGAGCTCTACTCAAGGATGTCCACTCGAGCTCCGGGGCAAAGGATTGACTCAGAGCGGATTTCTGGACATAGATGACGAAGAAGATGGCTACCAAAGCTTATGTAAGTTTTTTAATTCTTTATACGTATTATATTTTTGTTATTTTGTATTACTGTAATTAAAATCGATCATTGCATCGTATCAATAGGTAATTTTGTACATTAGTTACAAGTGCTACTTAGTTAAAGTTCAAGTGCTACTTAGTTGTGTCTCTCTCTCTATCTATCTCGCTATCAACGCTATAGTGTTGTTCCCCTCACAATACGAAATGGTCCGATACCGATACTCTGAGTATCAGACCATTCCTATGTGTATCGGTATCGCAATCACAATACCGATACTCGAGTATCGCATTGATACTCAAGTATCACATCTGATAGTTCTCTTATTTACTTGTCAATTACTATATTTCAGTTCTAGTTAGTTTTATGTGATTCTCTGAAAGTTCTCTTATTCATTTTCAATCGCTCCCCCCTGTGAATATTGATTTTACCAAATGGCACCCATGACCCGAGGAGCGACACGTCGTTTAAGGGAAACATTGAATGCTGAGGTGGCTCCTCCTACTGTTAAGGAGGAAGTGGCACCGGTAGCTAGTGAGACTGGGAGTTCTATTCATCCAGCACCGGTAGCTAGTGAGACCGGGAGTTCTATTCATGCAGCACTTGCAAGGAACTACATCTCTTATGCCGCCGTCGATCCCACTTATTCGAGGTGGTTGCGTGATCGTATCACTGAGCGTTTGCGTGAGCTGCGTGGTTCTCATTAGCTATTAGTACTTATTTGTATTGGACTATTTGTATTAGGTTGTTTATGTTTGGATATTTTGCTATGTATGTTGGGATAGTGTGTTGGATATTGTGTTGGATATTTTATTGGTCATTGTGTTGGATATTTTTTGTATATGTTGTGATATATTGGATGTTTGGAAATATTGTGTTGGCAATATGGATATTTGTTGGATATATTGGATGTCGAATATCTTATATTTGTGTATGGTGGATGCTGAATATGTTATATTACAGGGAATAGTCTCTTTCCTGCAATTTTTTTCAAAAATATTTCAGTTAGCGATGGACTACCGATGGGTTGCCGACGGACTGTTGCAGGTATCGACGGATTACCGACGGTTTACCGACTGACTTTTGCAGCTAGCGACGGTTTCCTGAAGGATAGTCCGTCGGCCTATTTCTGGAAAAATTTTGCGACGGAATGGCAACGGACTTTCGGTCGCTCATATTCTGGAAATATGGAAGATTTCCAGAAGGGTGGCGACGTATTATCCGTCGCTCTTCCGTCGCTAATCCGTCGAGGTTAGCGACGCTTTGAGTGACGGATATTGTGTATCAGAAACCCTCGGATACACGGTTAGCGACGATTTAGCGACAAATTGTCCGTCGCTAATTTTATGAATATATTAAAAATTTAAACTGTCGATGTTGACGAAAAGCCGTCGGTTAGCCGTCACTAAAAGTTTTTATTTTGCCAACGTAAATCCGTCGCTAATTAGTCGCGAAGCGACGGACTAGCGACAAGCTAGTTTTAGCGACGAGGATATTCCCGACGGATTTTTTTAGCCCGTATACGTCGAAAAACCGTCGATAACATGATTTACCGACGGATATGGCCGTCGCTAAATCGTTGTATTTTAGTAGTGAACTACCCCAACCTCGCTATGTATCGAAGGTGATTAACATCTTTTGCTTGCTTCACTCTAAACACCCTTGTTAATTTTTTAAAGCCTTATTGTCCTTTGGCAACTACACTGCTCATATGTAGAGTTTACCTTTTACGGACTCATCTTCTCCTGCATGGCCTGCATCCACTCATGCATGTCTTCATCTTCCATTGCCTCTACGAAGCTTTCGGGCTCTCCCCCGTTACTTAGTAGCACATACTTATTTGTTGAGTATCTTATAGATGGTTGATGCTCTCCTCCTCAGTAGAACCTTCGGTGCTGGATGTATACCGACAACTTTATTCCTTTAGGAACTATTTCCTCGACATTCTCTTCCTTCTGAGGATCACCCTGACTTCCATAGTAGGCTGATGATCAATGTTAGAAGCATCTCTATCTACAGGCTTTCTTATAATTGGGTACTCTGCAGTGTCCTTTGGAAATAGCTCACACTCTAACTCAGACAATTTATCAGCCTCAAAAGGCTTCTAAAAAATTTGAATGTTAGTCATAGTCTGATCCTCGACGAATACCATGTTCTGCTTATATAGATTTTTTTACACTGGGACGTATAGTCTATAGCCAAACTCATCCCGACTATATCCAAAAAAATACACTACCTCGTCTTCGGCTCAAAGTTTGGATCTCTCGTCCTTCGGTACATACACGAAGGCCTTAAAATCAAACACTTGAAGGCGACTATATGATGGATCCTTGTCCCACCATACTTATCAGGTACATCATCCTACAAAGGAGTACTAGGAGATAAATTAATAACATAAGCAACAATGTTGAGAGCCTTACCCGGATAATTGTCCAGTAAGTTTACTTTTGACAACAAATATGGTACCCACTCTATCAGTGTCATGTTAATACACTCCGCTACACCATTGAACTGAGGTGTATGTGACAGAGTATTCTATTGTCGAATATATTAATATTTGTAGCAAGCATCAAAGGGACCAATATATTCGACACAATTGTCGTACCGAAAAAACCTCAACTTCTTGCCCGTCTTCCTTTCAATAGTGGTCGAAAACTCTTTAAAAGTAGGAAGCACCTGGTCATTGGTTTTTATAACATACATCCAAACCTTCTTGAAACAATCATCATTCAAATTTATAAAATAATAAGCACCACCAATAGATTTTACCATCATTGGGCCGCAGATATCCGAGTGAACTAACTTGAGCAATGACAGTTTCCTTGAAGATGGGTGACTTTAAAAAGACATCATAATTTACTTTTTAGCCATATAGTGTGTGTACTTCTTCAATTTTGTAGAATTGAGCCTCAGAATTACTTTACTGTTTAACAAGTAGCTAATTTCCTTCTCGCTGATATAGCTATAAGCCATATGTGCTACAATCCAATAGACACACCACTGACTGTGTTCACCTCATATGTCCCATGTGTGCTGCCTTCCATATAATAGAGACCAGATTTCTTACTTCCTTTGACAATCACCATCGAATCACTTGGAAGCTTATATTTATTATTTTCGAAGAGAGTGAAGAATTCCTCATCATCCAACCTTCCAACTGACACCAGGTTGAAACTAATATCGGGGACATGATGAACACTGTTGACAACAAGAGTAGCACCGGTATTTGATCTCAAATTCACATATCCAATAGCAATAAATTTTAACACATATTTATTGTCCATCTTCAATACTCCATGGTCTTTTATTGTGTAAGTAACAAATAGTACCATGTTGTGAGATACCTACACTAAAGCCCCTAAATCTACCAACCAATAATTGTTACCGTAGGTGAGGTTCATGACTACATCATTATCCATAATAATCACATCGTCTTCATTTTCTGAGGCGATCGTTGTTGTGTTATCACTCTGCTTCTTTTTGTCACCTTTTTTCTTTTTATTCCAAGCAAAATAGTTTTGCTTGATGTTGTCCTTCTTGCTACAATTGTAGCACTCAAAGTCCTTGAATGACCCTTAGAATTTTATCCTGCTAGTCTCTCTGAAACAATCGTCTCTAAATGAGATGTAGATGAAGTGACATGAGATTTCATCTACATCTCTTCAATATTTAACACCCTGCTCTTGGCGAACTCCAGACTAGCAATGCCTACTCGGACAGAAGCGATTATGGACACTCGTACGTGTCACACCCCAATTCCGTAGAATCGATAATCGTCCCCCGGACGTGATATCGTGCAAACCTAAGTTGAGATCGCACAAGACATAGTCATATGGTTATCCGAAACACAACAATAAGAGAGTGAGTAGAGTAAATTGAACACATTATATATACTTGAGCTTTATTGATAATGAACATTATATTACAAACTCAATACAAAGGTATCGTGCGGGCTTAAAAACTGACTCCATTACAAAATAAATGTCGATGAGATAGTCGTTTCATACATCACACCCCTTTATACAACCAAAATATGCAGCACCTTGAATAGGGAATAGTTGAGACATCTTAGCTTGGATAGTTGCGGAGTCTTCAAAAGAGATTGCTTCAATGCTTCGCACGCATAGATGAAGCTCTAAAATGCACGAGCATTGCCTTCAGTCAGTGACATGCTCCTCATGACTTATAGCACCTGTAGAGAGAGAGGATCAGTATAATCAACGTGTACTGGCGAGTGGCTAATTATTTTTTATGCTCTTATTTGCTTCAAGAATTTAGGTGAATCATGTAGTATATTTAGTGATCTTTCTAGCCATCTTAGTCAGTTTCATGCAAGCAGTTTGACAAAACGTAAACAAGGTAAATTATGCTAGAACTTACCCATGGCAGAGCATGTCGTGTATATAAAACTTACCAATGTCTTCCCTGTTGTTTTGATATCAATTCATATTAAGTGTGTGATATGGAGGTCACTGGCATTAACTAGCCATCCTGGACATAGCTTGGTTAGACGGGGTCCTTTCAACGCAAGTTGCAAGCTCCGTTGCATGTTCTCGAATTATCCGTTGATTAAATCTAGCTTGGCTATACCGTGTTTCCTTCTAGGCCGAAGCAATCCCGTGGCTCTGGGTTACCATTCGAGGAAACTAATGCCCTTGTATATAAGTTGTCCATTACCATGCTAGACTAAACTAGTTATTCAAGTATGGCCTATAATTCATCGTAAACTTAACCAAACTCGACGTATCACGCCTTGTTATTTTACAATGTATATTCGTTGGTTCTTACCCTTTTTGCTTAACATAGTTTAATGGAAAGCATATTATAAGCAAGCAAATGACTATTTCTATGATAAGTAGTTCTATAGTCTGTATACGTGAAATGTCATGCAACAGTTTATTGGAATAAGCCTTTGTTTTGCATTTACAGCTTAGATGGCATATGTTGGTATCGATAATGCATTGGAGAAAATGGTCGAGGGGAGATGGGTCAGCAAATTACCTTAGTCTTACTTGAGGCGGGGAACTAGTTGGTCGTGCTTAGACGTCGCCTACACGATCACCTGAACGTATAAGCTACTGATTAAAATACTGTGCCATTCAAGGAATTCGATACGAGATATGATGTTTGAGAACGCAAGCCATGAAAACCAACAAAAACATTCACGAAAATGTATTCACGAAAAGCTAAAGATAAAGAGCAAGTGCGACATGAAAAGCAGAGCAGCGTGAGGTCTCTTCCGACTCAGCCGCAGAGTCCATCCTCGATACGCAACCCGCTGAATATGGGACTTGATTCCGAAGAAGCATTTCCACAACGAGAAAAGGATCTTAATTCATTCATTTGAGTTTGACTACTTCAATCGATCCCGATCTATCGGTTTCGACTAAATCGGTAACGACAATATTCCTTTCTTGCGCACCCCGTGGACGAAGAACGAGGCACGATGTAGGGACGGGCACTACAGTACGATCTCCTACGAGTTTGACAATATTCAAAGCAGTTATAACCCTTAAACTTTATCGTCGAACTTTACTCATACAGAGGATAAATGGTCCACTATGCCCTAGAACTCACTCAGATGATCTGTAATATACGTACCATCCTTGTACCCCAGATCCATCATATGTCGGATCATGAACAACCGATTTACCTCGATCATTTTTGCCTACAAGGATTCCAGCTTCTTCCAAAGTGTTCTCGCATCCTCAATATTAACGATATGATTGAACACATACTTGTCAATGAACTGCTTGATATACCCATAAACTTGTATGTGCTCGAACTTTTCGTCCTCATCGGATTTCTCACTAGACTTCTCGAAAGAAATTATCGCAAGATATAACTTCTTAACGAGCAAAATTTTTTTTATCTTGCTCCGCCCATAGTGGTAGTTAGAACTGTTTAGGTTTACCATGTGCACCGACTTCATGTTCATATCCTCTCCTTGTCTTGACTGACAATTCTGACACCTAGTACTTTGAGCCTGGCTCAGATACCACTTTGTTGAAAATAAAGCGCATAAAATGTTCCCCCAAACCAAAAATACTATTAGAATCGAAGAAAAATATAGCAAACCAAATTGCCAAAAAAAGAGCCAAAATGCAAATAAAATAAATTTTGACATTAAAAATCCTTACAAGGAAAACCACGAGACGATTAGTTCAACCCTAGAAAAGCCTTCACAAATGAATTAGAGAATTATAACCTTTGCAAACTTTTCTACCGATTCAAGTGGATCACCACAACTACATCGACGATGAAAATTGATTATAGACTTTAGAAGAACAAAAGACAACGAGAAGATTACCTGTAAAAGGTCTCTCCTTCAAAATAGTCATGAATTCCTCTTTCCCTTTCTAAAAGTTTAAAACCTTCTATATTTTTAGCATATATATATATATATATATATATATATATATATATATATATATATATATATATCCCTCAATTTTGTAACAGATCTGGACCGCTCACCCGATTCAACGATATAGAAAATAATACTAAATTCAAGTCCAGCCTGATGAAATGGTATACTCTAGTATACCAATTATATGCTTTATTGGCAAATATGAAACTAGAAAGTGATTTTCTAGCTACAACGACATTATACGGGCAGTATAATGCGGTATATTATCGGTATACTTTATCGACGAATGTCGGCGAATGCGAACCAAGATTAATCGAATAGAAACCTTTGTTTTCAAAAATAATCGCAATTTTTAACTCCACCTTCCATGTCTCAAACTTTCTGAGTTTCTCCGACACATGGATTGAGCTTGTCGGAGGTATTCTCCACATAGGTTAGAAACTCTGCCCAACTCCAACATAATGGTGTACAAGATATTTCTTCATGAAAATTATCCAAAAAGAATAGTTCGCTTGTTCAATGTAGTAACCCATCCCGCTCAGTTAATCGGAGGAATCGAAACGCCGATGGCGTTCGGAATTAGCCTTACAACGGCAACTCGAAGACATCGCTCGGTCGAGACGACTCCTCGCTCAGGTGGGGTAGTTTCGGGGAACTTACCTCATCTTAGCCTTCACATAATAAATTGCGTGTTTTTAACTTGCACAAGTAGGCTTGATAATAAAAGAGACGAACCCACATAGATAAGAAAATAATTCCGATGGGTCGAATTGAGTTAGAATATGGAAAGGTCCAACGGTCGGCTTAGAGTTGGTGTACGGCGTGCTTTGAAAATAACACTCGGTCCTTCGTCCCGCGGCTTAGAAAGCAAAGTCGGTCTTCGCCACAAGCTAAGAGTTAGCCTAAGTCATAGGCGGCACACGTATAAATGCTTGATAAAGCATACACGGCCCCATCGTCCAAGGCTTGGCATAGCCTTGATCGTCCCACGAGCTAAGTTGTTTCGCACGGCTTATGGCATGTCTAGGTGCCCAAAGAACTCGGTTGTTGAAGTTGAGCGCATGCACGGTCCCACGGTTCTACGGCTGCATATAGCCATTTGTTCTCGCGGTCTTATGGCTCGTCACAAAGAGTATGACTTGGGCGATAGTGTCGTACAGAATACAATGGGTTTAAGGCACGAAATACAGTTGTTTTGATGATAGAAATGCCACGGACTATGGCAAGTGTTAGGCACGTTTAATGCAAGTTAAGTTGGAAGGCTATGTGTCATCCCCAGTTTTCATGAACAGGGATATTTTGGTAATTTTTTACTTTAAAATTATTTTGGAATTATTTTTTATTTATTGTATTATTTTCGGGTTGTTTGAGTCGGGTTCGAATTTCAACTCATTTCGACTTGTATCGGAGACCCGAGGTAGTGTTGACCTTAGCGGGCCCACACACTAGTTAGCCATGGCCCACATGTTAGTTATTTTAGTTAGTGACCAGACTAATTATTTTGGTTAGTATTAATTTGGATTAGTGATTTAGGATTGACCAAACTACCCCCGACTTAACCCTTTACCAATGTATTAGCAAATAGATTAGTGTAGGGGCTTTTGGACTTTTTCCATATAGGACAAAAACCCCTTTGTTGGCCGGCCACATGTGTAGGGATAGACTCCTCCATTCAAACATTATCAATTCTTCATTCTCTCTTTTGTTCTTCCCCAAATTGATTTGAGAGCAAACCCTAATCAAATCAACACCAAATCTTTCCATTTCTTCACCAAATCTTCATCCCTCCTCCTCCATTCAATCCAAGGAAGGAGCTCCCCAAGTTTGAGACGATTCGGAGCTTGTTCGTGTCCGTTTGGGATTCCAACGTGTCGGTGGCATTTCGGGATCGATTCGAGTCACCGAGAGGTATAAATCCTTCCCCTCTCTCATTTCTCTCAAGCATTAGATTCATTTTAACCTATAGGAATGACCCCCATAGTTTGGTGCACATTGGTGTCCATTTCGTGTCCATTTGGACATTTGTAGAGGTGTCCTAGGAGTAGGATCGTGTCCTAATGGGGAAAATCCTATTTGGACACTTGTGGAATTATTGTTATATTGATTTGATGCTATTCTCATATTTATTCCAGATTTTACAATGTGCTTAGAACATGTTTTTCTATGTATCATAATGTATCATATTATCTAAACCTATATATATATATGTGGTTATATATATCATTATATATATATATATATATATATATATATATATATATATATATATATATATATATATATATATATATATATATATATATATATATATATTTATATATTTATATATATATATATATATATATATATATATATAATATATATATGTGGTTATATATATATATATATATATATATATATATATATATATTTATATTTTTTTTTTTTTTTTTTTTTTTTTATATATATATATATATATATTTATATATATATATATATATATATATATATATATATATATATATATATATATATATATATATATATATATATATGTATATATATATATATAAGTGTATATATTATGATGGGAATGTGGTGTGTACATTGTGTTGGGATGGGGGCATAGTGGTCGGCCAAGCGTAGTGAGGATTAGTGAGTGTGTGTTTGTGTTTGTAGAGGGTGTGAAGGAGAGGTGTTTGATGATATGTGTGAGATAGAGAGTGTGAGATTGTGAGTGTTTAAAGGGATATGGGGAGTGGTGTGTAGAGTGAATAGGAGGAGAGGAAAGACCCATTTTTCCCACTACCATAGCAGCAGCTATGGACCACATTGCTGTCCCCTTTAGTCCCCTGAAAACCCATTCATAACAGTCCAAATATCACCCCATGTTAGCCTCAACAATAGCACAAAACAGTCCCCACATTTTACCTTCAAACTAGTCCAAGTTTTGGCCCAAGGTGGTTGTCCCCACTGTCCAAACACAGCCCACATTTACACCCTCATTGTTGTCCTAATTTAGCCAATAATGGCTGTCTATTTCAGTCCATGAAACCACTAGATGGCTGTCCTTTTTCTACCACCAAACAGTCCCTAAAACCATCCAATATCTGTCCCCACATACCCATGGTTGGCTGTCCAGTTTTGCCACCCTTGGACAGTCCCAATAGACCCCAAATTTGTCCAGATTTTCCCATCCTTGTGGCTGTCCAAACCACTGTTGGCAATCCCCTAACAGCCCATTAAAACCCCCTTGAACAGTCCAGTTTTTCCATCACTGTGCTGATCCCATTGATGGAACTGGGAATTCCCAGGACCCTTCTTTTGGTGTGCGTATTGAGCGATAAAAGTTAAACAGATGTAATACGTGTTCTAACCCTTCATAGGCGAAAACTAGGGTTCACGAATTATACCTACGGCGGAAAAAAGACAAGTAATTTCTGGCAATCTCGAGCGGACGATCCCAAGATCTTCTGCACATATTCCTTCCTCGAGTTGGACATCGTGTGGGCGATGATCTCCCAACCTTTTCTTCTTCTTGGCAGCCCTCTCTTTCTCTTCTTACGTGAATCACGAATTTAGAGAAATTTTAGATTTCTGATCAGTAATCTGGCGGCCAGAGAATAGAGGATATATATAGGCTACGGCAGGGACCATGAGGAGAAATTAGGGTTAGGCCTCCTAACGGATCTGGATATCCCGTATTCAGTCCGAACACACAATCCAGGCCCATTAACAATAGCTCGGTCCACTAATGAGCTATTGTTGCACTACCTCCCTAATCCCAAATTATGTTTATGGGCTCCTTTTATTATATGCTCGTTTGGCTCCCCATGTTAAGATATCGTATGTCCGTCGATCAAATTAAGTTACTGACAACTATATTGATTCGACATCTTTTATCCTTAAGTAGTACCGCTCAACTTTATTTGTCATGTCGGATATAATCCACCTGCAGGGTTTACATGACAATCCTTATGAGCTCCTTAAGAGGACATCATCAACCCGATGTATCGGGACATGGATTCCATTTATAATCAACAGCCCATCATACATATAATATTATTACCCAATTCATAGAGGTTGTTGATCCATAATGAATCTCACTCTTTTATGAGTCAAAGTAATGCACACTGCATATACATGTCCGTTATTATATCCGGATTAAGAGCACAAGCATCCATAATAACAGAGATGTTTGTTCTCTTATGTAGTCAGTACAAAGAGAACAACCTCAAGTGGTCCTGTTCAATACACACAAAGTGTACTAGTGTAAACCTATAGTCAAGATAGACTAATACCAGATTACACTACAACCTTTCCAATAGATTGTCCAAGTCCTATCTAGGTTGTGAACTATTTATATACTCCTATAGGAAACTGATAATATGATCTTCTGTGTGACACCACACACCATATTATCTACAATATAGAATATCAGACATTTGCATTAACACTTGCAACAAATACAATATGCAAACATTTGCCCATATGATTCTCATTCAAAATTTAAGGAAATAAGGTTACTACAAAAGTGATGCTTTTAGTATATAACCCTAACACCCATATGACTTCATTTCTGTCCAAATTTTCTTCACCCATATAATTGTCAAAACAGTCCCACCACCACCACCATACCACTTTAAACCTGTCCATATTTAGCCTTGTGTGTGTGGGTATATCTATGAGTTTGTGTGTGTGTGTGTGTGTGTGTGTGAGAGAGCTATGAGTGTAGCTAGTAAACCATAGTTTAGCCTAAGTGCAACTAATAGGAAAGCCTATAGGAGAGCCTATTAGAGTGTGATAATTGTGAGAGGGTCGTGTGTGAGTGAGTGTGATGGAGTTGAGGGTAAATTTATGATATGGATTAGGTAATAGAGTAACCCAATACCCATGTATCCTAAGATAGCCTAGATACCTAGGATACCCATTTTCCTTGGTAGGTAAACCTTAGATAGGTTGATATCTAGCTACCCTAAGGAGCCTAGGCTAGTATCTTGGGTATTAGCATAGTTTCCTTGGGATTGGGCAAGGTATCGGAATTTACCTTGGTAAGGAAATGCTAGTTTACCTAGAAAATAGGGTATTAGTGTTAGGAGTCTAAGATAGGACTAGAACTTGATTCCTTTGATTGATAACGATCAAATATGGTGCTCATAGACTAGTTTTGATGTCGGTTAACCTTTTTGACCAAAAGTCAACAAAAGTCAACCGAGAGTCAAACGTAGCCTTTAAGCGACCAGATTTGACCGAAACCAAACCAGAGTTGACCAGTTGACTGAAAATTAACAGTTGGTCAACATTAGACTAGTTTGACCCAGGGTTGACCTAGAGTTGACCAGAGTTGACCAGAGTTGATTTTTTGACCAAAAGTCAACTATAAGTCAACCTTTGACCCCATTTGACCTAGTTTGACTTGGATTGACTCCCAGTGACCTAGTATAACCTAGTATGAACTAGTATAACCTAGTATGACTCAGTTTGACCTAGATTGACCTAGTTTTGACTTAAACTTGCATTCATGGCTTATATTAGTTTTCTTTCTCAGTTTTAAACCCTGTTTGACTCATAGTATCTTATTTTAGGTCTGTGATCACTCTGAGCGTCTGTTCATCCTATCAGCTCAGGACCACAGGCGAGTACATTCACTGATAGTTTTTATTGTCTTGATATCTATTATATCCGATTCAGTCGTAGTGTTTTACATGAATCCTGACACGACGTTTCACGGACTAGTATACGTCGAATCCTGTCATGAGATGTTATTCTTAGACTCCCTTGGTATATGAGTATGTGATATTTCTGTGTTCCTGTACTTATATAGACACTGATTTGGGAGTGGGCTGGCCTCCTTCTCTCGAATCCCGTGTCATGACGTGCCATGTCCGGATCCGTGATACTATTCGAGGATGGGGGAATTATTAGGGGTTATGTGACCAAAGCCTTCTTGTAACTATATTTTGCTAGTGCCACCCTTACCTCACATAGGGTGCAGCAGACACCCCATTACCAGTTATCCAGGTTGGACGGCATGACTCTCCGTTGAGGACACCACGGATTGCCGGGCCAAGTGGATAACCATCTCTTGCTTTCCTAGCCGATCACATATCGCTCTAATAGTTCAAATCACTTTCTTACATTTATTAGTGTATCTTATATTCCAGTTTAGCTTTACTTTCTGTACTTCTCACCATGCTATGATTCCATTACTCACATGCTCTATCTGTCTTTATACTATACCATGATTTGAGACTAAGTCCTTTTTGAAAGAAGGGTTACAACTCTGGTCCTTGTTGGTTCAGGGGTTGTAACTCGGCTTTCAAATGGTTCCCAAGTCGCCTATATCTTTGTCTCATATTTTATTATTGCTGTCTCTTATAGTATTTCTCAATTCATATGGAACTGCTGTTGGTGTTTGTACTTGCTCATTTTTCTGACAGGATACGTTGACAAATTTTACAGATGATTCAGAGGCTGATTGCCCGACCTACAATGGGGTTGAGTCTGATGGACTAGATTTAGATCGTGGCTTGTTGGTAGAGCCACTAGACTTTGCTCACCCTGAGTAGCATAGTTTAGTTAGGTTTGTCTGGCCTGCGAGCCAGCTAGTACATTTCAGTTTTGTAGTATCTATTACCTATATTTTCTGAGACTTGGTTGTTTGTGTTTAGCTCTGACTTGTGGATTTTGGACTCATTTCCTGTTTTATCTATCATATCTCTTTTTCATGCTATCTACCTTAGTTTGATATATGTGATTGAGACTATTTTGCTATGTCACCTCCATTCGGAGTGTATATACTGTACAGGTATATTTATCTGTTTTAGTCGTAGTATTTACAGACCCTATATACAGCGTACTACCGTCGATACTGCGGCATAGGCTGGACGTAACCACGTGCTCGTGCCCCTCTTCAGGGTGCGAGTCGTAACACGTTTTTGTGGTGGCCCATGCAGGTCAATGTCGCAAACTAGTGCGATCTCGTAATGGTGCTCGACTTAGAGTACTAATTACGAGCCTGCAATTAGGATATAGGATCTAGGATATGATAGGAGTTACTCAATCACATGTTAGGAAATTTCTGATCTTTTGATTACCATAACAAATTCGTTTTGCATTGAATTTAATTGTCCGTCTTTGATATTCCTATCATGTGCCATATTGATTCCTTGTTCAATCTATCCTCAGGATGACGATCACTCGCTCTCAGGCAGTGGGTTCTAGCGCTGTACCAGAGAGGCCCGATCCGGCAGGAGGTCTTCCACCTCCGGCTGCGGGAGTAGCAGTGGCAGTCCCCGGAGGTCTTCCACCTCCGGCTGCGGGAGCTACAGCTGAGGGAGCTGCCACCTCAGTTCCTGCCCTTCCGACGGGAGCAGCAGTAGAGACGGTTCCGGGAGATCTTCCACCTCCAGCAGCAGGACCGCCCCTGGTCATCCCTGACATTCTTCCACCGATGCCTCAGTTACCGACAGACACTCAGGGGATGATGGCCCTTCTGCAGCTGATACTGCAGACACAGAGAGCACAGACAGAGACACAATACCGTCAGGCAGAGGTGCTGCGACAGACCATGGAGAACTCGCATCAGTTAGCTATGGCAGCAGTGGAGAGAGGTGCACCGACTACAGTTCAGGGAGCACCAGCACAGCAGCAGGGTCAGGGAAGGCCCAGTACACATCTCGAGTTCAGGAAGATGAACCCGCAGGAGTTCAAGAATACAGAGGGTATTCTATATGTGAACGACTGGTTAGAGGATGTCCAGCAGAGTCTGGAGTTGGCAGAGGTCCCGAGGGGTCTGTGGGTAACTTCTGTAGCGAGCCAGTTCTTTGACATAGCACTGACTTGGTACCACACGAATCCACGTGCGTCGGTGAGAGGTATATCTTGGGAGGACTTCAGGAAACTCTTCAAGGAGAAGTTCTACCCAGATGTAGCCTTGACAGCTTTGGAGGGGCAGTTTGCCAGCCTGGTACAAGGGAACTCGTCGGTAGACGAGTATGTAGCGGAGTTCTTCCGCTTGAGCAGGTTTACACCTAGTTTGGTCCAGGACGAGGGGTACAAGGCCCGGAAGTTCCGAAGGGGTCTTATACATGCAGTATGCACTCGCACATCTGGGCGACGAGATGCGACGTTCGAGCAGATCCTTATGGAGGCTCAGATTGCAGAGGAGGACTTCGGCCTCAAGCCGAAGAGGAGCAATGACGCTCTTGGAGCTAGTTCGAGTGTAGGGCCAACGAAGCACCCATATTTCTAGCAGAGACAGTTCCAGCAGCAGCAGCCTCAGTTGCAGTTCCAGTAGGCACCGGCGCGTGCCCAGCAGCATCAGGGTCAGGGTCAGGGCCAGAGGCCAACTACAAAGTGTAACTTCTGCGGGAAGCCAGGGCACACTAGAGAGGTTTGCAGGAAGAGATTAGGCGTCTGCTTATACTGTGGGGCATCCGATCACCAGCTGAAGGACTACCGTATTCGAGGAGTCCGAGGAGTCCAGGACAGAGCACAGCCGGCCAGAGGACCAGCAGTACAGCAGAGAGGTCCTCCACTTCAGACACAGCAGCAGCATTTCCAGCAGCACCAGAGGAGAGCCCCTGCGGGCAGAGTGTTTACCCTGACAGCAGAAGAGGAGGCAGAGCCAGTAGGCGATGTAGTGGCAGGTCACATTCTTCTTAATTCATTCCCTGCATTTACCTTATTTGGTTCCGGTGCCTTTCATAGCTTTGTGTCTGTCTCCTTTGCTCTGAGACATAATATTATTGATGAACCTTTGGGTAAGACTTACAGGATATTGACCGGGGGAGATATCATCCTGGTCAACAATATCTGCAAGGGGCAGAGAGTTACTGTAGGTGGCTGAGTTTTGGATGCGTGCTTGCTCGTAATGCCCCTTCCGAGGTACGATGTGGTACTTGGAATGGATTGGTTGAGCATGCACCATGCTAGTATAGATTGCAGAGGAGGTAGAATTTTGCTTAGGCCGCCGAGAGAGCCAGAGATTGTGTTTATTAGAGGAGCAGCTGAGCCGGAAGATGGGTTCTGCGGAGCTTTACTAGCGGGGCAGGCATTATCGCATCCATTGATAGCTGACTTCATGGATGTTTTTCCCGAAGAGTTACCTGGGATGCCGTCGGATAGAGGTATTGAGTTCTCTATAGACTTAGTGCCGGGCACTGAGCCTATCTCACAGTACGTCTATAGGGTCAACAACAGCGAGTTGGCGGAGCAGAAGAAGCAGGTCGACGAGCTGCAGGACAAGGGATTCATTAGATCCAGTTTATCGCCTTGGGGAGCGCCAGTCCTATTTGTACCGAAGAAGGATGGTACGATGCGTATGTGTATCGATTACAGGGCGCTCAACAACCTCACTATCAAGAACAAGTACCCATTGCCGAGGATCGACGACTTGTTCGATCAGTTGAACGGCGCCAAGGTATTTTCAAAGATAGATCTGAGGTCCGGCTATCATCAGCTGAAGGTAAAGCAGGAAGACATTTCGAAAATAGCTTTTCAGACTCGGTACGGCCAGTACGAGTTCACAGTGATGCCATTTGGGTTGACCAACGCCCCAGCTGTGTTCATGAACTTGATGAATAAGGTATTCCATCAGTACCTTGACAAGTTCGTGGTGGTCTTCATAGATGATATCCTAGTCTACTCGAAGACGTCGGAGGAGCACGAGGAGCATCTGAGGATTGTGCTCGAGACTTTGAGAAAGGAGTAGTTGTATGGGAAGTTGCCGAAGTGTGAGTTCTTTCTGGACCAGGTCGAGTTCTTGGGTCATGTTGTGACCGAGCACGGGATCTCTGTAGACCAGAAGAAGATTGTTACGGTAGAGTCTTTGTCTACGCCCAGTACAGTTGCCGAGATTCGGAGCTTTCTGGGATTGGCAGGCTACTATCGAAAGTTCATCCCAGATTTCTCGCGGATCGCGGAGCCGATGACTAGACTCACCAGAAAAGACGTAGAGTTCGTCTGGACTGAGGAGTGTCAGGCCTCCTTCGATGAGCTGAAGAAGAGGTTGACATCAGCTCCGATCTTGACATTGTCGTCTGGGACCGGTAGTTTTTTGATTTACAGCGACGCTTCTGTTCGGGGTCTGGGTTGTGTACTTCAGCAGCACGGGAAGGTGATTGCCTACGCATCTAGGTAGTTACGCCCTCATGAGAAGAACTACCCGACTCACGATCTGGTGTTAGCCGCTGTCATCTTTGTCCTGAAGTTGTGGAAACACTATCTGTCCGGAGAGCAGGTTAAGATCTTTACTGACCACAAGAGCTTGAAGTACGTATTCACTCAGAAGGAGTTGAACATGAGACAAAGATGTTGGCTTAAGCTGATGAAGGATTTCGATATCGTTTGGTAGTACCATCCAGGAAAGGCCAACGTAGTTGCAGATGCCTTGAGCAGGTATCTAGTCGCTATGTATCTGACATCTGACCGTCATCTTTTGGCTGACCTGGACAGTTTGGGAATCGAGGTGATTATTTCGGGCATGAAGGTGCAGATGTGGGGCTTGCAGATTCAGTCTGAGTTGGTGGACAGAGTCAGATCAGCACAGTATGATGATGTTGCCCTGAGGTGCCTCAGGGAGCAGGTGCAGGCAGGACTGCTTGATGATTTCTCTATTGCCGAGGATGGGTCGCTGCGGCACGGTACTAGACTGTACGTTCCGAGTGGGGTGCTTCGGGAGGAGGTTCTTCAGGAGGCTCATCGCTCTCAGTACTCTATGCATCCTGGTGCCAACAAGATGTACAGAGATCTGAGGGAGCACGTTTGGTGGTACGTCATGAAGCGCGAGGTGGCTCAGTTTGTATCTCGCTACTTGGTTTGTCGGCAGGTGAAGGCCGAGAGACAGAGGCCTGGTGGATTGCTACAGCCACTACCCATTCCTGAGTGTAAGTGGGAGCACATCACCAAGGACTTTGTGTCCGGACTTCCATGATCTCCAGGAAGAAAAGACGCGATTTAGGTCATAGTTGATAGATTGACCAAATCGGCCCACTTTTTGCCTTTCAAGGTGGGATTGTCTACGGAGAGGTTGGCAGAGCTGTATGTTCGTCAGATCGTGCGATTGCATGGGGTTCCTGTGAGCATAGTTTCAGATCGGGATAGCCGTTTCACTTTCCACTTCTGGGGGAGTTTGCAGGCTAGCTTGGGCACCTCGCTCATGTTTAGTACCGCTTATCACCCCCAAACGGACGGGCAGTCAGAGAGGACTATCCAGACCTTAGAGGATATTCTTCGTACGCGTGTGCTAGATCTCGAGGGTTCTTGGGAGGATCATCTTCACCTGGTATAGTTTGCTTACAACAACAGCTATCAGGCCAGTATAGAGATGTCGCCATTCGAGGCTCTATACGGACAGAGATGCCGTACTCTCTTGTCATGGGACGATGTTGGCGAGAGGGTGCTGCTTGGACCGGAGATGGTGGTGGATGCAGCTGAGAAGGCCAGGCTGATTAGAGACAGACTTCGGGTGGCTCAGGATAGGCAGCGGCATTGGGCCGATAGCCACCGGAGACCGTTAGTGTTTGAGGTTAGTTTCAGTTCCTGTTTGTGATTGTTTATGATTTGTCTGTCCTGTGTTCTGAGTTTGTTCTATGTCTAGGTTGGTGCTTTGGTGTTCCTGAAGATTTCTCTGACACGGGGCACGATTCGCTTTGGCAGAGGCGGAAAGCTTAGTCCGCGCTACATCGGACCTTTCACCATTCTTGAGAGGGTCGGTGCAGTGGCTTACCGGCTAGACTTGCCGCCTACGCTAGAGGGGGTACACAACGTGTTCCATGTGTCGCAGCTGAGACGGTACATGGCGGACCCCAGCCATGTATTGGACCATTCAGCGATCGAGGTGGGGCCTACTCTTCACTATCCAGAGCAGCCAGTGGAGATTCTAGATCGTAGGGAGAAGGTGCTCTGGAACCAGGTTATACCCTTGGTTCGTGTTGCATGGAGACATCACTCTCCAGGTGAGTCTACCTGGGAGAGAGGATGTCATACGGGAGTGTTTCCCTTATCTCTTCGAGCCCTGAGGTATAATTTTGTTTCTGCATGTGATTCAGTGTATGTTTGTTTTAATTTTGAGGACAAAATTTTTTTTAAGGTGGATAGATTTGTCACCTCCCGTTTTCATGAACAGGGGTATTTTGGTAATTTTCCACTTTAAAATTATTTTGGAATTATTTTTTTATTTATTGTATTATTTTGGGGTTGTTTGCGTCGGGTTCGAATTTCAACTCATTCCGACTTGTATCGGGGACCCGGGGTAGTGTTGACCTTAACGGACCCACACACTAGTTAGCCATGGCCCACATGTTAGTTATTTTAGTTAGTGACTAGACTAATTATTTTGGTTAGTATTAATTTGGATTAGTGATTTAGGATTGACCGAACTACCCCCGACTTACCCCTTTACCAATGTATTAGCAAATAGATTAGTGTAGGGGCTTTTGGACTTTTCCCATATAGGACAAAAATCTCCTTTGTTGGCCGGCCATATGTGTAGGGATAGACACCTTCATTCAAACATTATCCATTCTTCATTCTCTCTCTTGTTCTTTCCCAAATTGATTTGAGAGCAAACCCTAATCAAATTAACACCAAATCTTCATCCCACCTTCTCCATTCAATCCAAGGAAGGAGCTCCCCAAGTTTGAGAGGATTCGGAGCTTGTTCGTGTCCGTTTGGGATTCCTACGTGTCGGTGGCATTTCGGGATCGATTTGAGTCACCGAGAGGTATAAATCCTTTCACTCTCTCATTTCTCTCATGCATTAGATTCATTTTGACCTATAGGAATGACCTCCATGGTTTGGTGCCCATTGGTGTCCATTTCGTGTCCATTTGGACATTTGTACAGGTGTCCTAGGAGTAGGATCGTGTCCTAATGGAGGAAATCCTATTTGGACACTTGTGGAATTATTGTTATATTGATTTGATGCTATTTTCATATTTATTCCAGATTTTACGATGTGTTTAAAACATGTTTTCCTATGTATCATAATGTATCATATTATCTAAACCTATATGTATATATATATGGTTATATATATATATATATATATATATATATATATATATATATATATATATATATATATATATATATATATATATATGGCTTATACATATATAAGTGTATATATTATGATGGGAATGTGGTGTGTACATTGTGTTGGGATGGGGGCACAGTGGTCGGCCAAGTGTAGTGAGAATTAGTGAGTGTGTGTTTGTGTTTGTAGAGGGTGTGAAGGAGAGGTGTTTGATGATATGTGTGAGATAGAGTGTGTGAGATTGTGAGTGTTTAGAGGGATATGGGGAGTGGTGTGTAGAGTGAATAGGAGGGGAGGAAAGACCCATTTTTCCTACTACCATAGCATCAGCTATGGTCCACATTGCTGTCCCCTTTAGTCCCCTGAAAACCCATTCATAACAGTCCAAATATCACCCTATGTTAGCCTCAACAATAGCACAAAACAGTCCCCACATTTTGCCTTCAAACCAGTCCAAGTTTTGGCCCTTAGGTGGTTGTCCCCACTGTCCAAACACAGCCCACATTTACACCCTCATTGCTGTCCTAATTTAGCCAATGATGGCTGTCTATTTCAGTCATGAAACCACTAGATGGCTGTCCTTTTTCTACCCCCAAACAGTCCCTAAAACCATCCAATATCTGTCCCCACATACCCATGGTTGGCTGTCCAGTTTTGCCACCCTTGGACAGTCCCAATAGACCCCAAATCTGTCCAGACTTTCCCATCCTTGTGGCTGTCTAAACCACTGTTGGCAGTCCCCTAACAGCCCATTAAAACCCCCTTGAACAGTCCAGTTTTTCCATCACAGTGCTGTCCCCATATGACTTCATTTCTGTCCAGATTTTCTTCACCCATATAATTGTCAAAACAGTCCCACCACCACCACCATACCACTTTAAACCTGTCCATATTTAGCCTTGTGTGTGTGGGTATATCTATGAGTTTGTGTGTGTGTGTGAGAGAGCTATGAGTGTAGCTAGTAAACCATAGTTTAGCCTAAGTGCAACTAATAGGATAGCCTATAGGAGAGCCTATTTGAGTGTGATAATTGTTAGAGGGTCGTGTGTGAGTGAGTGTGATGGAGTTGAGGGTAAATTCATGATATGGATTAGGTAATAGAGTAACCCAACACCCATGTATCCTAACATAGCCTAGATACCTAGGATACCCATTTTCCTTGGTAGATAAACCTTAGATAGGTTGATATTTAGCTACCCTAAGGAGCCTAGGCTACTATCTTAGGTATTAGCGGGGTTTCCTTGGGATTGGACAAGGTATCGGGATTTACCTTGGTAAGGTAATGTTAGTTTACCTAAAAAATAGGGTATTAGTGTTAGGACTATAAGATAGGACTAGAACTTGATTCCTTTGATTGGTAACGATCAAATATGGTGCTCATAGACTAGTTTTGACGTCGGTTGACCTTTTTGACCACAAGTCAACAAAAGTAAACTGAGAGTCAAACGTTGCCTTTAAGCGACCAGATTTGACCGAAACCAAACCAGAGTTGACCAGTTGACTGAAAATCAATAGTTGGTCAACATTAGACTAGTTTGACCCAGGGTTGACCTAGAGTTGACTAGAGTTGACTTTTTGACCAAAAGTCAACAGTAAGTCAACCTTTGACCCCATTTGACCTAGTTTGACTTTGATTGACTCCCAGTAACCTAGTATGACCTAGTATGAACCAGTATGACCTAGTATGACTCAGTTTGACCTAGATTGACCTAGTTTTGACTTAGACTTGTATTCATGGCTTATATTAGTTTCTTTTCTTATTTTTAAACCCTGTTTGACTCATAGTATCTTATTTTAGGTCTGTGATCACTCTGAGCGTCTGTTCACCCTATCAGCTCAGGACCATAGGCGAGTGCATTCACTGATAGTTTTCATTGTCTTGATATATACTATATCCGGTTTAGTCGTAGTGTTTTACATGATTCCTGACACGACGTTTCACGGACTAGTATACGTCGGATCCTGTCATGAGATGTTATTCCTAGACTCTCTTGGTATATGAGTATGTGATATTTTTGTGTTCCTGTACTTATATAGATACTGATTTGGGAGTGGGCAGGCTTCCTGCTCTGGAACCCCGTGTCATGACGTGCCATGTCCGGATCCGTGATACTATTCGGGGATAGGAAAATTATTAGGGGTTATGTGATCAAAGCCTTCCTGTAACTATATTTTGCTAGCGCCACCCTCACCTCACGTAGGGTATAGCAGACACCCCATTACCAGTTATCCAGATTGGACGACATGACTCTCCGTTGAGGACACCGCGGATTGCCGGGCCAAGTGGATAACCATCTCTTGCTTCCATAGCCGATCACATATCGCTCTAATAGTTCAAATCACTTTCTTACATTTGTT
The DNA here is from genome assembly GCA_029216955.1 of Iris pallida. Lineage (NCBI taxonomy): Eukaryota > Viridiplantae > Streptophyta > Magnoliopsida > Asparagales > Iridaceae > Iris > Iris pallida. Next base: position 1,247,399 of record JANAVB010001000.1, on the reverse strand, counting down.
AGTATATCTTATATTCTAGTTCAGCTTTACTTTCTGTACTTCTCACCATACTATGATTCCATTACTCACATGCTCTATCTGTCTTTATACTATACTATGATTTGAGACTAAGTCCTCACTACAAAATTATGGTAATTTAGCGACTAACCATTTTAAGTCGCTAATTTGCGACTTACTACCGACTACATTTTGACCAAAAGACAAATTAATTTTATGAATAAAATAGTTAATCGTCATTCCGTCGGTAGAATGTTGCTACTTTTATGAAATTATTCAGCGACTAGACGTAGTTAGTCGCTAAGAAGTCGAAAGTACCTAGAAGCTAATTACTCCTATTCAGTGATTGAAAAATTAGTGGCTATTCCAAAAACTTTCCCTCTCTTTCCAAAACCCTTCCCCCCATAAAATTAACTATGTCTCTCTATTCCCTCTTTTCTAACCCCAAATCCCTCCTTTTAAACCGCAGGCCTCCTCCTCCTCCAGGCCGCCTCCTCCTTTAACCCCCGCCGCTGCCGCCGCTTTAACACCCCCCTCCCCCAGGTCGCCTCCACCTCTTTAACCCCCGCCGCCTCCCCTAAGCCGACTCACGACAGACGGAGCCCCCTCCGCCTCCTTTGAAGAGCCCCCGCCGGCGCCTCCTTCGGACGTCGATCTCCACCGGAGTTCCCAAGGCCCCACCGCCTCCTTCGAAGAGCCCCTGCTGACTCACGACAGGCGGAGCCCCCGCCACCTCCTTTGAAGAGCCCCAGCTGCCTCCTTTGAGGAGCCCCAAGCCGTCTCCCTCGGACGATCTCCACCGGAGTTCCCACGGCCGTCGATCTCCTTATGGATCAGGTATAAAAATTTCTATTGTTTAAATTTAATTGGTATGCATTGATTTGCAATTTTATGACCAAAATATGAATCTACCCTTGTTTCTTTAAGACCCATGAGATGGCTATAGAAGCTAATGATTCTTTTCACTGATGGAACGGTATCTGTCTTTATTTTGGTTGTTTTTACATATGAACCTGTCCTCTGAGGGTGTGTACAAGAAAATATCATACTCGTTTACTCAGGGAGTAAGAAGATAGGTTGCCTGGTTGATACTTACAAGTCGATTTTTTTCTTGCTTGCGCACCTGATTAAACAAAATTGGTGATACTTAGAAGTCTTCATTATGTTGATATTTGACATGCTTCTATGGTTGTAAGGCTCTTTATTTCAACCTCTCACTCATTTATTTGTGCTTGAAGTACCACCTATTGTTGTAAGGCTCTTTATTTCAACCTTTTATATATTGTTTTACATGTATACATATGTTGTTTTACATGTCTACATAGTTGGGTCACAATTGGGATTATCGTGTAAATTTTGAGTTAACTAAAACTTCTGAGAACAACTATAAATTGCAAGGTATCAATTGTAATGCTTGTTCCCAATAAGACTAACTCAAAGTTTATGACTGCAAAAATCACAGACTTTCTATTGTTGGAAAGCAGATATGATAACTAACTTCTCATTGTAAAAGTCGGTCACAGTGTATAATACAACAAAACGACAAACCTATTATTCCAATCTCATGCTCCCTACAATCGATATATGCACTGATGAGCTATGAGTAAGATGTCGTGAGGAATAAACATGCCTCCTTGGTCCATCTGTCCACATTCTGACGTTGATCTATTTTTTTGACACTTAGGCATAATATGTTGACACTTAGGCGTAATATGTGGTTCTATCCTTTTGCGTGGTAGATTTTGTTAACAACCCCATATAGAATTGCATTTTTTCATATTCATGTTTGGTTAGGTTAAAGATAGAAATAGGCTTGAGGGTATAATTGTCATAATTGTATTTGTATTATGAAATTTTAAGGTTGTAGGGCTCCAAACCCCTTGATGAGGCTCTAATTGTCATATTTGTATTACGAAATCTTAAGGTTCTAGTTTTTAGTCCCCAAACCCCTTGATGAGGCTCTAATGTCATATTTGTAAAGGAATAAACCTATTGTTCCTGTTTTATCTGGTCATTAGTTTAAGCTTTAACAGAGATGGCCAGATAGTGAATTCATTTAGTTGCAGAGTGTTTTTGCTGCAGCCATCAATCTCAGCATCAATTGATGGACTCTGCTTGGGATCATTTTTGTATATCTTTATCCTTAAACTGATTGAATCCGCTATTCTTTTTCCAGGATTTGTATTCATTTACATGGATGATGAACGTGAGGCTGAGGATGCAATCCGTACGCTTGACAGGACTGATTTTGGGAGACACGGACGTCGTCTTCGTGTTGAGTGGACAAAGGTACACTGCTTGGTAGTCTCTTCTTGAATATATATACTGATAAATCAAATTTCCTCTTGTACTTTGTATTTGAATATTGTTTTCATTCAGCAAGAACGTGATGGTAGTTCTGGCAGTGCAAGAAGATCATCATCTAACCCAAAGCCTGTAAAGACATTAGGGAAATGTTTGGTTTACAACCAAACATTTACAACCTTCTTACAACTTACACCCATTTGATGACATGTGGGCCAGACCACCACCTGGCCCACATGTTAGAAAATGGGTGAGTGGTTGTAAGAAGGTTGTAAATGTTTGGTTGTAACTGTAGCATTGCTCAAGATATTATTTGTCATAAACTTTGACCCAATCAATACCAGGACGAGGGATCTGGAGAGGCACTTTGAACCTTATGGAAAAGTTCTTAATGTCAGAATCAGAAGGAATTTTGCTTTCATTCAATTTGAATCACAAGAGGATGCCACAAAGGCATTAGAAGCTAACAACATGAGGTAGTTCCGCTTGGTTACATATTTCTATTCAAAATGTCCAATTTATTTTTCTATTCAAAATGTCCAATTTATTATCCTTTTCATACATCTCAATATTTTTCTTGGAGACACGGATTTACAAGGTTGATGCACAATGCGGTGCTAACCATAGACGAGGGTTAGATTCCTGCTCATCCTTCGATTGCCCAGCTTAGCTCACTGTTTTTTTTACAAACATGGGTTATATGTTGCTTTATTGTTTCTTTGCATAACTTGTATATACATGTTTCCTTGTCGGTTGTCACTCATCTCTATACCTGGTTAAACATTTATTACCATGCTTTGAATTATTGATTTGGAAGCTTCACTCCCCAAAGTATTTATATGCATCATTATTTCCCGGTGGTGATTTAGATCAATAACTATCAAACTTATACATCTTTATTCTTGTTATATATGATTGTGGTGCTTTATTATCGACATTACGTAATAATTATCAAATTTATACATCTTTCCTTGACCCAGATAATGGTCACTGGCTTCTCAGCTGATCTTGGTCAAATATATGACGATGATAGTTATTTTGGATTACAATAGCAGTAATTCTTCTAGTATTTGTCCTTACTCACAAAATGGCCTACATATCTTCTTGGTGCAGTTGCTCAGAATATTCTGGAACTCCATTTTATGTGTACGATTGGATAGCCCAGCTTTTTTTGCTAGCACTCAATATATGGTTAATAGAATTAGATTGCTAATTAATCTAGTCCAAGTTTTGAAGTCCTTAACTTGCTCAACAATATTTCATTGGACTCGTAAACAAAAGTCTGAAACTAAAACCAAAATAATAAGCGAACTTACAATGCCATCAGTATCATGGGTAGAAAACTTTAAGAGATGGATTGAAATCTAAAATTGAACCCTTAAAAGTTGCTGGTATATGATAATTATAAATCAGTTGATATGATAAAGCAAATAACTTGAGTAATTTCTTATTGTTTGTTGTTATTGAACTTGTGTCTTGCAAGTGTCTTGGCTTAAATGTCTTCTTGATCGTCTTAGTTTCCACTTGCTTTCTTGCTTAGAATGACAAGTGAAGCTTCAAGCATCTTTAGTCTGTTGATAACAATGTTAGCGCCTTTCACGTCTTTGGGAGAAATCAAATTATCTGCTATAGAAGGTTTTTTTGTTGCGTTGCTCGAAACCAAATATTTTATGGAGACATCTCCTTCTGCAGGCCTTGTTTTGCTCCAATATTATGGACATACCTTTTGCAATCCTATCGAGAATATATGCACATTTTCATAGCAAGATTTATAGGTATTCATGTTAGCATTGGTTTCCCATTAAAATTATTTTCTGTGGACTTGCAGCAAGTTAATGGATAGGGTCATTTCAGTGGAGTATGCTGTTCGAGATGATGATGAAAGAAGAAATGGTTACAGCCCTGATAGGAGAGGTCGGGATAGGTCCCCTGAAGGGAGAAGTTGTGATCGTGGACGATCTGCAAGTCCTTATCGCAGAGGCATGGAGAGGGCTAGCCCTGATTATGGCCGTGGATCTAGTCCCTATAACAAGCCAGAGAAAAGAGGAAGTCCTAATTATGGAAGAGCAGAGAATCCTGCTTACGAGAGACACCGCAGGTTAGCATCAGTTTAGACTAGTTCCTGGTGTTTACTATGCCACACAGGTCTTACTCATCTTCCTGATACCATGACTTTGACTTTGTTTATAGTCACTCCCCAGTAAGGTGCTCACCAGTAAGGCGTTCACCAGAAAAGCATGAAAGATCTTGAGATAAAATGTTGATCCCTTTTGATCTCTTATCACATTCAGAGATAGGTGCAGGTAATCATGTTATGGTTTGCTCAAATGTTTGTTTAGGTATTGCTTGATATTGGCTTTTCGAAAGAACCAGTCAGGAGACACGAGGAACTCCCTGTTCGTTAAGGGAATTGCTTATTTTGTAATCTTCTTCTTTATGAATTAAATTGATTGGTAGTGATGTCTTGCTATTCAATATACCTTATCAATTTCCTTATGATAAAACAATATTTCTTAGTGAATCAGATAAAACTTGCACTCAGTTCTGTTATGCACTTCATTGAATGTTATCACATAGATATTAGAGTTTACTTTTGGAGAAACTTTGTTCAAAAGCCCAATTTGGTGTTATATCTGTTATTGGAGGGAGATTGTTAATTGTCCACAACGAACTGTTATTATCTGCCGAAAGAAGTAATTATTCCTTTGGAAGAAAACTTGTGGAAGCGAGATATCAGGTCTGTTAAAAGTTGAATTCTTGTATTTCCATGGTATTTATTGTAGTTTGTAGACTAGTCTTTGGCACTTCGCAGAATTGTGTGGCCTTAACCGCAGTTGGTCAATGACACCTCATCATTTCCAGTTTGCTTGTACACCCTGCATATTCTGTATTGTAACTGATATTTTCTTTCTACTGTCGATCCTTCTCATTCTTGGTTCCAAGTGCTGCATTTTACTACTTCCCAGTCAAATTTTCCTTTAGGGTCTGTTTGGTAAATGGGATTTGGGCTCTGGATTTGGGTTTCGGGTGGAAGTGGCCCACTTCCGAACCTATATGCATGAAGCTACTGCAGCAGGAAGCAGAGCAGCAGCTAGCAGCATATGAAACAACAACAAGCAGCAATAGAAGCTGCATAGCAACAGATGCTATATGCATGAAGCTACTACAGTATGGTAGTAGGAGGTAAAATCAGTGTGTGTCTACTACCATGAATATTGAATGTCACCTTAACTATTCAAGCTGTGGGAGTGTGGGTAGTCTAGCATTTTTTTGCAAGTTTAACCCATACTTTTGAATGGGTTCAACTTTATGAAATTGAGTGACAAAAGACTTGAAGTCAAGTACTTATGCAGGCAGTCTATTTTGTCTAGACTTGAAGTCTATACTGCAGCTGGCTCTGATGTTGAGGAGAAACAATCCAATGCAGCTGCTAGAGCGTTCTTCTAGAATTAATATGTATCATTAATGAACAAACTCATGTTGAGTGGCCTTGTTTTTTATGATGGGGACGAGGATGAAACCTATTTTTTTGATATAACTCGTTATGATGAAGGAGAAACTGGTAACATGCTTGCTTTGTGGAAGGATTTTGAATTAAGAGGCTTTATGCCCCTAGTGCTAGCATAGCTCATATTGAATTTTTCTAGAAAGCATTCATTTGAAAGTGATGGGAAGAATAAGGAGAGAAAATCTCATGTGCAGAGGTTTTTTGCAGCAGGTAGGGCCCTTATAAATGTGGTTCAGGTTGATTAGAACTCCAAGAAACCTTGATTCTATAATGCCCTTGGGTGTGACATCTAATGGTTTGTCTATGAAACTTTCTGCATTGCCAAGTACATCCAAGAAAAATCCTGTTAGTCAACCTATTAGGCACTCTGGTCCTCTACCAGGATTTAGCCATGTCCCCTCTAAGTAACTAGATAAATCCAGTATGGATTCAACAGGATTAAACGAACAAAACCAGCACATTCATGACTATAACATGTTAGATGGGTATCATTCATCCACAACCAAAGGTTTGTGTATGGAAAATTACAATAATAATGCTGGGCATAGTTATGCACATGCCAGCACTGACAATACTAATGTTATGATAGCTGTAAGAATTTGTACTTGATTTACTGTTGTTCATATGAGCTGTAGTTTATGCTTGTTTCTGTTTTTCATTCAGCGTATCTCAAGGAAACTGAAACCTAGACTTGTTTTATGTGCACTTCAGGTTGATAGTCTATTGTAGTATGTTCTACAACTTAGTGCTATCGACTTTGGGCTCCATGTTTGTAGTCATTCCAGTGTTGTCATCGTCACTTTTTGGATCACGGATGGTCTTGGCATCGTTGCAGGTGCTTGCTCCTGAAACTGGTAGGATTTAAACTTGTGGAGCATTGTCAAAATGTTTAGGATTTTACTAGTATACTAGTTGAAGTACACATTATAGAATCAATTTACTCGCTTTCTGGCAGTAGTACCATGAATATTAACTGCCTCGCCTCTTGAATGCATATACCTGGGTTCACTCGAGTATCCATGTACTCATTACCTCCTATAAGGTATGATACCCACAAATATCTATTTCCTATACGTGCATCTATAAGTCCATTACTAATTAACTAAGACTGATACTCCTTGATACCCCAATGCTCTTTGCCCCCAAACCCATTTACCTATGTTGATGGCAGCAACTTCATGTACGGTCATAGCTATGGTTATTAATGCGATTGTAGCTTCCTATACTACTGCGACTTGAATTAGTCTTGTATCAACTTCCTGATATAGTGATGAAATCTTCCTATTACTCTCTATGGAGAAACACACACCATTACTCAATATGGGACAGGCCACCACATCCCCTATTAATGATATTATGCACTCAGACCAATCGGCTATGTAGTATGTGAACTTTAGCATTTTTTCCTAATGATACTTGTGCATTAATTTAGATCATGTCTATTATTCTTTAACTGAAGTTTCTAGTTTATTGCAAATTAATCTGCACAGATCTCATCTATGACGAACAGAGGTCGTCGCCGTCTCCGAGGAGGTCCATCTCGACCTCCCCCCTCCACTCCAGATCCTCAGATTGGAGGAGCATCCGAGGACGACGTTATTATGACAGATGATGGGTTGACCCTACAGTCTACTTCGTCATCGGTAAGAGGCACGCCATCTTCTTTTTCCTCTGGAGGCACGCCATCTTCGACTCCCTCTACATCTACACCCACTACTCCTCCTGCTGCTCCTACTGGAGCAAATAAGCAAACATGGCTTCATTGGTAAAAATTTAGATGTTGTTCCAGTTCAAAAATTGCTTATTTGCTTTACCAATATGGATTTATAGGCATCTTGATCATTGCAATTATTAGTTCCTATTCTTCGAAACATGTAGTTTGGTTGTAATTTTATATATTCATGATACCTTTATATATACAGGAGGCCTACGAGAAATTGGAGAGTGATGCCTCTCAGGTCCCTGATCAGGAAGCGGCGACGACTATTAATAGTATGCCCACTGCGAGGAAAGACTTGCGGGTACAGGCTGTTGGAAGAGGAAAGGGTGGTACTCTGTACGGTACCGAGTCGTTAGCATCGTAACCTTCGATATATTCCAGAGACCTTCCATCTGCACATGCTACTCCTTCTACTGGCGTTCTTACTATGGAGCAGATGACTACCATGATGTTCGATTTTCAGAGACAGTTGAGACATATTACTTAGTTGGTGTCTCCTAACAGTGCTCCTGACGGTACCACTGTTCATTCTGGTACTCCGGTTGTTCCTCCTCCTGCTGCTACTCATTCTTTTATTTCGGCTACTATTCCATCTGTTGCTCCTCCGGCTACGTCTCCATTTGTTGCTCCTTCGGCTACATCTCCATCTGTTGCTCCTCCGGCTACGTCTCCTTCTGTTGCTCCTCCGGCTACTTCTGTTCCAGCCCCAGTTTTTACGGCAAGCCAGCAGCAGGCATTTGTTGCACTTATGACGCAGTTTATGGGCAGCATGCAACCACAATCGTCTTGATTTTTTATGCTTTTGTATCGCTAGAGACATATTAGTTTGTACTTGTTGCATTAGATTATCTTTTTGTATGGATGGTTGAACATGTTTGGACATCACTATATATGATATATATATATATATATATATATATATATATATATATATATATATATATCTTAGTTTTTTGTTTGTTTACTTTGTGTTATATTATTTTTGCTTATATCTTTGGTAATTATTGTGGTGCTAAAATTTGCCCTATATTTAAGTGCGTTGTGAACTGGTTTATATTACTGTTACAGTATTTACAGGATGTGTATAGTAGGGTTTTACAGGATGTGTAGCAGGGATTTACATGATGTGTATAACAGGGTTTTTGCAAATATAAAAAATCGACTAACTATCGATGCATCAGCAACTAAAAACTTGAAAAAACAAACTAATCAGCGACTAACTCGCGACTATTCAGCGACTAACTTTCGACTATCCAGCGGCTAAAAATATTGCCAACTAAATTTGATATAATCAACAAGTCGTCGACAGTTAGTCGCCATTTGGTCGCTATAATTCAGCGACTAACATATCAGTCGCCGGTTAGTCGCTAATTGTAGTCGCTAGTTTAGTCGCTAGTTCGTCGGTGCAGCGACGAATCAGCAACTAAAAAGGAATAGCGACTATGCATTCAGCGACGGAAAAATGCAGTCGCCAGTTAGTCGCTATTTTGCTTTAGCGACTAATATATCAATTTTAGCAACTAAAAAGTCAGTCGCTATTTGGCTGTTTTTTTGTAGTGCCTGTTTGAAAGAAGGGTTACAACTATGGTCCTTGTTGGTTCAGGGGTTGTAATTCGGCTTTCAAATGGTTCTCAAGTCGCCTATATCTTTGTCTCGTATTTCATTATTACTGTCTCTTATAGTATTTCTCAATTCGTATGGAACTGCTGTTGGTGTTTGTACTTGCTCATTTTCCTGACAGGATACGTTGACAAATTTTACAGATGACTCAGAGGCTGATTCTCCGACCTACTATGGGGTTGAGTCTGATGGACTAGATTTAGACCGTGGCTTGTTGGTAGAGCCACTAGACTTTGCTCACCCTGAGTATCATAGTTTAGTTAGGTTTGCCTGGCCTGCGAGCCAGCTAGTATATTTCAGTTTTGTAGTATCTATTACCTATATTTTCTGAGACTTGGATGTTTGTGTTTAGCTCTGACTTGTAGATTTTGGACGCATTTTCTATTTTATCTATCATATCTCTTTTCCATGCTATCTACCTTAGTTTGATATATGTGATTGAGACTGTATTGCTATGTCACCTCCATTCGGAGTGTATATACTGTACAGGTTCATTTATCTGGTTTAGTCGTAGAATTTACAGACCCTATATACAGCGTACTACCGCCGATACTGCGGCATAGGCTGGACGTAACCACGTGCTCGTGCCCCTCTTCAGGGTGCGGGTCGTGACACTATGTAGTAGTCGTTCCCTTGATTTTAAAGAAGTAAGTTCACGCGACCGTTTGTCGCTGAGGCAGTCCCACGTTTTGGGAGTCTTTTAGGATGCACATTTTGCATCATATGGTTCTAATATACGATTTGTATCGTACGGTTCCTATACACATTTTTAAAGTATGAGGCGGTCCCTCGTTTGGGAGTCTCGCAGTTCCTATACACATTTTCAAAGTATGAGGCGGTCCCTCGGTTGGAAGTCATACGGTTCCGACGCATGTTATACAAAGTGTGGTTTAGAGCACGAGATGCTAAGTATAGTTCCAGTCGTACGAAAAAATTAGACCATGCATTTACGTGAGTCTAGATGTCTCGTAGGTGCATGGTCATTGGATAACTTATTGACAAGGATTTCTTCCTAGACTGGTGTTACGTCGGGACATCGGGCCCAATCGACCTAGGGGGAAGACGTTATAGCAGCGCATGATTTTTACTGCGTGGATAGTCGGGGGCTTTCCATGGGGCTAGCTACCTTGCATTGAAGGACCCGCCGCCTACCTGAGCTATGTCTACGATGGCTTGTCATGCCAGTGGCCTTTCATATAGATAAGTAGCGTGCTAAGCGATGAATCTGCATGCATGGTATCGGTCGATTCTAAAGAAGTACAAGCACGGTATAACTTGAGTTATGAATGGTGTGCTCGGTTTGCACCCAAAGCATTATGAAGCCTAAGATTTGGCTATACGTAAAGACACGTGTTTCGCCACGAGGTATGGCGTTGTGCTTGAGTTCTCAACACCGGTTGTACAAGTTGGGTTAGACGTTTCGAGTTAAGTCTGGAAGGGCCGTAAGGCGAGTTTGTTTAAGCTGCGAGATACAACCTCGATGTTTGAGGCACGAGCAAGTTCATGACACGACCATGTTGTTACGACACAAGTATAGGCAATTTATTAAGTGGCGAGGCACTGCCTCAGAGATATTGACTGAGTCATTACGTCTCAGAGTATCGCACGAAAGACAACTATGAGTTGGTGCATTGACGATACAAATAGGAGAAAGGTTTAGAGGCAAGGATACAGAAGTTCTCGGTGTGATAACACGGTAACGGTCTAGAGGCACTAAATAGGCCGAGAGTCTATGTCCTAAAACTGATCCTAAGGCAAGAGTAGAAAGACAATCATAAAGGTTTTATGTTGCACAAAGTAAAATGATCGTGTTGGTTTTGTATGGGTGGGCGAGGAGCTCACTCCACCAGTACAGTTGAGTACTGACACCCACATAGTTTTCATGTGCAGGCGCATGTAGAAGCTCGTGGTGCGGAGCTCGCTGGGATGCGTCGAGGCACGGAGTTCCTTGGCGATTCATAGCGTGCGGCCGCATGGAATCAAGACTTATACGGGACATAATATATGGGCGTCGCCTTTGGAAGCATCCGCTGGTTCAAGACATGTATTGAGAGATGAGAGAGAGCTGAGTGACTTGTATTATGAGAGAAAGTGAGCACGAGAGACTTGTAATCTTGGCCTTGCATCCCATTGTAAACTTTGTTCCAATATCAATAAAGAGCTTCTTTTGAATAACATCGTGTTTGTTCTAAATTTTTGCTGATGTTTCAATGTCTCTGCTTGGGACTTCTATGCGATAACCCCGTCGCAGCCGCTGTAATCAGCCGTTATGGAATCCGTCTTGTACGAGCGCAATCTAGGCTCGTGCGGTATCACGCCCTAGCGAGGACGATCACTCACACGGGAGCGGGGCATGACATTAATGGTATCAGAGCACGGCTTTACGTCCTTGGACTATCGATTGAATTTTTTAACTCCGTTGTTTTCGCAAACTCTGAAGTATTGCTTTCGCAAAGTTGATATAGTTGGTGCGCTCTCTCTCAAATGTCCTACGGATGTCTATACAATAAGTCTATCTATTTTGTAAAACATAGGAGAACAATTTTTGACAAAACAAAAAGATGGTTTGCGTAAGCACGGTTGGCTAAGTCGGGCTAGACATATACACCGAATTTTGTCGACCTTAGAAAAGTCGAGTACGGGATTCGTAATGTTTCGAGCACGAAATGAGTTAGAATCGATTGAGTAAGTGAGATGACTATCGATAGGGGTGCTATCGAGAGATGATAACGTCGGTGTGATATAGATGAGCGTGCTTGGAATTAGAGAAATGGTTCGGACGGGATTCGAAGAAGTCGATTTTGATTTGAATGATAGTTTTGAGAATTTGTTGAATAACTTCATTCCGGAGTGGTGTATGCGATAGCCTCAGAAATGTTGATCGATCGATTGAGGATATGGAGTGTCAATGAGTCTATCAACAAGCGTCGCACGTATGTAAAATCGTAGATTGAGTATCGTCGAATAAGTTATAGTCTTGAGATTTGATGATTTGGTTCGAACGACCTAAAAATTTATGCGCACGGAACATGCACGAGTTTAAGGATTGCGCGAGTATGAAACGCAAAAATAATTAAGTAGGTGAAATCGAATCGAGAAAAAGTTAGGGTGTAGCGAACGGATGACTTGATCGAAGAAAATGATACGGATCGTATACGAAAAGTTAGCACGGCAGGTAGATAGCGTGCATGAAGGATTTGATTTTGAAGTTACGAGAATGACTAAGGATTGCATTGAATGTTGCTCGATAATTTGAGTTAGCAAAGGAACGATGTGAATTGAAGAAATACTTTGGTCGATGACTTAAGATAGACGGGTAAAATGATACGCAAATTTGGGTTTGAGAAAATTGATGTTGTGAATGATTCGAAGGATAATAATCGAACTTAAATTTAAATGTCGAGGAGATTATCCAGTCGGACGCTAGCATCATTCGTACGGCTCGAAATTTGTTACAAAAGAAGATCGTCGGGTTACGGATGTCATCGATGGTATTGAGGCATATCAAAGATTGATATGCGATAATTCCGGGATACTCTGACTCGGTGAATGATGATCATGCAAGTGTTATCGTTCTGATGGCTGCAATACTTAGGACCTTGGTTGAAGTGAATGTCGGATGAACATAATCGTGTCTTGATGATTGTGTTGATAACCATAACATCGACGGTCTTGTCTTGCACGAGTGCAACTCCAGCCGCGCACATGCTTTACGTCGGATTTGGAGCGATCGTTCCGCGTGAGCGCTGACATAGTGATTCATGTCGCGGGAATGATCAAACTCAAAAAATTAGGACGTAGCAACTTTGATTGTCTCGACTTGTTGGTTTGATGAGAAGGTGAATTCGAGGATTTGTAGAACTTGTGATTGACGAATGAATAAAACTTGAGGATTAAGTAGGTCCAATCCGTGCATCGGGAATGAACTAGTCTGACACAAAATAAGAGTTATTCTCCAATGAGAATGATTATTCCGTGGAAGCGTTGCATGGTGATTTCATGCCCACCATAGATAATCGGACTCGGTGAGATCGTAGTGTGGCATATTGTTAAGTCAGACGACCTTGTGATCGATTACGTGAATTGGGATAGATAACTTAGGAAGTGAAGAATATAAAATTTTTGTTAGCGACGAATTACGTCATAGCGTGCTTGGTTTGAGAAGGATTGATAGGCAAATTATGCCGAACGTGTTCGAAGAGATAGACTATGGAAAATGTCTTGATGAACGAGTAAGATTGATACGTCGAGAAATTGGTTGAAACGTGAGTTATCGTAGGATGGCTGTGCTGAACGACCCGAACCCCGTGCGACGAATATTGGGATATTAGTAGAAAATATGTGCTCGATGTTTAGAAATCAGAGTGATACGAGCTTGGGTAGAAAACTCCGTACTATCAATATGGTTTGACCTTAGGATGGGGTCAGTATTGGTATTGTTAGTTGGAAACTATGAAACCAATACTGACGGATGAATTTAGCCTAAAGATATAGCCTAGCGATTAGGCAGACATTCCGACACGAAACGAGAGAAATTGTGGAAGCACCACTCATGAAGCTCGGTTGATATGCACGTATATCAGGGATGCCCGAATATGTGCACGATCCGACTCGAGTGGTGATGGCAGATTCTCTATCACGAGGCTTTGCTAAAATATATGTATTTTGGGGATGCCTAAAAATATGTGCACGATGCAACTAAGTGATATGTTAAATCAAGTGAGACTTGAGGAACGAAAAAGTATCGAGGATTTTGAGATAGTGAGTTTCGAAGAAATATTGATGGTAATGCGATCATTGAATTGAGGTGAGTTCGAATGTTGGTTGATCGGTTGGTGTTCCTTACGACTAAGTTAGCAATAAGCACGAGCGTGGCTCATATTGAGGGAACGCATAGGAGTAGTACGTACGAAAATCCTTGAATGTTGAACCAAGTAATAAGTCGATGAGTAAGTACTTAGTAAGTTTCGAGGACGAAACTTTTTCTGAGTGGTATATGATGTAGTTTCTCGTCCCGTTCAGTCAATCGGAGGAATCGAAATGCCGATGGCGTTCGGATTTACCCTTTACAACGGCTACTCGAAGACATCGCTCGGTCGAGGCGACTCCTCGCTCAACTGGGGTAGTTTCAGTGAACTTGCCTCAACTTAGCCTTCACATAATAAATCGCATATTTTCAACTTGCACAAGTAGTCTTGATAATAAAAGAGATAAACCCACATAGATAAGAGAATAATTTCGACGGGTCAAATTGAGTTAGAATATGGAACGGTCCAACGGTTGCTTAGAGTTGATGTACGGCATGTTTTGAAAATGACACTCGATCCTTCGTCCCGCGGTTTGGGAGAAGGAAAAGTCGGTCTTCGCCACAAGCTAAGAGTTAGCCTAAGTCATAGGCATCGCACGTATAAATGCTTGATAAAGCATACACAGTCCTATCGTCCGAGGTTTGGCATAGCCTTGATATTCCCACGAGCTAAGTTGTATCACACGGCTTATGGCACAAGTCTAGGTACCGAAAGAACTCGATTGTTCAAGTTGAGCGCATGCACGGTCCCACGGTTCTACGGTTGCATATAGCTATTTGTTCCCGCGGTCTTATGGCTCGTCACAAAGAGCATGACATGGACGATAGTGTTGCCCGGAATACAATGGATTTAAGGCACAAAACACGGTTGTTTCGATGATAGAAATGCCACGGGCTATGGCAAGTATTAGACACGTTTAGTGCAAGTTAAGTTGGAAGGGTATGTAGTAGTCATTCCATCGATTTTAAAGAAGTAAGTTCGCACGATCGTTTGTCACCGAGTTAGTCCCACATTTTAGGAGTCTCTAAGGATGCACGTTTTGCATCGTATGGTTCTGATACACGATTTGTATCGTACGGTTCTTATGCATGCTTTCAAAGTATGAGGTGGTCCCTCGTTTGGGAGTCTCGCGGTTCCTATGCATATTTTCAAAGTATGAGGCGGTCCCTCGGTTGGAAGTCTCACGGTTCCGACGCATGTTATGTATTGTGTGGTTTAAAGCATGAGATGCTAAGTATAGTTCCCCTCGTACCAACAAATTAGGCCATGTATTTACGTGAGTCTAGATGTTTCGTAGGTGCGTGGTCGTTGGACAACTTGTCGACAAGAATTTCTTCCTAGACTGGTATTACGTTGGAGAATCGGGCCCAGTCGACCTAGGGGGATTATGTTATAGCAGCGCATGATTTTTACTACAGGGGTAGTCGGAGGCTTTCCATGAGGCTAGCTACCTTGCATCAAAGGATCCACCGCCTACCCGAGCTTTGTCCACGATGGCTTGTCATGCCAGTGGCCTTTCATATAGATAATTGGCGTGCTAAGCGGCGAATCCACATGCACGGTGTCGGTCGATTCTAAAGAAGTACAAGCACGGTATAACTTGAGTTATGAATGGTATGCTCGATTTGCTTATGAAGCCTAAGATTTGGCTATACATAAAGTTACGTATTTTGCCACGAGGTATGGCGTCGTGCTTGAGTTCTCAATACTGGTTGCAAAGTTGGATTAGACGTTTCGAGTTAAGTCTGGAAGGGCCGTAAGACGAGTTTGGTTAAGCTGCAAGGCACGACCTCAATTTTTGAGGCTCGAGCAAGTTCATGACACGACCATGTTGTTACGACACAAGTATAGGCAAGTTATTAAGTGGTGAGGCACTGCCTCAGAGATATTGATCGAGTCATTACGTCCTAGAGTATCGTACGAAAGACAAGTATGAGTCAGTGCATTGATGATGCAAACACGAAAAAGGTTTAGAGGCATGGATACGGAAGTTCTCGGTGTGATAGCACGGTAACGGTCTAGAGGCACTAAATAGGCCGAGAGTCTATGTCCTAAAACTGATCCTAAGACAAGAATAGAAAGACAATCGTAAAGGTTTTATGTTGCACAAAGTAAAATAATTGTGTTGGTTTTGTATGGGTGGGCGAGGAGCTCACTCCACCGGTACAGTTGAGTACTGACACCTATATAGTTTTTATGTGCAGGCACAGGTAGAAGCTCGTGGTGCGAAGCTCGCTGGGATGCGTCGAGGCACGGAGTTCCTTTGCGATTCGTAGTGTGCGACCGCATGGAGTCAAGACTTATACAGGATATAATGTATGGACGTCACCTTCCGAAGCATCCGCTGGTTCAAGACATGTATTGAGAGATGGGAGAGAGAGCTGAGTGACTTGTATAATAAAAGAAAGTGAGCACGAGAGACTTGTAATCTTGGCCTTGCGTCCCATTGTAACCTCTGTTCCAATATCAATAAAGAGGTTCTTTTGAATAACATCGTATTTGTTCTAAATTTTCGTTGATGTTTCAATGTCTCTGCTTGGGACTTCTATGCGATGACTCCGTCGCAGCCGCTGTAATCGGTCGTTATGGAATCTGCCTTGCACGAGCGCAATCTAGGCTCGTGTGTTATCACGCCTTAGCGAGGACGATCGCTCATACGGGAGCGGGGCGTGACATTCAAGATAAAAGAATATCATCTCATAATATTATTATGAGTTCAATTCACCCATTGCATAACTTGTACGAATCTTTTAAATACTTAAGTACAACTTCTGATAATTACTAGTAGAACTTAGCCACCTTGTCATGGTGATAACAATTCTTGAACCGAACCCTATAGCAAAGTTGTCAAAGGAGATACATAATATCATTCTCTATTTAATGATTTTTTGCAGGTTCATTGATTATTAGATTCTTTAATTCATAGGTTTCCAAAATTTATAAGAGTATGATAGAAGATACATTTTAGCAAGCACAAAATATTAGAAACTTATTTTCATGGTTATGATTTATGTTCTTTAGTTTTTATAATTGTAACTAATAAATTTATTGATATAAAATATATTACAAACTATCCAACTAGTGATCAATACCTAGTCCAAAATCTTGATTGGGCCTAAAAAATAGTCTAATTTAACCTTCTTAGAGTAAAGTCAGATACATTTATGACTTTTTCTGGCTGCCCCGCAAGTCGCAAACAATCTTGCGTTGGTCGTGATCCATAACCACCCCAAAAAGAATCTAAATTCAATTTGGATCTTCTTATCTACGGAATTTGTGGATGAGGTAACTTCATAAAAAAAATTCATCTTTGAGATTTAATACAATCGGATAAATTACCTTTGAGATTAATACAATCCGATAAGTTATCTTTATATAAAAACTCAAAATTGTAACTATGTCATTGGGGCAGAATTATAAATTCAAACTGGAATGGACTGAAGTGAGTTATGATGGACTAACTGGTATGAAAAAAAATAAAAACTATATTAAAAATAATTTTTCTAGTGGACTACGCTGTAGAAGCATGGAATTTCAGAACCAGAAAATCTATGTGCCAGACTACATGCGCCAAAGCTTGGACAAAGTACTTCACAGCAAAAAGCAACAAATATAGACATTGAAATAGGACTTTTTATTTAACATATAAAAGTCTATTACATGTCTAAGAAAGACTGTACAAAGGAGAATTTCTACAAAGAAAAGATCCTAAGTCTACAGCCAGCAGCCAACATGCGCCCTCAAGTAGGCGCAGCAATCAACATGCGCCCTCAGCCAGGCGCATCCCACCATACGCCCTCAGCAAGGCGCATCCTTTTCAGCAGCTCAGTTATGTGCATCCTCAGTTATGTGCATCCCTTCAGCAGCCCAGTTATGTGTCGCTCTTCCAGCCAGGCTCACCGCCATCAAAATGCTTCGACTAATGAAGCATTTATTGAGCAGAACTAGGGTGGCAATCAACCCTCTAGCCAAGGAAGGAAAAAGAACCACAAGCCAACCTGTGGCCAGGGAAGGCTTCGAAAGAGCCTCCAAAGGCAAAGGAAGACCGTGATCGAAACCGCAGCTAAAGGAGCAGCTTTCAACACAACCAGAATGGGCTATACCCATTTTGAAGGAAGAAAGAGCCACCAAAGCCGCAGCACCGCCATTCTGATCTACGGCTCTTCCTGCACAACGAAGACGAGGCTCGAGCATCCCTATCTTTGGATGCAACAGGCACCTTCCGCCTGCCTCAGAAGCCCTCGACTTCGACTTTTGGATGTAACAGTCACCTTCAAGTGCATCAACGAAGACACTGTGTCGTATCTTCACCCTCGGGAGCATCTCGTCAACTGAATGCATTCGAGTACAAAAGTTTATGTCGGAAAGACGTGAGAGAACGAGAAGCAAACCCTCTCTCCATGCCACTATTTATAGGCCGGGCAAATCAAACCCATGCGCCAAGTGGATGGCTCTCCGAATTTTGTACAATGAATTTGCATTAAATGGATGAACCGGACGCTTCAAATTTAGCTAAGTCAAAACGGCTATTTAAAGCACTCGAAGAACGTAACAGTCGCACCATTAAAGACGTGTCACGAAGCGGATGCGCCGGCCAGACCGTACATCACACAGACGCGCCCTTCAACATCAAGCGCGTCACACAGACGCGTCCTTCAGTACCAAGCACATCACAGGGATGCGCCCCCCATGCGTCCCTATATGCCTAGTGGAACGCCAACCGACGCGCCCACTCAGCTGTCCATCGAATGTCACAAACATTAAATGCTGAACTGACAGAGTTGGCAGCACGCCTTCCGAAGTCTGAACAGTCGGCAGCTTTTTCAGAAGATGAAGCTTTGCCAACGTCAGAGTCATCATTACTTCCCTCCGACGGCTACTGCCACGTGGCCACTCAACCACTCGCATGCGCCTCCGCAGCCATGCGCCCAAATCTGCATATGCCTCAAAAGCTGTACGCCTCAGACTTTTCACTGATCCCTAAAGACAGAAGGAAAGTCACTGTTAAAACTCTGTGTGCGCCTCAAAAGCCATGCACCCCTGACTTCTCCCTGATCCCAAAAGACAGGAGTAAAGTCACTACTGAAGCTCTGCATGCGCCTCAAAAGCCATGCGTCCAGAATGGTTCGTGACTCCTAAAGGTTACGAGCCAAAGTCTCCTCATGCGCTCAATCTCAGGCGTATCCTACCAGATCATTCCCCACCAAATCCGAGATCTCCGAGCCATGGGCCGATGACACGTGTCCTTTGACTCGTCTCACCCAAGATCTCAGCAACAGATAGATCTTCTTCTCTGTTATGTGCCGGCTCACAACAGCAACATGAAGAAGTCAACCCCTCGATCAGGACGCTTCATCCATGCGCCTTTATCAGCAATCAACATGTGGCGTCCCCGCGTATGGGCGTATCCTACATGCGCGCATGAGCAGCCAGCCTGCAAAGCTATAAATAGAAGGACCATTTCCTTCTTTCACACATATACCTATCCACACAACGAACACACAAAGACTTCGTACCACCAGAGAGGCAGATACAGACACTCAACGTCTTCCTCCTCTCAGCAAGCTCCGGCACCCAGAGCAATTCAGACCTTCAGAGAACCGATAACCGTCATCAGATCGTCAACGGAGTCAACGTATTACCACTCACTCCATCGGCACAAGGAACCCAGATAAACAAAAGTGTACTCCTAGTACTACATCTAAGTCCTATATTGTAACATTGTTCTGTTTGTATTAAAATTTGCAATCAAAGAATTTTTATGGCAAACAAGCTGGCGACGCTGCTGGGGACCTCTTTCTCCTCCACCGAGAAAGCTGTATCATAATCCGACGATGTGAAGGTGGGCTCCTCCCACAAGACGCTGGTCGTATGTCTCAATCAACAAGCGTATGAGGAGTTCATCTCTGAAGGCAGTGCGAGTCCTTTGAAGCGACTGCCGAAATCGAAGAAGACCCGCCGAGTCTGGGTGCGCAAGGTCGACGCCTCGGGCACCACCACCAAAGGGGATATGCCAATCCAGCCTTCCCTTCCTGCTGACGTCCTCAGCAACCAAGATGCGCCCGCTGGTGCAGCGCATCTTTGAGGAAACGTGCGGCTAACCACATTCCCCAGCCGTCTCCCTCTCAGGCGAGGAAGATGCGTCGACGGAGCAGGGGCGCATCCAATGCCCCGCGCATCACCTCTGATGCGCCACAGAAGGTCTCTGTCTTTGACAGACTCACTCGCTGAAATGGCGAGGATAATTTGGATTCTGAGTACTATGTGCCCCAGAGGCCTGGTACGAAGAAATCCAAGGCAGCACGGGCCATGCGCCCCAAACGTGCTATGCCAGCAACAAGCCAGAAGCATGCGCTCATAATCATGCGCGCTGCTGATGGTAAGCTGTACAAGGTCGACTCGGGTGCTGCGGTGCCAGAAACGAGCCGACCTTCAAAATCCTTGTCTCACTTGGGCGCATCTACTGCGTGCACAACCAAGTTGAGTAACGCAAATCCAGTGGTCTTGAACTCCCGCGCCTCCTCTGGTTGTACGTTTGAGGTCCGTTCAAGTCACTTTAAATGCTGTGGTTCCTCCACTACTGATCGGGATGCCTGTTTGGTATTAGATCCGGGGGCGCAGCACTCACTTGACCATCCCGGCGCTTGGCCTTGCCATGCGCCTGAAGGGGGTGTGAAGGTGGCACTCTCCTCCAACGATCTGTGTAATGTGATCATTTACAAGCGCCGATCAGGAGAGTCGACTAACAAGCACGATGCGCCTCTCACGGGGCATACTTGTGCTGTGGTCACCATCAACTGCTGTTGCAAAGCGGCAGTCCCACCAAGGCAGTCGGTGTTCCAGCAGCTGCAATCATCGACACCCCTCCGACGTCGCCTCGAGAAGAAGGTGTCAACAGAAGAAGAGCCAAGGGTTGCTTCATGCAACGTGATCTCCAACTCCTCGTCAGTCCGGAAGGCGACTGACAGCTCCTCTTCCTCGTCCAAAAGCCAGTCGAGGAAAACCAAGACAGCTGTCGCGTCCTCCGGAGTGTTCAAAGGCACTCGGAGGAGGAGGAAGATCTTGGAAGAAGCTGGGGGTAGTCAGACCCTTGTCGAGTCCGAAGACGAGGGTGTCCAGAGCACATTTGGGGCGAATCCTGTCAACCTCCCAGAAGATGAGGATATCCCCCAGAACATACCTGGAGGTAGTCTAGCATCTGCGGACCTGAGTTCTGGAGACGCAGAGGCCCTTCAAGACGAAGTTGAGGGTAATCAGGCCCTTAGAGATGCGCCCGTGGTGAATGTTCTCCCGAACATAGCCGGGGGTAGCCAAGACGAGGCTCCAGGAGAGGCAACTCCCCCACAAGAGAGTGAAGACGAGAGTGAAGCCTCAACCTATCCATCCACTCCCGGTCGCGTCATCACATTAAACGTGACTGAGGCGGATATCGAGTCTGATGCGCCACCAACAGACCTCGTCTAGCGCATGGATACTCTGGAGGGAGGACTCAAAACCCTTTCTGCCTCCATGCAAACACTGACTCAAGCAGTGTTTGAGATACAGTCTGCTTTGGCGAAGACACCATCTACCGGTCCCGACCCAGGGGCTAATAGAGAATAGAGTGTACCCCTTCAACGGGTATCCTCGGACATAGATCGCCGCGAAGCACCTCATACATCGGAGCCTTCAAATGCTCAACTCCCGATGGTACCACCTTCCCCGACTCCCAGCTCCACAGAAGACGTGGTCGAGATGATCAGGGACTTGCGCGAGCGCTTTGAGTCCAAGACAAGACAAGAGGAGCACCAAAAGATGGGCATCCCCCAACCTTATCCCCTCGAATGGAATAAGGTGGTATATCCTACTAAGTATAAACCAGAAACACTGACGCCATACGACGGGAAGGACTCTCCGCGTCGCTATCTAACGTATTTCCAGTCTCAGACGGGACATCTTCCGAAGGAGGACGCATTACTTACCAATATATTTGTTGGGGCACTGAAAGGAGTGGTGTACGACTGGTACTGCAGCCTCCCCGACAATTCAATATCTTCCTTCGACGACCTGACGTGCCTCTTTCTCGACCGTTTCTACGACGGCGGGAAGGACATGACAATGGCGTCCCTTATAGAGATACGCCAGAAGGAGAAGAAAACGGTTCGAGTGTTCGAACGTTTTCGACAGGCTTGCTTCAGACTTCCCCCGGGCATGCCAGAACATGCACTCCTCTCCTCCTGCAGCATGAACATGCTGTCTGCAGTCAAGCTCTGGCTCAACTCTACTCCTCCTCCCGACTGGAGCTCTTTGATCATTAAAGCAGAAGCCGCAGAGAAGAAGGCGGCCAATGCTCGTCTTCTGGGAATCAGTTTCCCCGCCTTTGAGGACAAGGAGAAAAGGCCTGCAACCAACAACCCCGGACAAGAGAAAAAGGAGAAACAGGCATTGACTGTCAATGCCTCAAAAGGTGCGTCAGCACCTACTCAGAAACCTCCACTTGCACCAAGGCCGAAGGAGGTTTATTCGTTCAATGACGAAGACACCCTGCAACTCTTTGAGATACTGAAGCAGGGTGACAAGATCAAGCTTCCGGACCCGAAGCATCCCGATAAGGTTGGAAAAGTGGACAACCCGAGGTACTGTCACTACCATCGGTTCGTCGGACACCCAACCAAGGACTGCTATGTCCTCAAGAATTACATCCAGTGTATGATCAATGCGGATGTAATCTCCGTCGACTACGAAGAGAAGACGGTGTCAGCCAACGTGGTGTTACTCCATTTTGGCACCCTGCCGCCGACTACAACACAAGATGGTATCGTCCCCATCCCTAAGGCGACAATGAAGGTGGTTAACCTACCACATACCCGTGACAACATGAGTGGACTCATCCCACTCACCATATCTCAGGGAGAGATCCTATGGGTTCACCCCGATCTCGTCTCCGAGGTGACTCAACCGGAGTTACGCCCTACCTCCAAATCCAAAGGCAGGAAGATCAAGTCTTGCCGCACAGTCTCTTCTTCAGCGGAAGAGGCACTTCCTGTGTAAACGCGTTCACAACTGAGTCCAACCCGACGAAGCTGTCGTCGAGGTGGTGCCTCCTAGCACCGTCCCTGCTGTCCAGGACGAGGGCCCGTCTAAGCCCCTAGTAGCCAATAAGCAGAAGCAGATAGAGGCCCGTTTCGACAGGCCTCTACGAAAAGAGAATGCTTCGGGGCTAGCCAAGCCCCACAACTTAGACATACTGGCACAATTGGCCAGTACTCCTGCCCGCCTATCTCTGTTCGAGCTCCTTCGTCTTTCCAAAGACTCCCGGGAAGCTCTCTGTGAAGCTCTGAAGGATACTGAATCCTTTTTCAGTCAGGTCAAGCAGCCTGAAGATCTCCCGACCGTGTGCATGCACTGTCATTGTGCAGATGAGGTTATCCCCATTATAACCTTCACCCAACAGGATATGCTGCTCAAGCACAACCGATACAACAGGCCGCTGTATTATACAGGGTATGTCGGTTCAGTCAAGGTGAAGCGAATCCAGATCGATCCGGGGTCTTCCCTCAGCATCATCCCGAAGACGCTGCTCTCAACACTGGGGAACCTAAAGGAAAGCCGCAGAACTACTACAACAAGACTCGACGGGGGGTAGGCTATGTCACGCTGTCGACAACTCCAGAGAGTTCAGACGCGGAAGAAAAAAGACATTCTCACTCGTCTGAAGCATCAACATGGGACTCCGATACCAGTATCGGCTCAGTCTTCAAGAGGGTACTGTAAACCAACATGACGTCTGCACAACCTCTAGAAGAAGAAGGCGAAGACCAAGCGCCAGAATTCTTCGAAGAAGAACCCTGGGCTCAACGCCTAGGATAACAATGGGAATCTCGTTTTGAATTACGTGAACCTCCCACCGAAGACGAAGTCGAGCAGATTGACCTTGGGGATGGATCTTCTTCCAAACCCATCTTCATCAGCAAAAACCTAAAAGGAGAAGACCGAGAATCTTTAATCCAACTGGCTAAAGAGTATATTGACGTCTTCGCCTGGAGTTACGAAGATATGCCAGGACTTGACCCTCAGATCGCGATGCATAGGCTGAACATCTTACATGATGTCAAGCCTATCAAACAACAACAGCGACGCTTCCGTCCGGACATCATGAACGCCATAGATCAGAAGGTGGACAAGCTCTTGACCAGCGGCTTCATTCGTGAAGAACAACACCAAGATTGGGTAGCCAACGTCGTCCCCGTCACCAAGAAGAATAAGAAAATACGGGTTTGTATCGACTTCAGGGATCTCAACTCTGCTTGCCCGAAGGACGAATTCCCACTTCCAATCACCGACGTGATGATCGACAACACATGTGGCTTCGAACACATGTCTCTCATGGACGGGTATTCGGGTTACAACCAGATTAAGATGTTCCCCGATGACGCAAAATACACGTCATTCAGGACTCCAAAGGGTGTTTTCTGCTACACAGTGATGCCCTTCGGCTTGAAGAACGCTGGTGCGACATACCAACGAGCTATGAGCACCATTTTTTGTCAGCATCTTCACAAGACAGTCGAATGCTATGTTGACGACATCGCATTCAAAAGCCGTCTCAAAGGAGATCACATGCAAGACCTCAAGACAGTCTTCGATCTCATGCGGGCGCATCAACTCAAGATGAACCCCGCTAAATCCTTCCTTGGGGTTTCTAGCGGAAAGTTTTTAGGCTTCATCATCACGGCGAAAGGCATTCATGTCGATCCCGAGAAGACCAAAGCTATCCTTGATATGGACCCTCCGAAGAACCTTCGAGAACTTCGAGGCCTACAGGGACGCCTGGCATACATCCGGAGGTTCATAGCAAATCTTTCTGGCAGATGTCAACCCTTCACTCAGCTCATGAAAACGGGAGTCTCTTACGTCTGGACAGATGAATGCCAAAAAGCTTTCGATGACATCAAAGCTTACTTGACAAGCCTGTCAGTCCTGGTGGCACCAGTCGCCGGCAAACCATTCCTCCTCTACGTCCGTGCCATGGATCATTCCTTCGGTGCCCTGCTAGCTCAGAACAGCGACGCAGGCTATGGGAAAGTAATCTACTACCTCAGTCGAACTCTGATCGGGGCCGAATACCGGTACAACCCCGTTGAAAAGGAGTGCTTGGTGTTGGTATTTGCCATCCAGAAGACTCGACATTATGTCTCGGGACAAACAATTCATGTTATTTCTCGAGTCAATCTGCTCAGGGTCCTCATAACGAAGCCAGGATCATTGAACTCCCGACTAGCCACATGGGTAATCTTGCTAACGCAATACAACATGGTGTTCGTTCCACAAAAAGCTGTTAAGGGTCAAGCTCTGGCCGACTTTTTAGCTGCACACCCCATCCCAGAGTCCGCAAAGCACTATGAAGACATCCCGGATGAGGTCCAAGAATCGAATGTCACCGAAGAAGGCTCCGTCTGGCGGATGTTTTTCGATGGCGCTTCAAGAACAGGCCCCAAAGGCCAAATCGTCGCAGGAGTGGGGGTAGTATTAGTCTCCCCCGATCAGCTGGTCATCCAGCGTGCTTACTCCCTTTCGAAGCCGTGCTCCAACAATTTTGCCGAGTACAACGCACTCATTATAGGACACCAGCTAGCACAACAGCTGGGGGTGAATCATCTAAAAGTCTATGGCGACTCAAAACTCGTCGTAAACCAGATCAGAGGACAGTACGAGGTTCGTCATGAAGACCTGATCCCTTACCATGAAGTTGTATTGAACATCGTTTCAACCTTTACCGGGTTCTTCATCGAACATGTACCTCGCCTATAAAATCTGGAGGCTGATGCTCTGGCTGGCCTCGCAGCCTTCCTGGCGGCACCCCTGGGGACTCAATACTACGTCACGGTAGTGGGTCGAGACTTGGTCTGTCCTAAAAACAACCTGTGCTCACGAGTGGCCCATGCCATGTCAACTAGTGCCGGTGTTAACGTCCGAGATTGGAGATTCCCGTTCATCGACTTCGCTGTCTACGGAATTCTTCCAGAGGACCCGAAAGAAGCCGTCTCAGTCAGGAGACGTTCTCTTCGATTCTACTACGATACGGCTACTAAATGCTGTACCGACGCTCCTACGATGGACTTTTCCTTCGATGTTTGTCTAACGAAGAAGCAGCCGAAGCCCTTCGAGAAGCTCATGATGGAACCTGCGGGGCCCATCAACCTGGTCCTAAGTTGCAAGATTGACTGCGACGTATGGGCTACTACTGGCCAACCATGGCCGCTGACGCTGTCGAATATGCTAAAAAGTGCTATGCGTGCCAGCTTCACGCAGACTTCATTCATATACCGTCAGAACTACTACATCCTACAGTCGCCTCTTGGCCCTTCGAAGCTTGGGGCATGGACATTGTGGGACCGATCACCCCTCCTTCATCGAGAGGACACCGCTTTATCCTAGCAATCACCGACTATTTCTCCAAATGGGCAGAAGCAGTTCCACTGGCAGAAGTGAAAAGCTCCAGGATGATTAGCTTCATCAAGCACCACGTCATCTACCGTTTTAGGGTACCCCGAAGGATCATCCACGATAATGGTCCTCAGTTTATCAGCCATGTTTTCAGCCAATTCTGTGATAAGAATCGTATTCAAAATGTGGCATCAACCGCCTACAATCCGGCAGCAAACGGATTAGCAAAGGCGTTTAACAAGACTATCGTCAGGCTACTCAAAAAGGTCGTATCATCCAACAAATGCGACTGGGACAAAAAGCTCGGCGAATGCCTTTGGGCCTACCGTACAACGGTACAGACCCCGACAGGCAACACACCATTCTCCTTGATCTACGGGAGCGAAGCGGTACTGCCTCTCGAGATTCAGATACCCTCGCTCCGCATAGCAATCACAAACCAACTCACAGAAGAAGACAATCAACGTCATCGTCTGCGGGAACTGGAGGCACTTGATGAAAAGCGTCTCCTAGCTCAATAGCGCATCGAACTCTACCAAGCCCGTATATCACAGGCTTTCAACAAGAAGGTCAAGCAGAGGACTTTCCAAGTTGGCGACCTGGTTCTGGCAGTCAGGAGGCCAATGGTGTTGACTCACAAGACACCAGGAAAGTTCGAGCCCAAGTGGGAAGGACCTTTTATCATAGAGACGGTATACTCAAACGGTGCTTACCGCCTCGCCAAACCCAATGGGGACTTATTCATGATGCCCATCAACGGCAAGTTCCTAAAGAAGTACTACTCTTGATATCTTTTCAGACATGTACTTCCACTCCATAAAATCATACGCTTTCGGAACCCAACTGTTCCGTGGCATCCTCTAGTAGAAGAGCAACCACGTCCACATCACCTCTGAGTTGTTCTACTACGCCCTACAAGGTAGAATCTTATACCCCGTAAGACTACGCTATCCTTCATGTTTACCACATCCATATTACCTCTGAGTAAACATTCCGTACAGACAACCCCCGCGTTGCCGTACATTGATCGCAGAACTTTCACGTCCACATTACCTCTGAGTAGTTCCGTGTATCCCCCAGAATCATTCCTACCACGTCCATAACACCTCTGAGTAGGAAGATTCTATCATTTGAACCCCATATTTGCCACGTCCACATCACCTCTGAGCAAACATGAGGGTTCTCTCAAACTTATTATCTGTACCTAACACCAAGGTACGCAAAAGATAATAGGTCCACACAAACCATCAAAGTTCATGACAAGCAAAAATGAACACATCACAGAAAATGGTGTACTTCTTTATTTCTAGACAAGGAGAGTAAAGGATTACACTATCCCCAGTAAGAGTTGCAAATACACAAAAAAACAGAGACTACAAGCCCTAAATATCCCCAGGGTTGGCGGAAAGCTCTGTAATTCGGCATTTTAAGTCTGCCGCCCGAGTCTCCACAGTCGCCAAGACTCGACGTTCAGCTTCTTGACGCATCGCTTCAACAGCCTCAGCAGAAGTTTCATTCTCGTGCTTCTCATCAAGCTGCTGTCTCTGCTGAGCCAGGGTAAGAGCCCGGTGAGTGAAAGCCGCTTCCTTCTCCTTGAATGCTACGTGTTCAGCTTGGACACGTACGGCGTCCAATAGGAGTCGGGCCCGCTGGTCCTCAAGGCGACAGATCTGCCCGTCAATCTCCGCGATATTAGCGTCCAACGTAGCTCCGTCTCCACTGTCTCCCCGTAGACTGAGATAACTGCTCTACTGCAGCTTCAGTCTCAGCTACTTTACGTTCCCAGACACTCACAGTGGCCTGGTAGAAAGACACAGTCTCGACGAGCAGCTTCTCCTTCTCCGCATCTATCAGGATGGAGAGGTCATTTCGCTGGATGCACCCTAATTAAGAAAGCCGCTGGCCCAACTCAGCCACCGTGGCTTCCAGAATGATGGCCATATGATCGTGGCCCTGGTAAAGACGGATCAGGTTGATATGAGGCAGTGCCAGAGTTCTTGCTGTCGCAAAGCTTCCATTGGCATCCATCACTGCCGACACCCCCCTCTGCAGTATTTTATACACTGCCTCCATGATGAATTTTACATATTCATCTGCGTCTGCCAACACCTATGGCGTCATAGCAGGGGTTGGAGGAGCTACCCCAGTTGGCGGATCGGAAGAAGACCCGTCGACCTCAACCTGCGAGACTGGAACCTCGGCATCAACAGGCTCTTCATCAACAGGGCCTGGACTACTAGCCCGAGGAGCCAAGGGAGCAGAAGAAGCCAACACAGGTGTCGAGATAGTACCCCAAGTGGAAGGAGCAACAGAGGGTTCCATCACACCCTTACCCTTCCCGAACTTGGAAGTACCACCGACGTCAGTGACCACCTCTCCAGTCCCTAACGTGCTATTAGCAGCCAATACCTCCCCTGGCAGAATGGAGAGATCAACACTTGTCTCCTGACCCGCCCTAGGAGTCGGGACCGTCAGACGAGTCTCTTCATCAAATCCCTCTACAGGGATAGGATCTGTCGCTACCTCCTGGTTGGTAGCCACCT
Organism: Iris pallida; assembly: GCA_029216955.1. Lineage (NCBI taxonomy): Eukaryota > Viridiplantae > Streptophyta > Magnoliopsida > Asparagales > Iridaceae > Iris > Iris pallida. The sequence continues at coordinate 1,218,473 of JANAVB010001000.1, read as the reverse complement.
CAGCTTCCGTCACTGAGTCTGGGGTAGGGCTCGGCAATGCTGCAGCCGACCTCCCATCATTATGACAAGGAGGGAAATCAACCCTCTCCTCTGTTCCAACCATCTCTGTTGCCCCCGCAACAGGCTCTTGCAACTCTGGAGCAGCGTCATCCGAAGACGAAGAACTCCACTCCACATCATCATCACGAAGCCCCGTGTCCGCTGGACCCTCAATGTCTAAGGCCCTCACGGCAGCTGGCACCACCCCGGAAGTTGCTGCAACCTCTGCATCTCTTTCAACAAAGTCTGGAGATAGTAAAATCTCTGCATAAATATCTCCAGGACTCTCCTCTATTGGAGACATCACCATCGGAGGGATGCGCTCGTCAGAAGAGCTTGCTACCTCTTTCGGTTTACTGACACCCGGTTTTGAAACACGGGTCTTCTTCTTCGACGATCCCTACAAGAAGAAAAGCATAAGTCACCAAAATTACAAGATGAGTCAAAATTACGGAGGACTCCTTACCTCAGCAGGAGCTTATTCCACTGGCGGTACAGGTGGCACCCCTGTGGCCTTTGGAGTCGCCATCTTTCTCAACCTTTTTGGTACAGACGAGCCGGCTTTCGCGTCAGCCCGCCTCTTTCCAACAAGGGGATCTCTCACTGATGCTGCAGCAGCAGCCCAATATCCCACCAATTCTGGTGGACGATATGACCGAGCCGCCATCAACATATTCGCCGTGCAGCTTAGCTGCCGAATACAGGATTTATGGTCGAGGGTTGCAAACGGTAAACCGAATCCTCGAGGGGTCCGCCAAATCCTGTTTGAAACCCTCCAAGCAGTCACATGAGGCTGGGTATTGCCTTTGTCCTTCCGGTGCATCAAATAATGATGGCTCGCCACTACTTTAAAAATGGCCATCATCTCCGAGTCCTTATTCTCCAGAACCTGGATCTCTTCATTCGACGGAAAATATTCCTCGTACGATTCGGAGCCCCAGGAAAGCTTAGACACTTCGTACATCTCATGGAGAGCCAACCCCAACTCCCGCACTAGAGTATAGAAGGTGCCAGTCTAGGTGTTGAACAATTCCAAGAGTACAAGGAACATAGGCTTATTGAGATCCACGCTTGCCTGTGTGGCACGGATAGCGGCTGTCAGCCCAATCTCCTTAAGCTCAGCCTTGAACTTTGAAAGCACCCAAATGGTCAACTCGTCCCACCTCGAGATATGATGACACCAACCTTCAACCCTAAAGCCACCTTTCGAATACATGACCCTCGATGTCAGCATCCGACTTGCGAAGGTTGAGGCACTGAAGGCAAAAGTGTCATTAGGGACTTCACTGTAGAGGCTCCCAGGACGCAAAGTTCGACAACTAAACGAGGGACAGGTTCGTGAAGCAGCCAGGGTATCCTTCTGATTTGAGGTACAGAAGGACCTCATTCAGCAAAGGAATCGTCATCGACACTGACAAAGAAAGTAGTAGAAGAGACGACACCCATCCATCACAGCGGGTCGAACGTCGGCCGGAGTCACAATAGTGATAGGAGCATCCTCTTCGGCATACTCCGTCGGCTCCTTTCCCTTGCCAGCACCGCCGCGAGGAGTCTTGGGAGCCACTCTTTGAGAGAAGAAAAGTTAGGGTTTTTGAAAAAGAACTCTAATGAAAGCAAAAGCAAGGAGAAGAAGAACTCTCTCTCTCCATCTCTCGCATATTTATAGGGCTTGGTCGCACGCGTGAACCGATGATGTGTGATCTCAGCCGTCGCCTCGGGTTCTGTAAAAAGATAACCCCAAATAAAATAAAAAAGATCATCATTAATCTTTTTCGGTTACCGAGGCATCATCGTTTGCATTAACTGAGCGGAGCATGCGCCCCATCATTGATGCGCGGAGTATCTATGCGCCCCGATGGTCATGCGCCTCCACTACCATGCTTCTTATTCAAAGTATTCCAAAACTTATCAGAAAGTTTTGAAAACTTTGAAGGGGGTCTTGTAGAAGCATGGAATTTCAGAACCAGAAAATCTATGCGCCAGACTACATGCGCTAGAGCTTGGACAAAGTACTTTACAGCAAAAAGCAACAAATATAGACATTGAAAGAACTTTTTATTTAACATATAAAAGTCTATTACATGTCTAAGAAAGACTGTACAAAAGAAAATTTCTACAAAGAAAAGATCCTAAGTCTACAGCCAGCAGCCAACATGCGCCCTCAAGTAGGCACAGCAATCAACATGCGCCCTCAGCCAGGCACATCCCACCATGCGCCCTCAGCAAGGTGCATCCTCTTCAGCAGCTCAGTTATGTGCATCCTCAGTTATGTGCATCCCTTCAGCAGCCCAGTTATGTGCCGCTCTTCCAGCCAGGCTCACCGTCGTCAAAATGCTTCGACTAATGAAGCATTTATTGAGCAGAACGAGGGTGGCAATCAACCCTCTAGCCAAGGAAGGAAAAAGAACCACAAGTCAACCTGTGGCCAGGGGAGGCTTCGAAAGAGCCTCCAAAGGCCAAGGAAGATCGTGATCGAAACTGCGGCTAAAGGAGCAGCTTTCAACACAACCAGAATGGGCTACACCCATTTTGAAGGAAGAAAGAGCCACCAAAGCCGCAGCACCACCATTCCGATCTACGGCTCTTCCTGCACAACGAAGACGAGGCTCGAGCATCCCTATCTTTGGATGCAACAGGCACCTTCTGCCTGCCTCAGAAGCCCTCGACTCTGACTTTTGGATGTAACAGTCACCTTCAAGTCCATCAACGAAGACACTGCGTCGCATCTTCACCCTCGGGAGCATCTTGTCAACAGAATGCATTCGAGTACACAAGTTCATGTCGGAAAGACGTGAGAGAACGAGAAGCAAACCCTCTCTCCATGCCACTATTTATATGCCGGGCAAATCAAACCCATATGCTAAGTAGATGGTCTCCGAATTCCGTGTAATAAATTTGCATTAAATGGATGAACCGGACGCTTCGAATTCAGCTAAGTCAAAATGTCTATTTAAAGCACTCGAAGAACGTAACAGTCGTACCATTAAAGACGTGTCACGAAGCGGATGCGCCGGCCAGACCGCGCATCACACAGACGCGCCCTTCAACATCAAGCGTGTCACACAGACGCGCCCTTCAGTACCAAGCACATCACAGGGATGCGCCCCCCATGCGTCCCTATACGCCTAGCAGAACGCCAACCGACGCGCCCACTCTGTAACACCCAGTTTTCCAGAAGAGGGTAATTTTTAGTGATTTTTAGTGATTTTTAACTATTTAAATTCATGACTTATGATTTGGTGTCTTGCTAGTGTTCATTTCCAGACTGAGGGGTATTTTAGTTATTTTTGTAATTTTAAGAATTATTTGGGATTATTAATTATTATTTAGATTTAATAGAATTTATTTGAATTTATGAGGATTTTTAGGAATTATTTTGGATTTGTTTGGACTGGGTTGACTTTGACTAGTTTTGACCCTTGTAGACCAACCTAGGGGCTAACCCTAGTTAGTATGAACTTGGTTAGGATATATGACTCTAGTCTAATCTAGCCTAATCAATGGTTTAGACATTAGACTCTAGTTAGCATTAGGATTTAGAAAGTCATAAGTCATGGTTTGCGATTTAGAACCTTTATTAAATCTTTTAGCTCATAGTCTTGTGGTTGGGCCCAAAGCCCAAGACAAATTCCAAAACCCTAAGCCCTAGGCTAAGTGGCCAGCCACCATATCATCATTGGGAACACCACCCTATAAATACTCTCTTAGTTTAGGGTTGCCTCTTTCTTAGGAAAGCTCAAGTCTAGAAGGAAAGGTTTGTTTCCTATTTTAATTAATCCCTAGAACTCCATTTCTCTTCCTTTTCATTCTAATCTCTTCCAATAGGTTCTAATACCCCTATTCTTGCTGTCATTAATGTTTCATCTCAGTTTGTTGTGGATTTGTTGGATTGGGACATCAAAGAGAAAAGCTCTAGAGAAGGGATTTTTCTTGAAATTTCAAGTATAGGTAACTTCCTCATTCCTTAATGAAATTTCATTTTGTCTTCATCATTAGGAAGCCCTAGGGGTCCCCTAAGTGTGTGCATTGGTGTCGTGTCAGGTTTCATGAGTTTCGTGTCCATTTGGACACGTATCAAGGGTGTGGCCTAGGTGTTTGTAGAAATGCCACATAGGATTCAATTTTCGATTTTTGTAAAACTAATTACATAGGTTTGTAGATCTAGGTGTGGGTATGAATGTTTGTGAAGGATGTCTGGTTGTTTTGTGTCTGTGTCGGGTGCTATTTCGTTTAGACACGGCTGTTCACAAACTGGCCTGTTTCTGTTCAGTCCCCTGCTACTCGAGGGGTCGTACTAGTTGGACACGACGACTCAGGTCATGCCACTTGGCGTGGGCCAAGGGGCAATGTCTGACATGAGGTCCTCCAAGTTGGAGACGATCTCGTGTCGTGTCGGACACACACTTGACCCTGCAAAGGGATTCCACTGCATTGTTTCATACGAACAGCAGCTCCTAACACGGGCATCATGTCCCTCGTGGACACGTCGTGATGATGTGTCAGGGACACGAATGTGTTGCCCTATGTTGGGCGAACACGAGGACACGAGCACAGGGCCTCATGTGTCTTGTGTCGTGCACACGACACAAGTGCACGTGTGCACGAGGGTGTGCACGACACGTGCACTGTGTGTTCTCAGTATTCTGTTATGGGTGTTCCTGTGTGATTGTTTTAATGCTTTAAATTATGAACTCAGCTGCTAATTTAGATCCAGCATGACTATAGATATATGTTAAATCCAGTTTACATGTTAGATAGGTTTTTAGGGTGGAGTTTTGGCTCGAATCAGTTTGAATAGTAAATTTTTGATACATCACTGATACGTGTGCTTCCAGTTTATTCAACTCATTTAATTTCCTATTTTGGTTAAGTTTGTTCACTAATATTGGTCCCTACATGTTACAAATCATGTTAGCTGAGTATGAGGCATTCGAGATTAGCTTGGGATGTGTAGGATTAGATTTTTGTATTTGAGTTGGTTGAACTGTTAATAACTGTTGTAGCATTCACTGCTACATGAACTTCACCATTCATTAACTAGGGTTCTCTGTTAAAACCAATTGGCCTCCCCTTCATTACATGTATTGGTCCCTAGTTCTAATATCCTGGGAATGTAGAATAGGGGACTATTAAACCAGTTTTGAGTTCAAATGTTATTGGTTGTTATGTGCTTTGATACACTGATTTTATACAAATTGGTAACTGATTTCTTTCCCTTTCATTGGTTCATGATGTTTTTCCAGATTTAATGTTAACACAGGGACATATTACTGTCACTGTTAGAGTTGGACTGTTTTATGTGATTTCCAATAACTGTTTCAGACTTCACTGTTGATTTATGACTTGGATTGAATCAAATTGGTAACTGTCAATTGATTTGATATTGAAATATGTATAACTGAGTTGTATGATATTAGAATCTGGGAATTGGTTTGGAAATCTGAGATTATTATGACCAAAAACCTGAGAATGTGAATAATAGGTTTAACTGATTTGTTAGGCTGAAATCTGGGTTACCCTGACTCATTGTTGCATTGTTATTTCTTTTCAAAAACCTGAGAATTTCAGTTGAGTGTTCACTGTTGGTTGTATTTTTCATATATAAGTTGAAACCTGGGAATGATAGGCATTCACTGAAATCTGAGTTTTGGTTTTGAAAACTGAGAATGTAATAGTTTCCTTCCCATTTTTCCTCAACTGATTAACAGTGGACTGGTTACACTGTTTTTCCAGATTTTTCCCATTGACAACTTGATGTTTCTTTACTGTTGAGAATGGGATTGATGATGTGAGGTTTGAAGGGAGTGGACTACAACTTTCCAGTTTTTGCATTGATGTATAAAAAAAATGAATTGATTTCCTTTTCTTCTTAACTGAAGGGTTGTAGGTTCAAAATTCATCATGTTATAGTTCACAACTCCCTCTTATTACTCACTGTTTTGTTAGTTCCAGGTTTTCATGATAACACATACACACACTCTTCACTCCCTCCCTCTTAGCACACACATACACATTTGCTTTGTCTCACACACACACACTCACATATACACTCTCTCCCTTTCACTGTTTTATGTTTCCTGTACCTTGTTACCTGTCCATCACACACACACAAATCCTTGCTTGGACACACACAGGCCTTCCCTCCCTCTTTATGCACATGTATATATATATAGTATATATGAATACCCATATATGAATGTGTATGAAATATTTATGTATATGTGTACACTTATGTACCTATGTGTTATGAGATGTCTCATGGATAACCTCTAGGTATATTCCTAGATTAGATGATAAATCCTAATCTATGAGTGTATGTATATGTATTTCTGTGTTTAGCTTAAATGTTATATAAGTTGTGTAAAGTTGGTTTGACTTGTGTTATATAGGTTGTAAGGACTTGGTATGCTAGCATAGGCTAGTTTAGCCTTGATTAGACTAGTATGGTCTTGTTAGACCTAGTTTGACTATAGTTGACCTAGTTTGACTTCTAGGGTTGACCAGAGTTGACCAGGAGTTGACTTTGGCCTAGTTTGACCTAGAATCATGTAGAATGCATAGTAGGACCTCATTTTACTATTTTGGACTTGTTGTGACTTGTGCTGTTCTGATTAGGAGCCAGACACCACTCCTCGGGCAGTACTTTTCATATTGGACACTCAGATACAGGCGAGTACATTCTCTGATCGTTTCATACTTGTCACGATTTATATTCTCGCTCTAGATTACTTTTACTTGATGCTGTCACGTTATCATCACGGATTGGTACTATATGGATCTCTTCTTGGGATGTTATCCCCCTTAGCGGGCGCATCGGATACTTTATGACATGTGTTTCATGTACATCATGTATTTCTTGCTTCTGCGTTATTCATGTACACTCATGTTCTCTCATGTTCTTACATGTACGTCCATGTACTCTCATGTTCTTTCATGTACGCTCATGATTTGCCCATGTGTCTCTTGTATAACCAAAACATCATGTCCGTAACGTAACTTGAATAGATCCTTGTGTATTGATTGTGGGTAGGAGTGAGTATAAATGGTCATGTGATTTACCCATCATGTACACTCTGTTACTTCCATATTTTATCATGTACTACCTAAGCCAATTACATGCCATCTCGTACTCTAAAATCACTAGTCACTTACAGTTCTTACTTATCATGTATATATTTCCAGTTATCAAATATCTCTCCTGTTTTTATGTACATATTTTACAGCGTTTCATGTATCTTATTCTATTGCTTGCTTTATATTTTCTGACATGATATGAACTGCATGAGATGTATTGTGCTCGCTCCTGTCCTGACTGGACCTGTTGAAAATATTACAGAGGACGAGGAGGAGGCTGGTCTGGATACTTACTACGTGGCAGCCTTAGATGACACCTATGAGCTGGACCCTCAGGAGGACCCAGCTCTAGCTGAGGATATCACCCAGATTGCCTAGCTTAGATTAGTGAGGCTTAGTTTCTTTTATGTAGCCTTGAGGCATGTTTAGCTAGACTTTATTCTGAGTTCAGAGATGTATATTCTTTCATTCTGTATCTGAGACCGTGTACTTCTGGATATTTGCTGGGATTATCTTAGACTACTTTTCATCTATTTGTTTCCTTGAGTTCTATTTCATATCGTGCTATATTTTCCTTAGCTATGATTGAGTTTATTACTACTATGACACCCCCATTCGGGGAGTATAAACTGTTTAGATAGATATTGTTAGATGTATATTGACCTAGGATAGCGTTCTACCGTCGACACTGCGACGTAGGCTGGGCATTGTTACGTTCTCGTACCCTCACAGTGGGTGCGGGTCGTGACACACTCAGTTGTCCGTCGAATGTCGCAAACATTAAATGCTGAACTGACAGAGTTGGCAGCACGCCTCCCGAAGTCTTAACAGTCGGCAGCTTTTTCAGAAGACGAAGCTTCGCCAATGTCAGCGTCATCATTACTTTCCTCCGACGGCTACTGCCACGTGGCCACTCAACCACTCGCATGCGTCTCCGCAGCCATGCGCCCAAATCTGCATACGCCTCAAAAGCTGTGCGTCTCAGACTTTTCACTGATCCCTAAAGACAGAAGGAAAGTCACTATTAAAACTCCGTATGCGCCTCAAAAGCCATGCACCCCAGACTTCTCCCTGATCCCAAAAGACAGGAGTAAAGTCACTACTGAAGCTCTGCATGCGCCTCAAAAGCCATGTGTCCAGAATGGTTCGTGACTCCTAAAGGTTACGAGCCAAAGTCTCCTCATGCGCCCAATCTCAGGCGCATCCTACCAGATCATTCCCCATCAAATCCGAGATCTCCGAGCCATGGGCCGATGACACGTGTCCTTTGACTCGACTCACCCAAGATCTCAGCAACAGAAAGATCTTCTTCTCTGCTACGTGCCGGCTCACAACAGCAACATGAAGAAGTCAATCCCTCGATCAAGGCTCATCGTCCATGCGCCTCCATCAGCAATCAACACGTGGCATCCCCGCGTACGGGCGCATCCTACATGCGCGCATGAGCAGCCAGCCTGCAAAGCTATAAATAGAGGGATCATTTCCTTCTTTCACACATATACCTACCTACACAACGAACACACAGAGACTTCGCACCACCAGAGAGGCAGATATAGACACTCAACGTCTTCCTCCTCTCAGCAAGCTCCGGCACCCAGAGCAATCCAGACCTTCAGAGAACCGATAACCGTCGTCAGATCGTCAACGGAGTCAATGCATTACCACTCACTCCATCGGCACAAGGAACCCAGATAAACAAAAGTGTACTCCTAGGACTACATCTAAGTCCTATATTGTAATACTGTTCTGTTTGTATTAAAGTTTGCAATCAAAGAATTTTAATGGCAAACATGTGCAAGCCTACCCCAACCCCTACATATGATTTTGCCTATATATATTCCATTATAAGATATCAACTATTCCATTTTTAAATGAAAGATATCAACTATTCCATTTTTAAATCAAAGGGTCAAAGGGTACATGGATTGTATAATAATGTTTTGCTCTATCGTATATCATATACCCAGAGCCGTCTTAAGACATTGGGGGGGGGGGGGGGTGTGTGGCTAGGAAAATTAAGAGAAGAAAATAATCACAGAGCTGTCTCAAAGCATTTGGGGGGGTCTAGGCAAACTAAGGAAAGAAAATAATCACTCTTCCCCTAGAATTATAGGACGCTAGATCAAAAAATAAATAATTAATGAAATGAGATGATTGTCGTTCTCCTTAAATCATGGGACCATAGGTCAATTAAGTAATAAGCTTATATATATTACACCTTAAATTATGGGGCCATATTTAAGGGGCCTAGGTACAAGTCTAAGTTATTACGTGGTAGAGCTCGTTTTGCGTGTACTGTATAGGAACTCACATAAAATTTGGAATTTTATTGTATAAGCATTAGGTATAGGAGTGAGTACATATGCCGTTGGTTTGTACCTACAATATTTCCAATAAAGATAGACTAAAAAGGCCAGATTTTACTATTTTTTCTTTGCATTTGTTTTGTACCTAGTTGTTTGTTAACCCAACCACTCTTTTAACCCATAGCAAAAATAAAAGAAGAACGTTCAAGACCATTTTCCTAATAATATGATATTCCAAAAAATAATATTAAAGCATTCAGGGACATTTTTTATATCAAAATATATAATACTATTCTGTATACTAATGCACAAAAGAAAACAAAAAATGCAACAAAACGGACTAGCTTTTTCATCCCTAACAACAAAAACTACTACCAAAGAAAGAAAATATTTTAGACATGACAAACTCTAAAATTTTATGCCAATGACTTGTGTTTAAATTTTAACAAACAAAGTCGCAGTTTAGTTCGTAAGGTCTTTTAGTAGTGCGTTTCATAGCAACGACTATTCTATCTCATCTCGATAGAACTTTTGTTTTTTCTCTTTTGAACTATCTAGGAAGCACACGTTCATAATCATATCAATATCGTTTCAACACGTATTTAACATAATCTGAATATTCCAAAATATATTTTTAAAAAATAAAATAAAAATCTTATTTTGTGTTATTACTTCTTAAATTGTATTTATAACAATAAGACCACACCTCCTAACCACAAAATTTTAGGATGCTTTATCCCTGATACGTTGGGAGAGTCCCATCAACTTCAAATCATTGCCGTACAGAAGTCCCATCAACGGACTGTTTGGATCTTGGGACAAACATCACGAATAAATATTAGAGAAAGAAAAAAAAAATAACAACAAAAATTCTAATAAAAAATAATAATGATAATAATAACACACATAACTAACTACCGACTCCTTTTCAAGTCTTTCAATGAGAAAAGAATGGAGGAATACTTGCCGAAAAAAATCAGCAACCGAACTTTCCTGGAAGCTCACTCTCCAGATATTAATATAAACCACCTCTCCTTCCTCTCCTCTTCCTCAACCACCATTGCCACCACCATTCATTATCAAAACAATATGAAGATCATAGCCAGCTTCAAGAAGCTCCGCTCCTCCTCCTCCAAGAAGAAGAAGAAGAACGAGAAGAACGCCACGTCCGGGTCGTCCGTCACCAGCACCACCACCACGTCCTCCTCCTCCTCCTCCTTCTCCGACACCTCCTCCTTCCAGCTCACGAGACGCGAGCTGGAGGAGCTCCTCCGGAGGCTGGGAGGACCCTGCCCGCCGACGGAGGAGGAGGTGATGGGCATGTTGGAGGAGGCGGACAGGGAGGGGAAGGGGCGCGTGACGTGGGAGGAGATACGTGCGCTCGGTGGCGGGGGATCGGACGAGGCGGGGGCGGCGAAGGAGGAGCTGAGGGAGGCGTTCGGGGTGTTCGACGCGGACGGGGACGGGAAGATATCGGCGGAGGAGCTGAGGGGGCTGTTCGCGGCGCTCGGGGACGAGGGGTGCACGCTGGAGGACTGCGGGGGGATGATACGGATGGTGGACTCGGACGGGGACGGTTTCGTTTGCTTCGGGGACTTTGTCCGGATGATGGGTCTCGATTAAAACAGAAGTTTTTTCACCCCCTCTTTCTGTTGTTTTTTGATTTGGCCATGAGCTTGTTGTCCTCGTCATCTTTGTTTTGGAGCTATTTAGTTGTCTTTTTAATCTGGGTGTGTTATTGCCTATCATTTCTATCTATCGTGTGGGTTTTTATAAATTCTAAAAATAGTTATGTATGGTTACCACATGCTTATAGTTGGTTGTTTTGGATGCAAATATAATTGTTATTAGTTGTTATTGAGATACATGATCAGACTAACTTAAAACCTTTCCCCCCCCCCCCCCCCCCCCCCCCCCCCCTAATATACGCTATGACCGCTGATATGGTACAATAATATTTGCGTAGGTAACAACATAATATAATAAGAGTGTTATTAAACGTACCCTTATTTTTATTCTATTTATCCTAGGGGTGGGCACGGGTCAGACCGGGCCCAAATTTATTGGATCCGGACCGGACTCGTTACTTGGCGGGACGGGACGGGTCCAAAAAATATTTGACCCGGACCGGACCCGACCCGTTTGAAACGGGTCCGAAACGGGTCGACCCGCGGGTCCAAACGAGTCCAAAAAAAAGTTTAAAAAATTCTATAATAGTAAACGTTTACATATGTTATATTGTCTATAAGAACAAAACAAGTCTAATGTCTTCCCAAACTTCTAGAATTTGTTTAGTAAACAATAAAATATTCTATTATGTATAGATTATTCTTTTCCCTACGGATGTCATCCTTCGCATCTCGCAGCTTCTTTCCGACGACTTTTTTTTAGGTCTTCATGATCTCCGCCTCGCGATGGGGGCCACCAGAACGTCAACTGACATACAAATTCCAATATCAAGTAATGAAAAATATGGTGGATTAAAATTAATAATTAAGTAATCACAAGATATATATACCCTCATTTGGTCGAGCCAGATGTACCGCGACTCCGGGGGGCACCTCACTAAAATTGAGGTAAGGGCCATGGAAGTTTTGCCTAATAATGAGCCCTAGCTCCCTTGTAGCATCCATGGAAAAAAAAAACCTACAAAGAAGCAACGACTAGATTATTTACTTGAATAAATGAATTTTTTTTTAATAAATTAACTTACAAAATACAAATTTACTTACAGCTCACCCGCGGGCCATAACTCCCGTCTGAACTCCCCTGTCGGTCTCTCTGGTGGCGTCGGAAGATCCACGGGTCCGCGAATGTACTCACCAGTAACCGGATGAAACTGAACCCGTGGATACTCTGGGGCCCACCGTGCAGTAACTGCATGATCCACTAGCGGAATGAACGATGGGCCGGCAACATCTGGAGTTGCAGGCGTCGACGTACCATTGGATGGCGATGGCAACTCAGAGATGCCTAGCTAGGTAGATCGACGGTCGGATGAGAAGGTGCCCGGGTACTCTCTGGGTCGGGCTCGGTAGATGGGGTCGTATCCCGGGACATAATGCGACCACGACCACCTCCATCACGACCACGACTACCCCCACCACGATCTCGACCGCCAATAGCCATGACCTGTAAATAGAACACATAAACATAATTAACAATATAGAAGTATAAATAAATAGAAGATTAAACTAAAATATACTACCAGCAGGACGAGGAGTGCGGCCACGACGCAAAACAAGACTAAGAGTGCCATCTACAAAAAAACCATACAATAAGTAGATGAATCGAACAACAAAAGCATGAACTGAAATAAGAATGTAGAAGTATAAACTAAAATAAGTAGACTGCAGTAAATTCACTAAGTTAGTTGGATTATATACTGGTATTTAATCTAATCATCATCATCGTCTTCGTCCTCGGCCTCGTCCTCGTCTTCGTCCTCATCCTTATCCTCATCCTCGACTTCATCTGTATCCTCATCCTCATCAAGTTCTTCTTCTTCTTCTTCGTCTTCTTCTTCTTCAGCCTCAATACTTGGGACAAGATGTCTCTTTCTCCCCTGGTTCACGGCTAAGTCTTGTGTATCAACCTCTTCCTCCCCTCTATTTTTCTCAATAATATCTTCAACATCCATAGTATCCGACTGTTGTCCCAAGTATTGGGGCTTTTCGACCTGGTCCTCTTGGTATGTTAGGTCTCCAACGTTGAATGTATTTCTAGTTTTAATCTTGCATACCGTCCACCAGTCAAATCGATCTCTACGACGTCTTGGGTAGCTTGTATAGTAGACTTGAACAGCCTGACTTGCTATTGCAAACGTGTCGGACCCTCTATATCTCCTGCGATGATTTATATCTATAAATCCAAATTGTTTATCGATTCTCCATCTGATATTTGGTGTCGTATCGAACTACTCATATTTAAACATCACAATATGCATATGATATGAGATAGGATATTGTAAATCTACAATATCCCGAAGTACTCTATAATAGTCAAAGTTCGGCTCGTCATCATAGATGGTGCCTCTTATGCAAACACCAGAATCTTTTATATTGAAGCTGTCGTTAAGAAATTTGGCATTTATAGCATTCTGAGTTGCCTTAAACTTGAAGCCATTAACGACATAACCTGGCCAAGTCTTTCCTTAATCGGTCCTAATGACAAACAAAGAATGCTCTCATTTGTGAGGGTTATTTCAGGTAATAAAAACTGTAAACACATATTGAGAATTTAAATATTTTAGCTGTATATATTTTAATGGTAGCCGCATAACATATTATCTTAGTTAATTACGTATTTGCGAAAACATGACAGAAAGTTACAGTCAACCTCTCTTTGAAGTCTCTCGTTAGTAATATAGGGTGTCCTCATTTTGACTTTATCTCTAAATTCACTGATAGAGAGAGTAAAAATGAGTCAGTACATGTCTTTCACCAAATTGGAGATTATAATGAGTGTAAGTGTAGTCACTTACTTATCCAAATCTCTCACTTTCGGTATGTCACAATTTAACAAGACATATCGGTGAGCTTTATCAAACTCATCGTTACCCAACCACCGTTTGTTACTAGCCCTAATAGGCTTGCTCCTGACATTGAATATGCCTCCATCCTCAACATCTTCATCATTTCTTTGAGGTATATTTTGATTTGTTTGGACATGAGTATCGAAATAAATGGAGCAGAAGTTTGATACCTCCTCGATAAGATATGTTTCACATATCGAAGCCTCTATATAAGTCTTGTTGTCAACTTTCTTCTTTAGATGGTGTAGGTACCTAGAGAGACAAATTATCTTAAATTAACAATAAATTATAAAATCTACTTAATTTATATCGATGTTTGTTTACCTTTTAAATGGGTACATCCATCGATAATGAACAGAGCACCAACACGGACTTCGTATGCTAGATGAATCGGTAGATGCGACATGCTGTCGAAAAAGTCCAGTGGAAATACTTTCTCCAACTTGCAAATTGTTAAGACAATCTTTTCCTCAAGTTCAACCATATATTGCACCGTCAGCTTAGTTGAACAAATATCCTGAAGAATGTATATAGCTCCGCCAACGAAACCCATACAGCAGAAGGCAACTGTAGAAGCATTTATTGAACGGAACAGGAGTGGGCGATCAACCCCACCCTAGCTGGAGGAAGAGCTCTCCAAAGCCCAAGGAAGATAGGAGCACCACAATTCCAATCTGTGGCTCTTTCAGTATAACGGAGACAGGGCTCGAGCATCCCGATCTTTGGATGCAACAAGCACCTTCCACCTGCCTCAGAAGCCCTCGACTCCAACTTTTGGATGTAACAGTCACCTTCACGAGCATGAACGAAGACAAGTCGTCGTATCTTCATCCTCGGGAGCATCTTGTCAACAGAATGTGCTCGAGCAAATAAGTTCATTCGGGAAGACGTGAGAGAACGAGAAACAAACTCTCTCCTTGCCACTATTTATAGGCCGGGCAAATCAAACCCATGTGCCAAGTGGCAGGCTCTCCGAATCCCGTGCAATAAATTTGCATTTATGGTGATGAACCTGATGCTTCAAATTCGGCGAAGACGGCTATTTAAAGCACATAAAGAACACAAAAGTCGGACCAATAAAGGCACGTCATGCAAAAGGATGCGCCGGTCAGACACCGCGCATCGTACAGACGCGCCCGTCAGTTCCAAAGCGCCCCGTATGGATACGCTAACAAAGCACAGATCCATGCGTCCTAATCAACATGGACCCATGCGCCCATTTTGGCTCGTCACCCATCAAGCAGTTAATGCTCAAGTGACAGAGTTGGCAGTACGTCCCCCGAGGACTGGACAGCTAGCAGCTTTTTCAGAAGACGAAGCGTCGCTGACATCAGCATCATCATTACTTTCCTCCGACGGTTACGACCCACGTGGCCGACCAACCACTCGCATGCGCCTCAGCGGCCATGCGCCTAAAGACTCGCATGTGCCTCAAAAGTCGTGCGCCCAGACTGGTTCGTGACTCCTGAAAGTTGTGAGCCAAAGTCTCCTCATGCGCCAATCCCAGGTGCATCCTATTATATCACTCTCCACCAAATCTGAGATCTTTGAGCAACGGGCATGCGCCACATGTCCTTTGACTCAATTCAGCCTTTGAAGGGGTGCTAATCACCCAAGATCTCAGCAATAAAAAGATCCTCTCCCCTGCAACGTGCCAGCCCACAAAAGCAGCATGAAGGATTCAACCCACAAATGCTGGTGTATCATCCATGCGCCTCCTGCAGTTCCAACCACGTGGCGTCCCCACGTATAGGCGCATCCTACATATGCGCGCATGAGCAGCCATCCTGCAAACTATAAATAGAGGGATTATTTCCTTCTTATGGACCATGTAATATACATACGTACATAGACAGAAAAAGGTAGAGTTATCATCCACCAAGATCGGAAGAGACACTCAACGTCTTCTTTCCATCTACAAACTCCAGCACCCAGAGCAACTCAGAACTTCAGAGAACTGAGAACCGTCGTCAGATCATCAACGGAGTCAACGCATTACCACTCGCTCCATCGACACAGGGACCCAGATAAACAAAAGTGTTCTCCTAGGACTACATCTAAGTCCTACATTGTAACACTGTTCTGTTTGTAATTGAAATTGTAATAAAAAGATTTTAATGACAAACAAGCTGGCGACTCTGCTGGGGACCTCTTTCTCCTCCACCGAGAAAGCTGTGTCACAATCCGACGACGTGAAGGTGGTGTAGCACTTGTCTCCCAAAATTTTTATTTATTTTAGAGAGCATTTTTTTTATTTTGTTTATTATTATCATTTATATAATGGTTTGAATTGTAGGTAAAAGGAGATTTGATTTGGGATCACAAGGGTGTGTACCTAAGCCTATAGCTTAAGTATAGTAAAACTAGGACATATATGGTCCCCACGGTCCCCAGACAGCCTCTAGGGTATTATTTTATTATTTTAGATTTTCTTAGATTTTTAGGAGATTTTTAGATAATTTTTATATATGATTTTATTAATTTTCTAAGCTTCTAGGATTTACTGTGAGAGCATCCGAGGGTATTTTTGAGGTCAAATATTTTATTTGGGCTCTAGAACCCCTAAAATATTTTTTATGAATTTTTAGGAATTTTTTGGGATTTATTTAGAATTTTTAGGATTTTTCCTGATTTTTATTTAATTTTCTGTAAATAAAAAACCTATTTTCTAATATATTACCCATTCAGCCGGGCCGGGGGCCCACCCGTCAGCCGCTGAAGCGGGGAGGGCGGGCCCACGTGGCAGTGTAAGGGGGCGGGGAAGCTCGGTCTCCGAGCCATGCAAGTAAACCGAGTCAGACTCGGATTAGCCGATCCCAAGCCGGCTCTAATCTGGGCCACATGATCTGGGAGGGGACCGTTGGATGGTTGACACGTGTCCCCACCCGCTCAGCCGCTCAAAGCCAGCCACCGACCCCTCTCTCTCCCCTATATATATTAAAAGATTTTCCGAAACCCTAGAATTCAGCAATTTTTTTGTGGGAGAGTTCAATAAGGATTCTTCGACTTCGCGGAGGGTTTGCCGTCAATATAGACATCCTTTTTGCGAGCTATTTTTTTGTTAGAAGCATATTGAGGTTAGGTTTTGAATATATATTTTAATTTCTATAATTTTGATCTCGAATTTCTGAATAATTATTTGAGTGTCGGTTGTCCAAAAATTAACACGTCGTACGGTTTTCGAGATTCCGAGCGATTCCGAACTCCGTTTTGCGATCCGTTTGAAGTTTTGGAAAGCTGACATCGAGCTCTAAAACATATAATTTTTCTAGGAATTCAGAGTTTCATATAGTATTTTATTTTATTCATAGAAGTCAGATTTGGTCAACGGTTCATCGATTTGGTCATGGTTAGCCATAATGGCGATAACTTTTGACCAAATTGTGATTTTGCGGCACGGTCGATTCCAGTGCACTCATGAAGCTGAAATCTATCATGTTGTACACTCAAACTTTGAATTCATAATGTTTGACTGGTTAGTCAACAGTATGTCTCGGTTTGCGTGCCACGAGTCCCGAATTTGGAACCGTGAATTTTCCTTGGCCAAATATTTGTGTGTAGATTGTTATTTCAGAATTAAATAGGTTAAAATAGGATTTTAGATGATTTATTCCAGGATTAGAATAGTATTAATTGATTTAACCCATTAGCCACTTTCTAGGATTTTTAGAGTGGGAATCGTTGATCTAACTTGCGGTTATTTTTGTGTCGGGGTAGATCAGGCTACGACGTCTTGACTTGTGACTTATTCATCTATCGGAGTAGGCAAGTATCACTATGACCTATGTTTCCTTTATTTTATACTGCATGTATCTTCGTGTCATCTTTCCACTATTTCTCCATTATGGTTCATGATTGTCATTGTTCATGATTACTATTGTGCACGAGAGTTAAAATCGGTTGGATATACATACATGTTCATGTCTTACTCATTGTTCCTATTGTTTACAGTTTATCGTATTGCTAATGTTTATCGTAGTGGACATGTATTGTGAGTGAGTTGGGTGGGGGAACACAACAAGTAAGCATGTGGTCAACGAATTGAATACAGACCCCCAATACATTGATTGCATAATATCAGTCATGCACCACACGTATGACTGACGGATATCCCAAGCCATCTACATGCTGAAAGTTGGTATTCTAAAACACACAGTACACGTGACTTAATTATTGTTACTCTATCGTCTATTGTTCTTCTTTCGTCAAGTCTACTTTCTTATTGTCATCATGTCTTAGTGGTATGTCAAAGTCTACCTTCATATTGTTATCACGTCTCAAAGGTACTTTCTTATCATACAATGTCATGCCTATACTTATCTTCAATTAAATTTCTTTTATCTTTCCTTCATGCTTGTATACTATATTGTGTAATGTAGTGTTATGGTGATCTTGCTCCAATCCTGACTGGATAACTATTTTTCAGCTTTAGATGAAGAGATTTGCCCCGAGGTCTACGGTGAGTATGTTGGCGACCATGATGTCACTGGCGTACCCGGTTCCAGCACTGATGCGAATTAGTATATTTTCTTCCTTATGGATTCGCATTAGTTAGTAGTTATAGTTATGGAGTTAGTTGTCTATTTTATTTTCTGTTATCCGGGTTTGTTCCCGAGACTTTCTGAGTTGTAGTGGATTTTTCATATTTATAATATTGAGACTATTGGATATTTTAGTAATTTTTGCTAGCTTAGTTATGGATGATATATGCGTGTTGTGGATCATTGTTATCATAGACAGCGTACTACCGCCGATGCTGCGGCGTAGGCCGGACTTGGCCACGTACTCGTATCCCAAAATTGGGAGCGGGTCGTGACAGGTGGGCTCCTCCCACAAGACGCTGGTCGTACGCCTCAATCAACAGGCGTATGCAGAGTTCATCTCTGAAGGCAGCGCAAGTCCTTCGAAGCGGCTGCCAAAGCCGAAGAAGACTCGTCAAGTCTAGGTGCACAAGGTCGAGGCCCCTGGCACCACCACTGAAGGGGATGCGCCGATGCAGTCCACCCTTCTCGCTGACGTCCTCAGCAGCCATGATATGCCCATCGGTACAGCGCATCTCTCGAGAAAGCGTGGTGCTGACCACATTCTCCAGCCATCTACTTCTCAGACAAAGAAGATGCACCGACAGAGAAGGGGCACATCTAACGCCCTGCGCAGTAACTCTGATGCGCCACAGAAGGCTTTTGTCTTTGACAGACTCACTCGCTGGCGTAGCGAGGAGAATTTGGACTCTGAGTACTATGCACCCCAGCGGACTAGTACGAAGAAGTCCAAGACAGCACGGGCCATGTGCCTCAAACGTGATATGCCAGCGGCAAACCAGAAGCATACGCTCACAATTAGGCACACTGCAGATGGTAAGCTGTATAAGGTCGGCTCGGGTGCTTCTGCACCAGAAATAAGCCGACCTTCAAAGTCCTTACCTCACTTGGGCGCATCTGTTGCGTTCGCAACCAAGTCGAGCAAGACAAACTCTGTGGTCTTGAACCCGAGCGCCTATATAGGATGTGCGTCTGTAGCTGGTTCAAGTCACTATAAATGTTGTACCCCTACTACTGATCTGAGCGCATCTTCCGCGTTGGTTCAGGGGGCGCAGCATTCACCTGACCACCTCGGCGTTTGGCCTTGTCATGCGCCTGATGGGGGTGTGAAGGTGGCACTCTCACTTGACCACCCCGATATTTGGCCTTGCCATGCGCCTGATAGGGGTGCGAAGGGGCACTCTTCTCCAATAATTTGCGTAATATGATCAGTCACAAACGCCGATCAGGAGAGTCGACTGACAAGCACAATGCGCCTATCACAGGGCACACCTGTATTGTAGTCACCATTAACTGTTGTTGCAAAACAGCAGTCCCACCACCAAGGCAGTCGGTGTTCCAGCGGCTGCAATCATCAATACCCCTCCGACGTCGCCTCGGGAAGAAGGTGTCAATTGAAGAGGAGCCAGAACTAAAGGTTGCTTCTTGCAACGTAATCTCTAACTCCTCGTCAATCTGAAAGGCAACTGACAATTCTTCGACCTCGTCCTCGCCCAAAAGCCAGCCGAGGAAGACCAAGACGACTGTTCCGTCCTCTGGAGTGTTTGAAGGCACTCGAGCGAGAAAAAAGGGCTTGGAGGAAGCTGGAGGTAGTCAAGCCCTTGTTGATCCTCCTCCTGAAGACGAAGACGTCCTCCAGAGCATAGCCGGGGGTAGCCAAATCCTTGCTGATCGTCCTCCTAAAAACGAAGACGTCTTCCAAACCACAGTTGGGGGTAGCCAATTTCTTGTCGATCTTCATCCCGAAGACGAAGATATTCCCTAGAACATAGCTGGGGTAGTCAAGATGAAGCTCCAGGAGAAGCGAATCCTCTACAAGAGAGCGAGGCTGAAAGCGAGGCTTCAACTGATCCATCCACTTTCAGCCATGTCATAACAGTATACATGACTGGGGGTGATACAGAGTCAGATGCACCGCCAGCAGACCTCGTCCAGCGCATGGATACTTTAGAGGGGGGACTCAAAACTCTCTCTGCCTCCATGTAAATACTGACTCAAGCAGTGTTTGAGATACGGTCAGCCTTGGCCAGGGCACCTTCTACCGGTCCTGACCCAGGGGCCAATGGAGAATCAAGTGTACCCCTTCAACGGGTATCCTTGGATATAGATCGTCGCGAAGCACTACGGACGTCGGAGCCATCAAATGCTCAACTCCAGGTTGTACCACCTTCCTTGACTCCCAGCTCCACGAAAGACGTGGTTGAGATGATCAGGGACTTGCGCGAGCGGTTTGAGTCCAAGAACAGACAGGAGGAGTGCCAGAAGATGGGGATCCCACAACTATACCCACTCGAATGGAACAAAGTGGTTTATCCTTTCAAGTATAAACCACAAATATTGACACCATACGACGGAAAGGACTCTCCACGCCGACTTCAACCATACACCGTCGGAACCACTACATCCTACGGTCGCCTCCTGGCCCTTCGAAGCTTGGGGCATGGACATTGTAGGACCGATCACCCGTCCATCATCGAGGGGACACCGCTTCATCCTGGCCATCGCCGACTACTTCTCCAAATGGGCAGAAGCAGTTCCGCTGACGGAAGTGAAGAGCTCTAGGGTGATCAGCTTCATCAAGCACCATGTCATCTACCGTTTCGGGATACCTCGAAGGATTATCTACGATAATGGTCTTCAGTTTATCAATCATGTTTTTAGCAGATTCTGTGACAAGAACCGCATTCAGAACGTGGCATCAACCGCCTACAATCCGACAGCAAACGGATTGGCCGAAGCCTTTAACAAGACTATCGTCAAGCTACTCAAAAAGGTCGTGTCATCCAACAAACGTGACTAGGACGAAAATCTCGGCGAATGTCTTTGGGCCTACCGTACAACAGTACGGACTCCTACGGGCAACACCCCGTTCTCTTTAGTCTACGGAAGCGAAGCGGTACTGCCTCTCGAGATTCAGATACCCTCACTCCGTATAGCGATCACAAATCAACTAACAGAAGAAGACAACCAGCGTCGTCGTCTGCGAGAATTGGAGGCACTTGACGAAAAATGTCTCCTAGTTCAACATCGCATCAAACTCTATCAAGCCCGTATATCACAGGCTTTCAACAAGAAGGTCAAGCAGAGGACTTTCCAAGTTGGAGACCTGGTTCTGGCAGTCAGGAGGCCGATGGTGTTGACTCACAAAATATCAGGAAAGTTCGAGCCCAAATGGGAGGGTCCTTTCATCATAGAGACGGTATACTCAAACGGTGCTTACCGCATCGCCCGATCAAACGAAGACTTGTTCATGATGTCCATCAACGGCAAGTTTCTAAAAAAGTACTACACTTGACATCTTTCAGATATGTACTTCTACCTCTACCTAGCAAGGGAGTCAGTGGACCAGATCATCAGAGCTCACATACACCTCCCTTTCACAAAAATCTTATACTTTCGGAACCCAGTTGTTCCATTGCATTCTATCTCCAGTAGAAGGACAACTACGTCCACATTACCTCTGAGTTGCTCTTCTATGCCCTACAAAGTAGAATCTTACGCTCCGTAAGACTATGCTACCCATCATGTTTATCACGTCCACATTACCTCTGAGTAAACATCCCGTGCAGACAACCGCTGTGTTGCCGTACATCGATCGCAGAACTTTTATGTCCACATTACCTCTGAGTAGTTTCGCGTATCTCCCCAGAGTAACTCCTACCACATCCATAACACCTCTGTGTAGGAAGATTCCGACATTTGAACCCCATATTTGCCACGTCCATATTACCTCTGAGCAAACATGTCAGTTCTCTTAAACTTATTATCTATACCTAACAACCAAGGTGCGCAAAGGATAATAGGTCCATACAAATCACAGGTTCATAACAACAAAAGATGAACACACCATAAAATTCTTTATTTTTCATCTAAAAAGTAAAAGATTACATCTCCAGCATATAAAAAAAGAGAAGACTACAAATCCCTAGGCATCATTGGGATTGGCGGACAGCTTTTCGATCCGATACCTCAAGTCTGCAGCCCGGGTCTCTGCAGTCGCCAGGACCCGGCGTTCAGCTTCCTACCGCATCATCTCCACAGCCTCGGGAGCAGTATCGTTCTCATGCTTGGCGTCCAACTCCTGCCGTTGGTGAGTCAGAGAAAGAATATGGCGAGTAACAACTGCCTCTTCCTCCTTGGATGAGATGTGCTCAGCCTGGGCCCGCTCAAGATCTAACATAAGTTGGGCCCTCTGGTCTTCTAAGAGGCGGATCCTGGCTGTAACCTCCGCTTTACTTGCCTCCAATGAGGCCCGCAGCTCCACCTGCTCCTGTGTGGATTGAGACAGTCTCTCTAATGCAGCCTCAGCAACGGCCACCTCGCCGTCCCAGATGGCCACCGTAGCTTGATAAGACGACTCAACCTCAACTATCAACTTCTTTTGTTCTGCTTCTATCAGAGCGGAAAAGTCATTCCGCTGGATACTCTGCAGTTCAGAAAGACGCTGGTCGAGCTCAACCACCGACTCCTCCAGAATTACAGCCATGTGATCGTGGCCACGGTACAAACGTGTCAAACCAATAGAAGAGAGCGCCATGGCTTTCGCCGTCGCACAACTCCCATTTGCATTCAGCATCGTTGATACGCCCTTCTACAGCATCTTGTACACTGCTTCAACAATAAACTGAACGTACTCATCTGCGTCAGCCAGCACTCGAGGCGTCATAGCAGGAGTTACAGGAGGTACTGTGATAGACGGCGGGCCTGAAGAAGACCCACCGACTTCAATCTGCGAGGCTGAAACCTCGACATCAACGGACTCTCCCACAACAGGGGCTTGAACTTCGCCACTGGCCCGAGGAGCCAAGAGAGCGGAAGGAGCCGAGAGGGGCGTCGATATCGTACCCCAAGTAGAAGGAACAACAGGGGGTTCCAGCAATGCCTTATCCTTCTGAAGCTCGGAGGGACGACCGATGTCAGGGGCTATCTCCTCCGTCTCCAACACACTATCAACAGGCCGTACGGGACCTTTCTCCGCTGGAAAAGCAGCAAGATCAGCACTTGTTTCATGACTCGGCTCCCCTGGAGTCAGGCTCGGCGAATGAGTCTCATCTTTCTCTCTGAATCCCTCCGCGGGGATAGAATCTGTCGCTACCTCCCAGTCGGCAACCACCTCAGCCTCCGCTGCTGAGTCTGGGGTAGGGCTCGACAACGCTACAGCCGACCTTTCCTCATCATGACAAGAAGGGGAATCAGCCCTCTCTTCTGTTTTAACCATGTCTGTTGCTCCTACAACAGGCTCACTCATCTCTGGAGGAACGTCATCTGAAGAGGACGAACTCCAATCCACTTCCTCATCTGGAAGCTCCGTATCTGCTGGGTCCTCAATGCCAGAGGCTCCCATGGCGGCTTACACCCTCCCGGGAACTGCTGCATCCTCAGCTTCCTTTCCAACATAATCTGGAGATACTAAAATCTCCGCAGGAACGATATTGTCAGGATTCTCTTCCACGGGAGATGTTACAATCGGAGGAATGCGCTCGTCAGAAGAGCTCGCCACCTCCTTCGGTTTACTGACGCCCAGTTTTAAAACTCGGGTTTTCTTCTTCAGCGGTTCCTATAAAAAAAAGCATATGTCACAAAAATGGTGGAACTAACCAGACTATGTGGGACATCCTTACCTCCACAGGAGCTGAGTCTGTTGACACTGTCGGTGACATCGCCTTCCTCTGTCTTTTCAGTGCAGAAGAGCCAGCCTCTGTATCAGCACGTCTTTTCGGTTGATCGGCCGAGGGATCTGCCTGACCCCCTATGGATACAACAGGGGTATCTCGATAACCCGCCTCTGGCGGGCGATACGACCGAGCCTTCGCCAACAGGTTCCCAGTCGCCTCTAACTGGGTGCCGACAATGAAACTGGTCTCCCTATCAAATCCAGGGGCACGGCGTTCATGGCACAGTAAAATTTGGCGGCCGAAAAAAGAATCGGCGGCCGCGGATTCTGAACTGGCAGCGTAAAGCGAACTCCAGTGCATCCGACATTGTAGAAATGCCAAGCTCGTGCACCGTCCAGCAAACTTCCAGTATACCCCAGGTTAATACTGGGGTTCTCCAACATCAACTGAGCATAGCCGAATTGTCGTGCAAAATAGCTCAGCAAATATGGTTCCAGGTAACACTGGTTCCTATTCCGATACACCAGATGGGACGGCTAGATGCTTTACAACCAGCAAAATTCCTATGGAGGCAGAATTGTGGCATCTTCACCCAAATCTGTTAAGTCTTCATTGGCTTCAAAACCCAAAAAGACGGGGCCAACTTTGGTGATCTCCTACCCTGAAGGTGGGATAAGACTTTCCTGCAAATAGGAACATCAGTATGCAATCACTTCCTCTGGTGGAAACGGCGGATGAATGCATCTCCGGCCCTGTGGTCTTCTTCCGGGCCCAGGCTCATCACGTTGGGATGGTGCAAAATTAACCACCCCATCAAATAATGAAACGGCAGTTCGGCACGGGAAAAGTTGTCATTCTTACCTCGTTCATGAACGACATTACCCGCAAATTCTCGTAAGCCTCGCAGCAGGTTACACACCATCGCGGGGAGTAGGGCCAGGCGATGGCCAAAAACCAACTTCACAGCTGGCAGGATTAGGTTTCGGGTCACCCTCTCCATAGAGCCTGACCCACCCGAAAAGACGTAATCACGGAGCCAAATTATCAGATAAGCAGCCAACACTGCTTTGGACGACATCTGATGAGTAAGGTGCCAGAAACAGCTATAGGAGCGTTCGTCCAACTACCGGTCCTCGTTTTCCCGGGGACTCTTCTCATTTAGCCTGGTCATTTCAGAGAGCACCGCGGTACTGGAAAGAGCTGGCGGAGTCATAAACAGAGAGGGATTTTTCTTGTCCTGCTCAAAGACATAATCCCTCCAAGCAGTCACATGAGGATGTGTCCCATCCTTATCCCTCTTCTGCACATAATAGTGATGACTCGCCACTTCCTTGAAGACGGCCATCATCTCCTCTTCTTTGTCCCCCAGGACTTGGAACTCCTCGTTGGTCGAAAAGTATTCCTCATAGGGTTCTGATCCCCAAGGAAGCCTCGACACCTCGTACATTTCATGAAGTACGAATCCCAGCTCTCCCACCGGAGTAAAGAAGGTCCCAGTTTGGGTATTGAACATTTCCAGGAGTGCAAGGAACATATGCTTGTTGAGGTCCACGCCTGCCTGTGTGGCACGGATAGCGACAGTCAGCCCAATCTCTTTAACCTCAGCCATGAACTTTGACAAAACCTAAAGTGTCAGTTCGTCCCACTTTGGCACATGGTGACACCAACCTTCAACCCTAAAACCACCTTTCGGATACATAACCTTGGATGTTAGCATCCGATTTGCAAAGGTCGAAACACCAAAGGCAAAGGTGTCATTAGGGACATCACTATAAAGGCTTCCAGGACGCAAAATTCGGCAACTGAACGAGGTCCCGGCTCGCGAGGCGGCCAAGGTATCCCTTTGATTCGAAGTAACATCAATCGAAAGGGTACCCCCCACTGCC
This sequence comes from Iris pallida, assembly GCA_029216955.1. Taxonomy (NCBI): domain Eukaryota; kingdom Viridiplantae; phylum Streptophyta; class Magnoliopsida; order Asparagales; family Iridaceae; genus Iris; species Iris pallida. The sequence goes on along the minus strand of JANAVB010001000.1, from coordinate 1,192,478 downwards.
CCTCCTTGAGAAGGAGTAAGTTCTCATGGCATCCTTCTCTTGGAAGCCAAACGGTAGAAGGCCGTCAGCGACAATTGACGTTCAAGCTGTCGCATGTACAGAACCATGCCCTTCGCAGAGAAGAACCATTCCTCCTTGATCTTCAGTACCTTCGCCTCGGTGGAGGTCAAATGGTCACCAAACAGAAAGACATGTTTCAAGAAATTTGCATCCTCGGACTCAGCGGATTTCAGTTTGCCGCTCTTTATCATACTCTGGAGAAAAACAGGCGACTGTTCCTGAATTTGTAATATTCTCTCGGAAGGTTGATTCAGTATGATAGCAGTCTTCGCAGGGTTAATAATCTCCTTGTCGAAATCAACCCCCATTTGGCAAAGAAAGGCATCTGGAAGGACTTCATTCAGCAAAGGGATAGTCATCGATACTGACACAGCAAAGACAAAAGTCAGGCAACATAGATACTTTAAGAAGACAAAGTATTGGGTGTGTCAAGCAGCCTGGCGCAGCATCAGGGTCTAAACCCATGCACGTCAGCAGTAAAGCTTCGGCGCATCATCAGGGTCTAAACCCATGCGCGACAGCAGTGAAGCTTCGGCGCATCATCATGGTCTAAACCCATGCGCGTCAGCAGTAAAGCTTCGGCGCATCATCAGGGTGTAAACCCATGTGCGTCAGCAGTAAAACCTCGGCGCATAATTAGGGCCTAAACCCATGTGCATCAGCGGAATAGTCTCAACGCATCATCAGGACAGAAGTCCATACACGTCAGCGACAAAGAGTTAGGGCACAGCCATATGATGCAACTCATCCACGTTCTCCAGACTCGTCTAAAAAGTTGGGAGATCACACCCAGCCGTCACCGCAGGCCGAACATCAGTCGGTGTCTCAATGGCGATGGGAATGTCCTCCTCGACGGATTCTGCACACTCCTTTTCTTTGCCAGCACCACCACGAGGAGTTTTGGGGGCCATCTCGTGAAAGAAAAAGAAGTTAGGATTTTTTGAAAGAAGAACTCTAAAGAAAAAGAAAGCAAAAGAGAAGAAGAACTCTCTCTCTCTCTCCATCAAACGCCTATTTATAGGCTTGGACATACGCGGAAACCGATGAGGAGTGACGTCAGCCACCACTTGGGGTTCTGCGAAATGATAACTGCAAATATCACCTTGAAGCGTTATCATTTGTATTAACTGAGAGGAGCATGCGCCCCATCACTGATGCGCGGAGTAATCATGCGCCCGAACAGTCATGTGCCTCGTTGAAGACACCACCATGCTTCTTATTCAAAGTATTCTAAAACTTGACAAAAAGTTTTAAAAACTTCGAAGGGGGTCTTGTAGAAGCATAGAATTTCAGGGCGCATTTATGTGCCAGAATTCCTATGCGCTCGAATACTACTCAGAACATGCGCCAGGGAACTTAAACGAAGTACTTGGCACAGCAAGATAGCAAAAGTATAGACAGCAAAAGAAGATTTTTATTTTCATATAAAAGTCTATTACATGTCTAAAGAAAGGCTTTACAAAGGAAAACTTCTATAAAAAAAGATCCTAAGACTACAGCCAGGCGCAGCAAACTGCCATTCGCCTCCCACCAGGCGCATCATCAGTCAGGCGCATCACTTCAGCGTCTCAGTCAGGCGTATCTTTTCAGCGTCTCAGTCAGGCACAGCCTTCAACGTTTCAGTCAGGCGCATCCCTTCAGCGTCTCAGTTATGCGCATCATGAAGTCTCAACATATGCGTCTTACTTCGATCCAATCAAATGCTTCGACTAATGAAGCATTTATTGAGCGGAACATGAGTGGGCGATCAACCCCACCCTAGCTGGAGGAAGAGCTCTCCAAAGCCCAAGGAAGATGGGAGCACCATAATTCTGATCTGCGGCTCTTCTAACATAACGGAGACAGGGCTCGAGCATCCCGATCTTTGGATGCAACAGGCAACTTTTGACTGCCTCAGAAGCCCTCGACTCCGACTTTTGGATGTAACAGTCACCTTCACGAGCATAAACGAAGACAAGTCGTCGCATCTTCACCCTCGGGAGCATCTTGTCAACAGAATGTGCTCGAGCAAGTAAGTTCATTCGGGAATACGTGAGAGAACGAGAAGCAAACTCTCTCCTTGCCACTATTTATAAGCCGGGCAAATCAAACCCATGCGCCAAGTGGTGGGCTCTTCGAATCCCGTGCAATAAATTTACATTTATGGTGATGAACCTGACGCTTCGAATTCGGCCAAGACGGCTATTTAAAGCACTTAAAGAACACAAAAGTCGGACCAATAAAAGCACGTCATGCAAAATGATGTGCCGGTCAGACACCGCACATCATACAGACGCGTCCGTCAGTTCCAAAGTGCCCCGTATGGATGTGCCCAACAAAGCACAGATCCATGCGTCCTAATCAACATGGACCCATGCGCCCATTTCGTCTCGTCATCCATCAAGCAATTAATGCTCAAGTGACAGAGTCGGCAGCACGTCTTCCGAGGACTGGACAGTTAGCAGCTTTTTCAGAAGACGAAGCATCGCTGACATCAGCATCATCATTACTTTCCTTTGACGGTTACGACCCATGTGGCCGACCAACCACTCGCATGCGCCATAGCGGCCATGCGCCTGAAGACTCGCATGCGCCTCAAAAGCCGTATGTCCAGACTGGTTCGTGACTCCTCAAGATTGTGAGCCAAAGTCTTCTCATGTGCCCAATCTCAGGCGCATCCTATCAGATCACTCTCCACCAAATCTGAGATCTTTGAGCAACGGGCATGTGCCACATGTCCTTTGACTCAATTCAGCCTTTGAATGGGTGCTAATTATCCAAGATCTCAGCAACAGAAAGATCCTCTCTCCTGCAACGTGCCAGCCCACAAAAGCAGCATGAAAGATTCAACCCACAAATGATGGTGCATCATCCATGTACCTCCCGCAGCTCTAACCACGTGGCGTCCCCACGTATAGGCGCATCCTACATATGTGTGCATGAGTAGCCAGCCTGCAAACTATAAATAGAGGGATCATTTCCTTCTTACAGACCACGTAATATACATACGTACACAGACAGAAAAAGGCATCAGAGTTATTATCCACTAAGATCGGAAGAGACACTCAACGTCTTCTTCCCATCTGCAAACTCCAGCACCCAGAGCTACTCAGACCTTCAGAGAACCGAGAACCGTCGTCAGATCGTCAAATGAGTCAACGCATTACCACTCGCTCCATCGATACAGGGACCCAGATAAACAAAAGTATTCTCCTAGGACTACATCTAAGTCCTACATTGTAACACTATTCTGTTTGTAATTGAAATTACAATAAAAAGATTTTAATGGCAAATAGCAACAACTCTCTCGAAGCAATGGACAGTAATCTTTCCATAAATACGTGGTAGTCATGACTCTTCATTCCTGTTAGCTTGCGTTCGTTGAGATCAACACATCTAAAAAATTTGACACATAGCCGTCGGGAAATCTTAAAGTAGATATCTACTTGCAGATTATTAATCTATCTTTCTTGCTCAATTTGTATTGCGCTATCGGCTTAGTTAGTTGTCCACCAACTCCCCTTTGTATCAAGTTTAGATGAGGATGCTTGCATATCTCGGCTATGTCTTGGCTTGCTTTTGGATTGCCCTTCGTCTTTCCTTTAATATCCATAACAGTATTGAAGACATTATCGAACACATTCTTTTCGATATGCATGACATCAAGATTATGCCTTATAAGATTATCTTTCCAATGAGGTAAGTCCCAGAAGATACTCCGCTTAGTCAAGTTATGGCTGTGTCCGAACTCCTCGACACGATTGTTCGATATTGGATCTTCCATTACGGTGGACAAATCCTTTATATCTTTCCAAATATCATATCCCGACAATCTGGCAGGCGGATGAGAAAATTCTTGTTTTTTAGCTCTAAACGCATCCTTGTTCTTTCTCCAAGGATGAGTCGTTGGCAAAAATTGACGGTGACAGTTAAAGAAAGAAGTCTTTCCTCCATGCTTAAGGTGGAATACCTTACTTTTTTTCATGTATATCGGACAAAACATAGTGCCGTGCGTACTCTATTCCGACAGCATACCGTATGCTAGAAAATCATTGATTGTCCACATCAGTGAAGCTCTCATCTGAAAGTTATGTTTCCTAGAAATATTATAGGTCATGACGCCGATCTCCCACTGTTATTTCAGCTCATCCACCAACGGCTGTAAATATATATCGATGTTCTTTGTCAAATTTTAGGGACCAGGTATGATAGCTGTCAAGAACGTATAAGGAGTCTTTATACACATCTATGGTGGCAGATTGTAAGGGATGAGAATGATCGGCCAGCAGGAGTATTGAGATTCTGACTACACGAAAGGGGCGAAGCCATCAGAACATAGCACCAAACGTACATTTCTAGGCTCTGCAGCAAAATCTGGTTGACATAAATCAAAATGCTTCTACGCCTCTCCATCCGAAGGATGTGACAATTCTCTATCATCCTTTATGCGTTCCTCACCGTGCCACATCATGTGTTCTGCTGTATTCAGAGACATATACATCCTCTGTAAGCGCTTTGTGATCGACAAGTAATACATATACTTGTAAGGACATCGTTTTCTAGTTGTCTTTCCTTTTTCCCGAACCGGCTTGTAACGATCCGCATTACAGAAATTGCATCTTTCTATATCTTTTTTTATCCTTGTAGTACAACATGCATTCGTTGCGACAACAATCTATCTTCTCGTACCCTAGTCCCAGCTATCAGACCATCATCTTTGACTTGTAGAAGTTTTTTGGAAGCTCTTTCGATTCCTTCGGTAGCACCTCCTTGATTAGTTGTGTGATCCGATCATAGCAAGCTTGCAGCAAGTTAAAATTAGACTTTATGTTCAACAACCGGATCGTCACTGACAGTACGAAATGAGTCTCACAACCAAGATATAGAGGAGTATCTGTATTCCAAAATATATCATAGAACTCCTTCGCTTCGGAATTAGGATCCTCAAGATCAAAATTAGGCCCTGACGCATCGTACACCATCTCTCGTGTAAGGTTCTGCAGGTCTCCATAATCAACAGAGCATACGTCATCTTCGACGACAAAATTCGTTGCAGTATCCTCATCAAAAGCAGAAATAGCATTACCCGCAACAAACACAGCCTGTCTTTCCTTATATAATTCACCTTGCGATGACCACAGACCATAATCATGTAAGAAACCCTTACGGTCAAATGATCTCTCACAGTCACCACTTTTTATGACGTCTATTGCGAAAACTACCACATGTATACTTGATTTTGTTACCGTCTATGTACTGAGCTTTGCTCATGACATACTTAAGAAACACTTCTACGCCTGCCTTGAAATCGTCACTCACACCAATTCAGCTCTCGTGTTGCCATTTGTACATCTATGTACGATCAACAAAGTAATAATGTATCGCAGATTGGATGTAAAAATCTGTATTGTAAGACAAAGTAAACAGAATTGCAATTAAGAATAGTCCGATACCGACCCCCCTACTTCGTCGCTCTACTTTTTCTGCTTCTCAAGAAGGCCCCCTCTCTGAACTCCTTCTACTCCCTGCTTCTCATTCGACTCTCTCAGCCTCCTATTTTGCATCATATGATATCCACCTCCACCAAAGCCTAGAGAAGTGTGAAAATATTTGTCACAACATGCACCCTGATTAGGGACACGAGCACATGGGTACGTCTAGTCTACGCCACAGAATCGACGGTAGATCGCTGTATAGGTCGTCTATAAATACTACAACTAAACAGTATAAGGGTACATGTCATCTCCGCACGAAGGAATATAATATGGCATAACTCAATCATATGATAAAACTAGGATAGATAGCACGAAATGGAAATATGATAGAAGTGAAAACAGAAAATGAGTTCAGGATCCAACACAGCTCAGAGATATAAACAATATCACAGAGTCACAAAATATAATATAGAATACTACAGTCTAAAAGCACTAGCTGGATCGCAGTCCAGGCAAACCTAACTAAGCTATACTACTCTGGGTGTGCAAAGTCTAGTGGCTCAACTAACAGGCCACAGTCCTGGACTAAGTCTCCATCTATCTCGACCCCATAGTAGGTCGAGCAGTCTGCCTCAGAATCATCTCTAATATATCAATGGTATCCTGTCAGAAAAATGAGCAAGTACAAACACTAACATCAGTTCCATATGAATTGACAAATTCTATAAGAGACAATTATAATAAAATACAAGACAAAGATATATGATGACTTGGGAGCTATTTGGAAGCCGAGTTACAACCCGTAAACCAAACAAGGACGGGGGTTGTAACCCTTCTCTCGAACATAACTTAGCCTCCAATCAAGGTTTAGCATAAGATCATGTAGAACATGTGATTACTGAATATCATAACATGGTGAGAAAAGTACTGAATGTAGAACTGAGCAGGATATATGATGTGATAAAATAAATACAAAATGTGCCATGAATTATTAGAGGATTATGTGATTGACTTGTTAAAGTTACAGGACAGGCTATCCACTTGTGTCACGACCCGCACCCTAGAGTAAGGGCACGAGAAGTGGGTACGTCCAGCCTACGCCGCAGTGTCGGCGGTAGAACGCGGTCCTAGGTCACAACATCTAACAATAAAATGCTAAGCAGTTTATACTCCCCAAATGGGGGTGACATAGCAGAATGTAAACTCAATCACAACTAAGGAAGAAGAAGTAAAGATATGATATAGAATCTCAAAATGAAGTACAGATAATCAGAAGAGTCTAAGTGTCTAAGATAACATCTCAGTAAACATCCTGAAAACAAAGCCTCAACTACAGAATATAAAAGAATATATACATCTCAAAATAACAACTGAAAGTCAAAAACAATGCTGAAAAGAAAGATAAAGCCTAGCTGTCTAGCCTAGACTATGGGAGTAACATCCTGTACTGCAGCTGGGTCCTCCAGAGGAACCAGGTCGCAGGTGTCGTCTAAGCCTGCTCCATAATAGGTGGTACATAGGGCCTCATCCTCATCCTCTGTAATATTTTCAACAGGTCCAGTCAGGACAGGAGCGCGCACAGTATATCTCATGCAGTTCATATCAAGGCAGGAAATATAAAGCAAGCAATAGAGTAAGATACATGAAACGCTGTAAGAAGATGTACATGAAAACAGGAGAGATATTTGATAACTGGAAATATATACATGATAAGTATGAACTGTAAGTGACTAGTGATGTAGAGTACGAGATGGCATGCAATTGGCTTAGGTTGTACATGATGAACATGAAAAGTAACAGAGTGTACATGATGGTAAATCACATGACCATTTATACTCACCCCTACCCACAATCAATACACAAGCATCTAGTCCAGTTACGTTACGTACATGATGTTTTGGTTACACAGAAAATACATGAGAAAATATGAGCGTACATGAAAGAACATGAAAGTACATGAACGTACATGAAAGAACATGAGAGAACATGAGTGTACATGAATAACGCAGAAACAAGGAATACATGATGTACATGAAACACATGTCATAAAGTATCCGATGCGACCGCTAAGGGGGATAACATCCCAAGAAGAGATCCATATAGTACCAATCCATGATGATAACGCGACAGCATCAAGTAAAAGTAATCTAGAGCGAGAATATAAATCATGACAAGTATGAAACGATCAGAGAATGTACTCGCCTGATAACTGAATGTCCGAAGAGGATGTACTGCCTGAGGAGAGGTGTCTGTCTCCTAATCAGAGCAACACAAGTCATGATGTATACAAGGGGTTAAAATTGAATTGTACAATGCATCTATATGATTTTCTAGGTCAATCTAGGTCAAGTCAACCCTAGTCAACTTCAGGCAACTATCTAGTCAAAGCTAGGTCAACTTGGTCAACCTAGACTCAATCAAGTCTCACTAGGCCTAACCAAGCCTAGTCTAGCAATCACACACCAATCACAAACCATTATAGGCTATCCACATATTATACTTATAGGCATATATTAGGCTACATACAATTCCTGCATACCTTCAACACACACACATATATATATATATATATATATATATATATATATATATATATATATATATATATATATATATATATACATATGGAGATAGAGAGATAAAGAGCTAGCATTGTGTAGAGGCTATGTGGTTAGTGTGTGTGTACATGAAGGTGTATAGCAAGAATGGTTCAACACTAGCTAACTAATCATGGCATCTACTGTATATTCCTACACCTATATACATTCACATATAATGCATACATATATACATAGATATATAGAGAGGGCTAAGGGTATACATGTACGTGTATGCGGTGAGAGGGGTTGATAGTGTAATGTCCAAGGTGCCACTATAGTAGGTTAATAGGCATGAATGTTCAGGAATTTAACAGCTCAGTTATTCAAATTCAGGAATCAAATTTGATATACAACCTAAAATCTAAATCTTAATTTAGTTAATGCACAACAGTGATACATTCAACCAATCACAATTCAAAACCCAATTCTCAGCTTTGTGTAAATGTGTTTGTGTGTGTGTATAACATTGTGTCTCAGTTTTCAAAATAATGTGTGTGTGAGCATGTGTGTGTATGTTTGAATTAGGATACATGTGTGTGTGTTTGGATATGTAGGCAGTTTATATGGACTGAATGGACCATGGGCTGTGCAATGGAAAGTAGGGACTGTCAACATGTCATTGAACTGAACTATAGGTTGAACACATCTACAAGGGAACTGGGACTGAACAAAATAGGCCAAGGGGCTGACCTCAAAGCAATGGTTGATACAACCCCAAAATCAGTGTAAAATTTTCAGTTTTGTTCAGCTATTGCTGAATAGGCAAGGAATGAAAATCAGTGCATTCAAAATAGTTAAGAAACTGAACCCAGTTTCAGTTTTTATATTCCCACAGTTATATTACACATAGTTATATTCCCACAGTTTCAATATCAGTATATCCCCCAGTTTCAGTTTCAAATCGAATTCAAATACTCACCAAAAAGCCCAAGAATTGAACCACAGTAATATTACACATAGGAAATTCTCAGATTCATGTAGACACAGGTAAAAAATCTCAGAAATCATCAAAACCATTTACCAATTTAACACCCAAAATCTCAGTTTCAGATTTCATATTGAAAACAGAATTTAAACCCCTCATTCGAAATCCAAAACTAGAACTCAAACCTAAACAATACATGAAACACAACTGGGAACTTATCAAAACTCCCCCAGGTAATGTATTAACTCATTATTAACATTTAATTAACAATTTAAAATATCATTTGAATTCTGTTTATGAAGAACAAACATGGTATCAGTGAATATTTGGAAAAAACCCAAATTCGAAATCAAAACATGGTAAAAATCCAATGTAAAGGTTGGTAAACAATGTGTCATGCATACACGTGTCAAACATGGTGTTTGTGTCCAAACAAGTGGACACAAACGTGTCCAAAACACAAATTACACTGAATATGATAACACTGCACAGGCAGCCTCGTGCACGTGTTCACCTAGGTCTAGGATACGACACAGGCGTCCACGTGTCTCGTGGTCACGTATCCAGGTCCACCTAGGGTTAGGGTACGTGTCCAACACCCTGATACGTGTCCACGTGTCGTGTAGAAAGGACACGAGATGCGTATCAGAGACCTAAAATCGTGCATTCAGACCGCATCGTGCACGCGGTCGAGTGTCTCGTGCTCACGACACAGGACACGACTCACCACGTGCTCGTGTCCATGTATATGCCAAGTGATGGGCTACACGCTCGTGTCACCACGAGATGTCCACGTGGCGTGTCCGTACGACACGACACGCTCGAAGTTGGCTCTGTGCGTGTGTGCACAATGCAGTATAAAACCCGTGTTCGTGTCAGAGCTCTCTCGACACGACACGAGAGGTCGTGATATTTGAGGGGGGGCCTGTCAGTGATGTCCCCCTCCTCTGTGTCAATTTGCACGTGTCTTCATGACGTGTCGTGTCCAAAAATTTGGTCGAGTAGCAGGGGAAGTAAACCGGGTGTCGTGCAGTGAGTTCGTGTCCGTTTTGGACACGGACAGGACACGAATCCTAGCTCAGTTTTAGGGTTCTGTGATCTACACCTATAGGGCTAGAAGATTGTGCAATTTGTTTTCGAAAATAATAACATTTAATTTACAGAGACAATTCATCAAACACTTACATTAAAACCTAGATACGTGTCCGATACGGACACCTAACCCAATCTATTTCCTACCAAACTTAGCCTATAGGTCCCTGGTACCTAGATGCATGCATTCATGAAGAAAAAAAATAGAAATTTAACTATGTATGAGGGTATTTACCTATTGAGTGAAAACTTAATGAAAACCTAGAATAGGGGGGGTGTCCTCTTCACTTGGTGATGCCAAATGCTTGTGCAACCTTGCTAGCTAGCTCCCTTTAGCACCCTCAATGGTAGGGGATCCCAATGCAAGAAACTAGGCTCAATTTGGAGTTGATTTGGATATTTGGGGAGGAATTGGGAAAGAACACTAAAGGAGGCAATTAAAATGAATTAAAAATGATGCAAATAATTAATAGGTTGTATTTATAGAGGGGAAATGTATGATGGCTGCCATTAAGTTAGGGTTAGGGTTTAGGATGAGTGTCTAAGGTTTCTCCAAAAATTCCTAGGCAATCTAATGGCTCATAACTAAAGTAGCCTCCTTTAACCTTTAGCCTAAAATATCTCTTTAACAAATATCTAGATATTACACTAATGTGATTACTTAATGAAACCCTCTAACTTAGACTCTAGGGTCATGATTAACAATCTAGATTAGGCTAACTTCTGGGTCAAGTCTCAAATAATTTAACTAACACATATTTAATTAATATAATTTACAATTTCACAAAAGTGTCAAAATGACCAAAATACCCCTAGGCTTAAAAGTAGAAATTTGAAATCCTAAACACATGATTAGGTCTCCTTGGTCATGATTAGTCTTCAAGGTCATGCATGACTAAGGTTACACTAGCAAAACACCAATTTCACATTTCACTCAATTAAATAGTTTTAAAATAACTAAAAATTACCAAAAATTATATCATGACTAAAATCAAATATTTTAATGATTTAAAATACAAAAGTTCAAATTTACCCTTATTTTAGAAAAGTGGGTGTTACAAGTCTACCCCCCTTAAAAGAATTTCGTCCTCGAAATTAAGATGGTCATACTTCTTCTAGAGTCGTCCCCAACAATCGTGGTTTCAGAACTTCCCTAAATCCTATAATTTAAAAGAATGGCATACAGGGTGATGGCATATAGTGGCATTTGAAAGTCTCATCTAGATATACTAGTCATGCTAAACCCAAACGGTCATAGGACATCAAAACATACAAGCAATCTGGGGTGCTAAACTGGAAAAGTTACAGAAACAACAAATCATCAAGGCTGTAATGCAGTCTATTATTCTATATGAAAACTGGTAAATATAAACAACAGAGAACCAACTACAAGGGTCCCTACTCTAAAGCCAGGGCTATACTATTATTCCTAAGATAAAGGCCTAATCACAACTCATCAAATCATCATACTAAGAAAGAGTTTATAACTAATGAATTTCTACAAGGAATTAGACTAGTCAACTAAAGTTATCCCTACTCCTAAGTTATTTGATGATGGAAAACAATTTTTTTACAGAAGAGAAATGAAAGAGGTGATACTTTAAAAACCTTCAAGATATAATCTGATAATCACATGCGTCTGTCCAAAATTATGATACCCAGAATCTTCGCCACGCTAGTAAGCAAGGCTGCAATGAACAGTAGAGTCCATAACTGGGGTATGTATCTCTATGATCATGTCGTCTGGAATCCTCGCTATGTCGACTAGTATAGCTGCGAGAAATTCCAATCTCTTGATCAAGATATGTACATCCGAAGTCAGGTCCCTATGTTCTTGCCACGCCGGCTAATATAGCTGCGGTAAACTCTAGGTTCCATAATAAAGTAGACGTTTTACCATCCATGTTATTTTCGTCAACATATGTTATCAGAAGATATCGTAACTTGGGTCATAAAATTTATCTCGATAAGAAAAATCAAATCAACAACGATCCATCAAAATCAAATTCAAATATAAAGGAGTAAGGGTAAATCAAACAAGAGAAAAGGATTTCAAATTTGAAGTTCAGAATGAGATTCTCAAGGGTCATCCCAGGAATCTCTCAAGGAATTCTAACTGTGATTGAGTACCTCTCATTCTAATACCTTACTTCCTATATTCTATCACAGGTGCACAGTAGTACAACTAACCGTCGTACTACCACGACTTCGCACAAATGCGAATCTCGACCTGCATGGGCCACCACTAAAAACGTGTCACGACCCGCACCCTAGAGTAAGGGAACGAGAAGTGGGTACGTCCAGCCTACGCCGCAATATCGACGGTAGAACGCTGTCCTAGGTCACAACATCTAACAATATAATGCTAAGCAGTTTATACTCCCCGAATGGGGGTGACATAGCAGAATGTAAACTCAATCACAACTAAGGAAGAAGAAGTAACGATATGATATAGAATCTCAAAATGAAGTATAGATAATCAGAAGAGTCTAAGTGTCTAAGATAACATCTCAGTAAACATTCCGAAAACAAAGCCTCAACTACAGAATACAAAAGAATATATACACCTCAAAATAACAACTGAAAGTCAAAAACAATGCTGAAAAGAAAGATAAAGCCTAGCTGTCTAGCCTAGACTATGGAAGTAACATCCTGTACTACAGCTGGGTCCTCCAGAGGAACCAGGTCGCAGGTATCGTCTAAGCCTGCTCCGTAATAGATGGTACATAGGGCCTCATCCTCATCCTCTGTAATATTTTCAATAAGTCCAGTCAGGACAGGAGCGAGCACAGTACATCTCATGCAGTTCATATCAAGGCAGAAAATATAAAGCAAGCAATAGAGTAAGATACATGAAACGCTGTAAGAAGATGTACATGAAAACAGAAGAGATATTTGATAACTGGAAATATATACATGATAAGTAAGAACTGTAAGTGACTAGTGATGTAGAGTACGAGATGGCATGTAATTGGCTTAGGTTGTACATGATGAACATGAAAAGTAACAGAGTGTACATGATGGTAAATCAGATGACCATTTATACTCACCCCTACCCACAATCAATACACAAAGATCTAGTCCAGTTATGTTACGTACATGATGTTTTGGTTACACAGAAAACACATGAGGAAACATGAGCGTACATGAAAGAACATGAAAGTACATAAAAGTACATGAAAGAACATGAGAGAACATGAGTGTACATAAATAATGCAGAAACAAGGAATACATGATGTACATGAAACACATGTCATAAAGTATCCGATGCGCCCGCTAAGGAGGATAACATCCCAAGAAGAGATCCATATAGTACCAATCCTTGATGATAATGTGACAGCATCAAGTAAAAGTAATCTAGAGCGAGAATATAAATCGTGACAAGTATGAAACGATCAGAGAATGTACTCGCCTGATAACTGAATGTCTGAAGAGGATGTACTGCCTGAGAAGAGGTGTCTGTCTCCTAATCAGAGCAACACAAGTCATGATGTATACAAGGGGTTAAAATTGAATTGTACAATGCATCTATATGATTTTCTAGGTCAATCTAGGTCAAGTCAACCCTGATCAACTTCAGGCAACTATCTAGTCAAAGCTAGGTCAACTTGGTCAACCTAGACTCAATCAAGTCTCACTAGGCCTAACCAAGCCTAGTCTAGCAATCACACACCAATCACAAACCATTATAGGCTATCCACATATTATACTTATAGGCATATATTAGGCTACATACAATTCTTGCATACCTTCAACACATACATATATATATATATATATATATACATATGGAGATAGAGAGATAAAGAGCTAGCATTGTGTAGAGGCTATGTGGTTAGTGTGTGTGTACATGAAGGTGTATAGCAAGAATGGTTCAATACTAGCTAACTAATCATGGCATCTACTGTATATTCCTACACCTATATACATTCACATATAATGCATACATATATACATAGATATATAGAGAGGGCTAAGGGTATACATGTGCGTGTATGCGGTGAGAGGGGTTGATAGTGTAATGTCCAAGGTGCCACTATAGTAGGTTAATAGGCATGAATGTTCAGGAATTTAACAGCTCAGTTATTAAAATTCAGGAATCAAATTTGATATACAACCTAAAATCTAAATCTTAATTTAGTTAATGCACAACAGTGATACATTCAACCAATCACAATTCAAAACCCAATTCTCAGCTTTGTGTAAATGTGTTTGTGTGTGTGTATAACATTGTGTCTCAGTTTTCAAAATAATGTGTATATGAGCATGTGTGTGTGTGTTTGAATTAGGATACATGTGTGTGTGTTTGGATATGTAGGCCTGAATGGACCAAGGGCTGTACAATGGAAAGTAGGGACTGTCAACATGTCATTGAACTGAACTATAGGTTGAACACATCTACAAGGGAACTGGGACTGAACAAAATAGGCCAAGGGGCTGACCTCAAAGCAATGGTTGATACAACCCCAAAATCAGTGTAAAATTTTCAGTTTAGTTCAGCTATTGCTGAATAGGCAAGGAGAAGTAAACCGGGTGTCGTGCAGTGAGTTCGTGTCCGTTTTGGACACGAAAATGACACGAATCCTAGCTCAGTGTTAGGGTTCTGTGATCTACACCTATAGGGCTAGAAGATTGTGCAATTTGTTTTCGAAAATAATAACATTTAATTTACATAGATAATTCATCAAACACTTACATTAAAACCTAGATACGTGTCCGATACGGACACCTAACCCAATCTATTTCCTACCAAACTTAGCCTATAGGTCCCTGGTACCTAGATGCATGCATTCATGAAGAGAAAACAGAAATTTAACTATGTATGAGGGTATTTACCTATTGAGTGAAAACTCAATGAAAACCTAGAATAGGGAGGGTGTCCTCTTCACTTGGTGATGCCAAATGCTTGTGCAACCTTGCTAGCTAGCTCCCCTTAGCACCCTCAATGGTAGGGGATCCCAATGCAAGAAACTAGGCTCAATTTGGAGTTGATTTGGATATTTGGGGAGGAATTAGGAAAGAACACTAAAGGAGGCAATTAAAATGAATTAAAAATGATGCAAATGATTAATAGGTTGTATTTATAGAGGGGGGAAATGTATGATGGCTGCCATTAAGTTAGGGTTAGGGTTTAGGATGAGTGGCTAAGGTTTCTCCAAAAATTCCTAGGCAATCGAATGGCTCATAACTAAAGTAGCCTCCTTTAACCTTTAGCCTAAAATATCTCTTTAACAAATATCTAGATATTACACTAATGTGATTACTTAATGAAACCCTCTAACTTAGTCTCTAGGGTCATGATTAACAATCTAGATTAGGCTAACTTCTAGGTCAAGTCTCAAATAATTTAACTAACACATATTTAATTAATATAATTTACAATTTCACAAAAGTGTCAAAATGACCAAAATACTCCTAGGCTTAAAAGTAGAAATTTGAAATCCTAAACACATGATTAGGTCTCCTCGGTCATGATTAGTCTTCTAGGTCATGCATGACTAAGGTTACACTAGCAAAACACCAATTTCATATTTCACTCAATTAAATAGTTTTAAAATAACTAAAAATTACCAAAAATTATATCATGACTAAAATCAAATATTTTAATGATTCAAAATACAAAAGTTCAAATTTACCCTTATTTTAGAAAAGTGGGTGTTACAACTTGGTCCGACAATCACATAAAAATTACTGAAAAGGGTCATGCCGGCCAACTTGGGTAACGAGCACAAGAAATAAGATCTCGCTACACCCTACGTGAGGTGAGAGTGGCAAAAGCACAAGAATATAGTGACATGGTGTCTTTGATCACATAGCCCCTAATAATTCTCCATCCCCGAATAGTATAATGGATCCGGACTTAACACGTCATGACACGGGATTTTCTAAGAGGGTAGCAAGTCCCCTTAGGAGTCGGTGTCTATACAAGTACAGGTAACAAGACATGAAATAGACCAATATACCAAGAAAATCTAGGAACAACATCTCATGTCATGATCCAACATATACTAGTCCGTGAACCATCGTGTCTGGAAATCAAGTAAGACACTACAACTAAATCGGATATAGCAGATATCAAGATAATAAAAACTATCAGTGAATGTACTTGCCTGTGGTCCTGAGCTGATAAGGTGAACAGATGCTCAGAGTAATCACAGACCTAAAGATGAGATACTATAAGTCAAAACAGGGTTTAATAATGAAAGGGAAACTAATTAAGTCATGATATGCAAGTCTAAGTCAAACTCGGTCAAACTAGGACATACTAGGCCAAACTAGGTCATATTAGGTCATACTAGGTCATACTAGGTCACAGAAAGTCAATCCAAGTCAAACTAGGTCAAAGGTTGACTTACAGTTGACTTTTGGTCAACTGGTCAACCCTAGTCAACTCTAGGTCAACCCTAGGTCAAACTAGGCTAATGTTGACCAACTGTTGACTTTCAGTCAACTGGTCAACTCTGGTTTGGTTTCGAGTCAATTCTAGTCACTTTTAAGCTATATTTGACTTTCGGTTGACTTTTGTTGACTTTTGGTCAAAACGGTCAACCGAGGTCAAAACTAGTCTAAGAGCACTAATCCTAACCATTACCAACCAAGACAGTCAATTTCTAACTATATCCTAACACCTTAGATTCATACCTTAACTTCTAGATAATTACCTTAACCTTACATATTACCCTTCACAAAGTATTCACAATACCTTGCCCCGATACATAAGCAACCCTTCATAACCTTGGTAGACTGACCTAGGCTTCTTAGGGTAGCTAGACACTAACCTATCTAGATATTACCAACCCAGAAATCTAGGTATCTAGCCCATCCAGTCCATCTTATCCCTATGTTGGTAACTCTCAAAATTACCTTAAAGTATCATGAGACACCCTATGGTATCTTGAGATACCACTCTCCTAACACTATCCAACCATACTAGCTCTATTAGGATACTAACTTATCTAGTACACTCACTAAACACACCCCACTAGGTCCACAACTCTCAAATCTAACATCTCGTATCCTAACTTATACTAACATATAAGCTAATATCTACTAACAATCCTAACTAATATAGGAAAATGGCTAAATGGAAGGGGGCTAAATTCTAAAGGAAACAAGGAATTAAATGGATTAAAACTAAAAGCTTAAAAGCTTAAAAAGCTGTCAATAAGCTGCTGCTGAAAAGCTGATGCTTATTACAATGCTTATGCTGCTGCTTATGAACACTGCTTGCAAAAACTGATGCTCTGCTTACAGAAGTTGCTGCTGCTGCTTTTGCTGCTCCTTTTTGCTGCTTTTGCTTATTGCTTATCAATCTATTATATATATATATATATATATATATATATATATATATATATATATATATATATATACACTCAATAATATAAATACTTGTATATATATTATGATACATGGAGAAAAATATAATGACAAGCAATAACACATCACTAACATATAAAAATCTAATATTAAAACATGTATTAAATTATTTAAACACAAGTGTCCAATATTGGAGGTTTCCCACATTGACACAAAGCACAATAAGGACACTCCTAATAGCTCCAAATGGACACGAAATGGACACAAATGGAGACACAACCATGGGGTCATTTCTATAGGTCCAAAATAATCCTATATGCATGTAGGATTGAAATAGAGGGTAGATTTTACCTTCCGGAAGGTAAAATCCAAAGGAACTCCTTCCGATACGGCACCGACACGAAGGGATCTCCAAATGGACACGAACCAAAGCCAAATCCTTCCAAACTTGGCTAGCACCCTCTCTTCATGGAGTAAAGAAGAAATGAAGAAGATTTGGTAGAAGAAAGGATTGATTTGGAGATGAAATCAATGGAGGTTCCTCTCAAATTTGGGGAAGAACAAGAGAAAGAATATTTGTGGATAAAACAAATGAGGATGGTTCATCCCTATCCCCTCCTATTGTGGCCGGCCAAGAAATGGCAAGGTGTCCCCTACATGTAAAGTCTAATATACACCCCCCCACTTGTCCTATTGGTTTTAATTAAAATTAGGTTTTAGTTTGAGGGTAATTTAGTCTAGTTTAAGTCTCTAATTAATCCAACCTCGTCATGAATATTTAGTCTAACCATACTAACTTAAATATTGTCATGTGGACCATGTCTAACTAATGAGTGGGTCCCACTAGAGTCAAAACTACCCCGGGTCTCCGTTACAAGTCGGATTGAGTTAAAATTCGAACCCGACTCAAATAACCCCAAAACAATATCATAAATAATAAAATAAATCCAAAAATATTCTTAAATGAAAAATGACCAAAATATCCCTATTCTTGAAAACTGGGGGTGACAAATCTATCCACCTTAAAAAAAATTTGTCCTCGAAATTAAAATAAAGCAATCACAGAAAACACATGCAGAAAAAAAATCCTATTCAAATACTTTTCAAAAATCACCAAAAAAAATCTTTGAGGCACATCAAACATTTGTAAAGAAAAACTGATACGTGTCTGATACGGACACAAAACCAACACAAAATAACTCCTATCAAAAGTAAAATTTTACAATCACCAATGCAATAAATATCAAAATAATTTAAAGAGGTCAATTGACCAAAATATCCTTAGGCCAGAAATGACATTAAAATATCCTAATCACATGGTTAGGTTTTAGGTCAAGCAGTCTCTAAGGTTTCACTAGCAACATATCAAAATCACAAGTCATGGCTTTAATAGTTTTAAAATGATAAAATAAAAAAATCTCTAAAATCATATCATGATTTAAATATCAATAAATAAATGATTAAAATTATAAAAGTCAAAATTACCCTCAATTTAAAAATCATGCAGTTCGAGAATAATATACGTCTGTCCAAAATCATGATACTCAGAATCTTCGTCATGCTAATGAGCAAGACTACGATATTCACAGAGTCCTCGACTAAGGTACATACCTCTAGAATCATGGTATTTAAAATTTTTGTATTACCGCATGCTTGGTCGCGAAAATCTTAAATTCTCACACCCGAGAAATACGCCCATAATTCGACTATATGTCCTCACTATGCTTGCTAACATGACCATAGAAGACTCTAAAATCCCATAATCGAGGCAACCTAGCCCATACGACGTATCTCAGAGAAAAATCAAAATCATATCACAAGAATAACAGAACAAATTGATCAATTAACAAGGAACATATAGAATCGAATTTCAAGACAGTTATAAGGAGGAAATACAGAAATGGAATCGAAGATTGGAACCAACAATCTGCCCTGCTACTGCCTGTGTGTCCTCGACTGTTATGGCAAAAGCTCGCCCCTGCTGGCCTCCCCTAGCCTGCTGTACTCTGTCCTGGCCTGCCTGTCTGGCTGTACGAGCAGCACAATTCTTCATCAGGTGATCTGAAGCTCCACAGAATAAATAAACTCCTAGCCTCATCCTACAAACCCTTCGGGTGTGCCCCGGCGTCCCGTAGAAAACACACTACATAGCCTACCTCTGGCCCTGACCCTGCTGCTAGTAGGCATGTTCTGGTGCCTGCTGAAGCTGTAACTGAGGCTGCTGCTGAATCTGCCTCTGCTGGAAGTGAGGGCGCTTTGCCAGCCCCGTACTAGAGCTCGCACCAAGAACATTGCTGCCCCTCTTCGGCTTGAGGCCGAATTCCTCCTCAGCTATCTGTGCCTCCATCAGTATCTGCTCGAAGGTCGTATCGCGTCGCCCGGAAGTACGAGTGCGAACCACATGAATGAAGCCCCTCCGGAACTTGCGGGCCTTATATCCCTCATTCTGGATCAGGTCTGGAGCAAACCTACTCAAACGAAAGAACTATGCTGTATACTCGTCCACCGACGAGTTCTCCTGCTGCTGAACTGGGGTACCCTGAACTGTACCCGAGACTACCCTCTTGACTGCTGCCATCGCCAGCTGGTAGGAGTTCTCCATACTCTGTTATAGCACCTCTGTCTGGCGGTAGGATACGTCAGCCTGATGCTGCTGTGCCTCTGCCTGGGCCTTCTGGGTCTGCATCATCTGTTGTAGAAGGGCTATCATCTGCTGTGCATCCGTCGGTAGCGAAGGCGACGGTGAAAGAGTCTCAAGAATGACTATGGATGGTCCCACAGTTGGAGGTGGAAGACCTCCTGGAACCGTCGCTGCTACTCCCGCTTGAAGGACAGGAACTGAGGTGGCAACTCCCTCAACTGCAGCTCCTGCAGCCGGAGGTGGAAGTCCTACCGGATCGGGCCTCTCTGGAACAACACTAGGTCCTGCTGCCTGAAAGCGAGTAATCATCATCCTGAGGATAGATTAAAACAAGGAATCAATATAGCACATGATAAGGAGTATCAAGGAAGGACAATTGAATTCAATGCAAGAAGAGTTGTCATGGTAATCAAAAGATCAAAATTTTCCTAAAATGTGATTGAGTAACTCCTATCATATCCTAGATCATATGTCCTAGTCGCAGGCTCGTAATTAGTACTCTAAGTCGAGCACCATTACGAGATCGTACTAATTATGACATCGACCAGCGTGGGCCACCAAAAAAATGTGTCACGACCCGCACCCTGATTAGGGACACGAGCACGTGGGTACGTCCAGCCTACGCCGTAGAATCGGCGGTAGAACACTGTATAGGTCGTCTATAAATACTACAACTAAACAGTATAAGGGTACCTGTCATCTTCGTACGGAGGAATATAATATAGCATAACTCAATCATAAGATAAAACTAGGATAGATAGCACGAAATGGAAATATGATAGAAGTAAAAACAGAAAATAAGTTCAGGATCCAACACAGCTCAGAGATATAAACAACATCACAGTCACAAAATATAACATAGAATACTACAGTCTAAAAGCACTAGCTGGATCGCAGTCCAGGCAAACCTAACTAAGCTATACTACTCTGGGTGTGCAAAGTCTTGTGGCTCAACTAACAGGCCACAGTCCTGGACTAAGTCTCCATCTATCTCGACCCCATAGTAGGTCGAGCAGTCTGCCTCAGAATCATCTATAATATGTCAACGGTATCCTGTCAGAAAAATGAGCAAGTACAAACGCTAACAGCAGTTTCATATGAATTGACAAATTATATAAGAGACAATTATAATGAAATACAAGACAAAGATATAGGATGACTTGGGAGCTATTCGAAATCCGAGTTATAACCCGCAAACCAAACAAGGACCGGGGTTGTAACCCTTCTCTCGAACATAACTTAGCCTCCAATCAAGGTTTAGCATAAGATCATGTAGAGCATGTGAGTACTGAATATCATAACATGGTGAAAAAATATACTGAATGTAGAATAGAGCAGGATATATGATGTGATAAAATAAATATAAAATATGCCATGAATTATTAGAGCATTATGTGATCAGCTTAGGAAAGTTACAAGACAGGCTATTCACTTGGCCCGACAATCACATGAAAATCACTGGAAAGGGTCATGCCGGCTAACCTGGATAACAAGCACAAGAAATAAGATCTCGCTACACCCTACGTGAGGTGAGAGTGGCACAAGCACATGAATATAGTGACAGGGTAGCTTTGATCACATAGCCCCTAATAATTCTCCATCCCCAAATAATATAATAGATTCGGACATGACACGTCATGACACGTGATTTCCTAAGAGGGTAGCAAGTTCTCCTAGGAATCGGTGTCTATACAAGTACAGGTAATAAGACAAAATGTACCAATATACCAAGAAAATCTAGGAACAACATCTCATGTCATGATCCAACATATACTAGTCTGTAAACCATCATATCTGGAAATCAAGTAAGACACTACAACTGAATCGGATATAGCAGATATCAAGACAATAAAAACTATCAGTGAATGTACTCGCTTGTGGCCCTGAGCTGATAAGGTGAACATATGCTCAGAGTAATCATAGACCTAAAGATGAGATACTATAAGTCAAAACAGGGTTTAATAATGAAAGAGAAACTAATTAAGTCATGATATGCGAGTCTAAGTCAAAATAGGTCAAACTCGGTCATACTAGGCCAAACTAGGTCATATTAGGTTATACTAGGTCACAGGAAGTCAATCCAAGTCAAATGAGGTCAAACTAGGTCAAAGGTTGACTTACAGTTGACTTTTGGTCAACTGGTCAACCCTGTTCAACTCTAGGTCAACCCTAGGTCAAACTAGACTAATGTTGACCAACTGTTGACTTTCAATCAACTGGTCAACTCTGATTTGGTTTCGGGTCAATTCTAGTCACTTTTAGGCTATGTTTGACTTTCGGTTGACTTTCGTTGACTTTTGGTCAAAACGGTCAACCGAGGTCAAAACTAGTCTAAGAGCACTAATCCTAACCATTACCAACCAAGACAATTAATTTCTAACTATATCCTAACACCTTAGACTCATACCTTAGCTTCTAGGTAATTACTTTAACCTTACCTATTATCCTTCACAAAGTATTACCAATACCTTGTCCCGATACATAGGCAACCCTTACTAACCTTGGTAGACTAACCTTGGCTTCTTAGGGTAGCTAGACACTAACCTATCTAGATATTACCAACCCAAAAATTTAGGTATCTAGCCCATCCAGTCCATCTTATCCCTATGTTGGTCACTCTCAAAATTACCTTAAAGTATCATGAGACACCCTATGGTATCTTGAGATACCACTCTCCTAATATTATCCAACCATACTAGCTCTATTAGGATACTAACTTATCTAGTACACTTACTAAACACACCCCACTAGGTCCACAACACTCAAATCTAACGTCTCGTATCCTAACTTATACTAACATATAAGCTAATATCTACAAACAATCCTAACTAACAAATATCTAACAACTTGGTAGCAAACTCTATCTAACAAGGGCTAACTAATATGGGAAAATGGCTAAATGGAAGGGGGCTAAATTCTAAAGGAAACAGGGGATTAAATGGATTAAAACTAAAGGCTTAAAAGCTTAAAAAGCTGTCAATAAGCTGCTGCTGATTACACTGCTTATGCTGCTGCTTATGCTCACTGCTTGCAGAAACTGCTGCTGCTGCTGCTGCTGCTGCTTACAGAAGCAGCTGCTGCCGCAAGCTGCTGCTACTTTTGCTGCTGCTTTTTGCTGCTTTTGCTTATTGCTTATCAATCTTATATATATATATATATATATAAAAAAAAAAAAAAAATATATATATATATATATATATATATATATATATATAAAATATATATATATATATATATATATATATATATATATATATATATATATATTTTTGAGTGTATATATATCAATAATATACACTCAATAATATATATATATACACTCAAAAATATATATATATATATATATATATATATATATATATATATTTTATATATATATATATATATATATATATATATATATATATATATATATATATATATATATATATATATATATATATATATATATACACTCAATAATATAAATACTTGTATATATATTATGATACATGGAGAAAAATATAATAACAAGCAATAACACATCTCTAACATATAAAAATCTAATATTAAAACAGGTATTAAATTATTTAAACACAAGTGTCCAATATTGGAGGTTTCCTACATTGACACAAAGTACAACATGGACACTCCTAATAGCTCCAAATGGATATGAAATGGACACAAATGGAGATACAACCATGGGGGTCATTCCTATGGGTTCAAAATAATCCTATATGCATGTAGGATTGAAATAGAGGGTAGATTTTACCTTCCGGAAGGTAAAATCCAAAGGAACTCCTTCCGATACGGCACCAACATGAAGGGATCTCCAAATGGACACGAACCAAAGTCAAATCCTCCCAAACTTGGCTAGCCTCCTCTCTTCATGGAGTAGAGAAAAAATGAAGAAGATTTGGTGGAAGAAATGATTGATTTGGAGATGAAATCAATAGATTCCTCTCAAATTTGGGGAAGAACAAGAGAGAGAATATTTGTGGATAAAACAAATGAGGATGGCTCATCCCTATCCCCTCCTATTGTGGCCGGCCAAGTAATGGCAAGGTGTCCCCTATTTGTAAAGTCTAATATACCCTCCACTTGTCCTATTGGTTTTAATTGAGATTAGGTTTTAGTTTGAGGCTAATTTAGTCCAGTTTAAGTCTCTAATTAATCCAACCTAGTCATGAATAGTTAGTCTAACCATACTAACTTAAATATTGTCATATGGGCCATGTCTAACTAATGAGTGGGTCCCACTAGAGTCAAAACTACTCCGGGTCTCCGTTACTAGTCAGATTGAGTTAAAATTTGAACCCGACTCAAATAACCCCAAAACAATATCATAAATAATAAAATAAATCCAAAAATATTCTAAAATAAAAAATAAATAAAATACCCCTATTCTTGAAAATTGGGGGTGACAATATTAATATTAACCAAGGTTCACAGTATCGGTATCATTTACGATTGATACCATGAATCTCATGGCTTCCTCTACCAGAGCAAAATGTAAAACCAAACGTGAAGGAGAGCTTCATATTCAAAATATCAGAAGTAAAAAATTTTCAATTGGTGGTGGGACGAGCCAGAATCCTTTCGAATGGTGGTTGGATGCGCAAGGCCGGGGGTCGGGGGCGACGGTCTGGAGTAGGTCAGTATAGGATTTGGGTTTGGGTTTTGATCTATATCCCTCTCTCCCTTTCTCATTCTGTATGTATATATCGAGGTTTTGGGTCGGGCTTAGAAACGCTCGGGTATAGGGCTGCTACTGTGCTGGGAGGTTTTGGGGTTTTTGTTTTCTTTTTCTTATTATACTTCTTTTTCTATTTCGTTTTCTTAGTATTTATATATCCAATATCCATATATATATATATATATATATATATATATATATATATATATATATATATATATATATATATATATATATATATATATATATATTCCGTTCCGCAATATATATATATATATATATATATATATATATATATATATTTTGGAAAAAGGTAATTAATTTATTATAAACTCGGGGATCATACACTTAGTTGGTGCGCAGTGGCACCTTCAAACTTGATACATCATGCTCGATGTTGAGGATCACTCCTTTAATCGAGTTATATTTATATTCAAAGACTCGAGCATTTCGCTCTCTCCACACGTGCCAGACAGCCGCTGCCAATCTTATTCTAGCTTCAGTGTACCACTCTATCCCCCTTTGCTTGCCAGTCATGACGGCACGAAACACCTTCTCGTAGCCCACATCGCTGGGGAAGTTAACTCCTAAGTTCATCTCTTGCCTCCGCAGGATTTCTCTGGCTATCGTACATCCAAAAAACAAATGGTTGGATGTCTCGTCCTGCTGCCAGCATAGAACGCAACTATTATTCAGATTAAGGATGCCAAACCTGTCAAGTCTATCATTAGTGAGAAGGCGACCCAGCGTTAACTTGTATAAGCAAAGCTAAAATTTGCGAGCGGCTTGCTTGCACCATACCACATCCGCAAACTCCCATACATGGCCTACATCCCGCGCCTGGGATTAGGGCGTCCGAGTGCAGAATGCACCCGAGGATATATATATATATATATATATATATATATATATATATATATATATATATATATTGGTGTCCATTTTTTGAGGCCGCTAGCTTGGGACCGTGGCCGCCCCGCGACCACCCAGCCATCCCATGCCCACGGGAGGGCTCGAACTTGGGACCTCCCCCAAGTGAGCCCCCCTCCCTAACCACTTGTGTGTGTGTACATATATATATATATATATATATTTTACATATATATATATATATAATTTATTTTTATCAAAGGAACTTTATTGACGCATCAGGCACAAAATGATGAAGTCTATAAAAGTATACGCGACAAGCGCGAAAAGACTGCAGAAACAAAAAAGGCCAGTAGTAACAAAAAAGGCCAGTAGTAACAAAAAAAGGCTAGTTGGCCCAGAGCCTAGGTTAGGGCAGCGCCATCCAGAAGCGGTCCGAAGATTGTGTGCAGCGTCTGCTGATTTTTAGGATTTGTTGGAGGGCTTCCCTGATCAACTGTATGGGGGTTGTATTGACGTCCTTCGTACCTATATTTGTTCCGGTTCTTCCAGAGGACCCAAATTTCGACGGTTGCGATGATCTGATGCCCGTGAGAGGTACCCCAGCTGGCGAGTAGATCGTTGAAGCCCCCGGCCCGATGAACCTAGCTGCATCTGATAGAGAGGTTGGTCCACAACTGAGTAGCGAGGTTCCCGGTGAGCAGGATGTGTTCTGTAGTTTCTGAATGGTGCTCTGTGCAGTAGTGGCATCTCAAAGCAAGGCTGAAGCCGATGGAGGTAAGGGCGTCGTCGGTTGGTATCTTTCTGCGATGGGCTCTCCGGATAAGAATTGATCATTTATTGGGGATACAGGAGTGCCAAAAAGAAGCGATCAACAAGGATGGTACGTCGGTGCCTCTCACTACGATCCTGGTAGTTGCCATCGTAAAAGTGCCACCGGACATGGGAGACCACCACAGAGCGTCATGATCTCGTTGAGCTAGATATTCGCGACGACAAGGTTAGCCGTCGCCTCCGGCCCCAGCTAATCTCTGACCCGATCCCAAAGCCACCCTGAGCTGTCGTCCCATAAATTGCAGATCGTGCAATTTGGTGGGGCGGTCAGGGATAGCTGGAGGGCAACATTGCCGAGACAACGTTCGTGATATAGTGACGAGCTGCCGCTACCAAGCTGCAGGTGGATCAAAGGTTCCGTACGGGGAGAGGGTCGCATTATGCCATTCCTCAATTTTTTTTGTTCACTAGGCCTGCAAAGATTCCCGAATTAGATTTACCATACACTAGTAGGAACCCCAGGTAGGAGAACGGCGGGTAAGCGATGGAGAAGGAGGTCAGGTTGGCGAGAGTAGCCGAATGGTTCTTGTCGGTTTTGTGGTGGGTATAGATGGCGATTTTGTCAGTATTAATCCGTTGTCCGGAACATCTGGTGTATTTTTTCAGCGTTCTGCTAACCACCTCTACCGACCTGATGTCACCGGATGAGAAGATGAGGATGTCATCGGCGTATGCCAGATAAGTGATTAAAGGGCAGCCTGTAGTGGTATAAAAGTTGTAGAATCTAGGGTGTTAGCCATACTATTTAGGTTTCTGCTGAGCACTTTGGCTGCGATGATGAAGATGGTGGATGAGTGTTCCACCGAAGGGGTCGGCGAACCCAGGGATTAGATTATGTATTTTGGATTGGATTGGATTTTGTATTTTGGATTGTACATTTGCATTCTGGATTTTTTTATTTTTTTCAATTTAGTGACATTTTTAGCGACGTTTATGTTCGTCGCTAAATGTTAGCGACAAATGTAAACGTTGCTACTCTCGTCGCTAAATTATTGACGTAGCAAACAATCTGATGCCACCACATCGTCGCAAAGACGTCGTTAATGTGTCGCTAAGCGGCGACCACAAGAAAACGTCGCAAATAACGTCGCTATTTAGTGACGTTATGAGCGTCGCTATTTAGTGACGTTATGAGCGTCGCTACCTAGTCGCCATAGCGACGTTTTACGACATTTTCTCGATTAGCGACACACTTTTTTTCGTCGTTTATTAAACGTCGCTGAAAATGTCGCTAATTTAGTTTAGCGACGTTTTGGACGATATTAGCGATGTTTTGGAACGTCGCTAATCTAATAAATTTTTGTAGTGGGAGAATAGTTTGGTGTAGAAGTTAGCGGCTGCCACCTGGATGTTCTGCTGGTCTTTGAGTAAGATGTCATTGTCGTCGGAGATTTGGTGCAGATTAAGCTGATGACGGCGGCCTTTGACGCAAGCGTGGAAGAAACCAGAGTTTTTGTCACCCTCGACATCCCAGGTCAATTTGGCTTTCTGCTTCCAGAATTCCGTCTCGGCCTTTAGTCGGGACTTAAGGAGTGCTTTGGTAAGGTTAAGAGCGGCGCGGGCCTCTGAAGATCTGTGCGAGGCATACAGGATCTCATCGCGAGTGATGCCATCCTCTGCCTTCTTTATTGCTTGGAAAATGTTCCCAAACGCCAGTTTGCTCCACGTCGAGAGAGCACCCATGGTAGCTTTAAGTTTAGCTGCCATGCGAACGAGGGTGTCGGGGTTACTCGTCGAGCTCCAGGCGGAGGTCACGATGTTTCAGAATTATGGATGATAGCTCAAGAAGTCCAGAAAATGGAAAGGTTTCTTGATGATGCTAGTGTTGCTGCTGACCTCATTTAGGAGCAGGGCATGGTCTGATTCGGTGGTGTTAAGGTGAAGGAGGTTAGAGATGAGATCCATGTCGGACCAACGGTTGTTGACCATGGCTCGATCCAGATGAGAGTATTGTCTTTGTGCGCCTTTTTGCATGTTACACCAGGTGAAAGCGTAGCCGGAGAAAGGAAGGGGTTACAAGTGGGTGTTGAAAATAAAGATTTTGAAGTCATTCACGGCCGACTAGGGGGGCAGACTTCTCCTCTCTATACGAGATCGTGTTGAAGTCGCCAAGACAGAGCTACGGAAGGTTGTTGTGGTTGATGTGGGTGTCGGTCATGGTGTCCCAGAGTATCTTGCGTTCGACGACGTCACAGCTGCCGTACACAACGGAGAGGAGGGAACGGAATGTGAAAGAGGGGTGCTCTACCCAGCTGGTTAGTGCCTGTTTCGAGTCATGAACGATACCGAATTTTCATTCGACGGCGAAGAGGATCCAGATGTCATGGCACCCGACGACCACAGGCGGGAAGCCGAGTTGAAGCTGGATGGATTTGAGTTTTCTTTGAAGGATTTTGGGTTCGATGATAACTAATATGTCAACCCGGTAGATTTTCTTGAGGCTGATTATTCTTCTCAAGGTGGGTTTATTGGCCAGCCCTCTAACATTCTACGAGATAATATTAAGCATTAGGGTGGTTGCGGGGGGGTGAGTGTAGAGCTTTGTGGCTGATCTTGTGGTCATGGCCGTGGTCTCTTGGTTGTGTTTTTTCTTCTTGTTGTGGAAGATTTTGGGAGCTCACGGGGGCACAGCTGTGGTGTCCTCCGCAGCTTCGCACGTGCCTTGGGTGCCGGTAACCGGGGGGACTGCCTCTTTCTTAATCTCGGCCAACGTGCAGAGGGGATTGCTGAGGTCCAGGAAGCCGGCTTCCTTGGCTTGCTGAAGCCTGTCCGCGGGAACGATGCCAAGGGAGGCCAGGTCGTTCTTTTGGTCACTGCCGGAGATGAGAGGAGGGGTCTCAGTGGCGGAGAGGGCAGGGTGGATGATCAAAGCCAGCTGATTCACCTCCTCACTGACCGGAGGGACCATGTTGATCGGGTGCTCGACTGCACGCTTCTCGCGCGCATCGGGAGTGGTCTTGCTAAGAGGGGGTCTCTCCCTGTCGGCGTCAGGAGAAGGGAAAGAGGGGAGGATGTCGTGTCTATATATATATATATATATATATATATATATATATATATATATATATATATATATATAACCATATATATAACCAATATACATTCATATCTATATATATAATAAATCTCCATGAAATCTAAATAAATTCTCAATATTATATTTATCTAGTATATAATCTTTTATAGACAAATATATATTGTGTGTGTGTGTGTGTAAATTTATTTGACAATGAAATCAATAACCAATAATAATAAATAATTTTATTTAATAACAACAACAATATTAATAATAATAATAATCCTGATAACCACTAAAAATAAACAAATAGTAGGTATAGTAATTTTTGGTGAACCTAGCATGCACACTCTTTATTTGGCTCCAAAAAATCATACAAATATCCTAAAACTCCATTGGTATTCCTAATATCTATTTATACGTATAACTAATATTTAGTAAATATTTGTCGATTCCGAAAATAAATACGTAATACTTGTACATACCTAAAATATGTCTACATGGGTCTTTGGATGCACTAATCGTCTACATGGACTTTGGTTGGGTTCGGATCAAGTTCGGGCTAAATTGATACAACCAGATTTCCTAAAAGTCAAAATATTAATAAATAACTAATTAAATCATTTATAGGAGTCAAGTCACAACTTAGTTTGATTTTACTAGTTAGGATCGCTATGGCTCGGCCATCCCTACGATAGCTAAAACACTAGTCAAGGTACGCCACTGCACTATCCATGCCACAATTTCTAGTCATCTTGTACTCCAAAACCTAGCCATGACTAAAACATTCTATCGTAATAACAATTTAATTAAGTATTTATGAAATTACAAAAATTACCATTTAATTCAAAATAAATAATAATAAAAATATTTCTAAAATTTTGGGAAGAGGGGTTACACAAGGTTCCTCTACGTCAGTTGTTACGATAATAACATCTGTCATATTCGTAAATTTTTTTTATCATATTTGCCTTTAGTCTCGTCATTTTTTAGCTTCATGCAGTCCCGTATAAAATGACCCTTCTTGCCACAGTGATAGTAGCCCTCCCTGCGATCCACATTCGCAGGATCCCAAGAACTCCTCCGTGTACACACTTGTAACTTGATTCTTCCCTTCATGTGGAAAGCAACTAGAGATGACTCCTAAGGCGAGTCCATCTGCTTATGTCAGATCTCCTTGTCTAACAAGTTGCTTTAGACTGCCTCCATTGTGATGCCTCCATTTGGTGTGGGATTGCTTACCGACACCACCAATATCTTCTAGTATTCTGGCAGAGAACTCAAAAGCTTAAGGGCCTGAAGCTCATCGTCAACCACTATCTTCTTCACAGACAGCGGATTGATAATGCTCTGAACGTCATTTAGATGTTGTGCCATTGTGGCACCATCCTTGTACTTCGAGTTGACGAGTTGGTAAATAAGAAATGTCTTGTTGCCAGCCATATTTTGCTCGTACAACGAATACAATTTCTCATATAACTCTTTTATATAACTCTTCATAGAGATGTGATAAAATACCGAATCGTCTAACCATTGGTGAACGGATCCAACAGCCTTCCTATCCAATCGCTTTTAGTCATCAACAGACTTGTCCGATGACTTGGCACTATCGTCCTCCAACGGACCATGCAGGCTTCCAAATTGTCCAGTTCTCCCTTGTGAGGGTGATCATATGTGTGTTCATCTGCTCCGTAGATATGGTTGCATCTTTGCTCTCACGAACTTGAGAGCTTTGATAGTAGATATTGGGATTGAGTAGCGCCTATGAAGCGCTCTGATTCACATGTCTGAAACTGACCACAATAAAAACTACCCCAACCAATCCAAATATAATGAATCACTGTCTAACAAGAATACCAAGCCACATCAAACACAGTATATGGTTTGGTGACTGTGTCACCCAGACAAATTCTAATTTTATAACTTCTCAAAATATTATATAAGATTGAATAAACTATATATGTTAAACCCTTTGCCCAAAGCTTCAACCCACTCAACAAATTCAAGAAAAAACAGAATACTACATCTTGCAATCACTCATCCTACCCGTATCGATCTCCCTAAACGAGGTAAATAATTTTTCGAACAGATATTATTTTCTGTCTTGGATGATGCACTACCAAAATAAGTTATATTGGCGACGAATTTAGCGACGCAAGTCATATACGTCGGTAATATTTATGAATTTAGCGACGTCGTATAAAAATGTCGCTGAACGTCACTATCAGCGACGTTTAGCGACCGTTAGCGTCACACATTATGCTTTGGAAAGCTGATGTCGCGGTCTAGTCGCAGAACGTCACTGTTTTGTTTAACTCAGCGACATTTTACGACTCCACATTAGGGACGTCGCCAGTTTTTTATTGAATAGCGACGTTTAGCAACGTCCTTTGTGGACGTCGCAAAAACGTTTCATATAGGGATCCACCAGATCGATCTTTTATTTTCTTTCACCCAAAATTTTCAATCTCCCGCTCCCCAAATTTCTCTCCTCCTTTCTCTCTCCTCTCCGGGGACCCCTCCCTCCGGCGACCCCTCCCTCCAGCTACCCCCTCCCCGCGGTGACCCCCTTCCCTGCGACGACCCCCATTCCTCCGACGTCCCCTCTCCACCGTTGATTCTCCTCGTCGACGTTGACCCGACTCCGACGCCAACCCGTCTCCACCGCTGCTCCAGCCCCAACGACCCAAACCCGACTCCGACCAAGGCAGGTAAACCCTAACCCTAACTCCCTCCTTCTGACGTGCTGACACAGACATGATATGACATACACGACATGCACACACACAGACACGACACGCACACACACCACTACAAGAAAATAAAACATACTTGGTAATCACCACTAGGGTAGATTTCATGTCGGAGTGTTAGTAATTGTTTAGAGTGTCGGTGGGTGTGTAAATAATAATAATAATAATAATAATAATAACAACGTTAAGAATTGGTATACTTCACGATACCTAGCATGATTTTGAGGATCAACATTTGGGAACATAACCTATTAGTCCAAAGATGAGCCCATCAAAAAATACAATAATTAAAATAACATCCTCTTGACCAAGTAACAACTCTAGCAAGATGGTCGCTAAGAACCCAAGACTAAGACTTGTAAGTTCTGGTTTTTAACTCAATAGGAAAAAAATCAAAATTGGTTTTTAATTCGATTCTTGATTGATTTTAGCGCATCCAAGGTCATTTTTATGATCGATCATAAACGTTATCTTTGTTTGGGCATGCACATGTTTGCTCTTGTTCTTAGTCATGGGTGAGCACATATACCTATGTACCGCTAGTCGCACACCCGTACTAAACCCACCCGCATACGCGTTTATGTTCTTGAGAAACACAACCACTAGGGGCACACCAGATCTATAAATGCTCGCACGTGCGTGCTTGTTCTATTACTGTGGGCGAAAACAAATACATTTACCCGCATGAGCACCCATGCACCTTTATGTCATGGACACTTGTGCGATAAGCCACCCCCTTAAAACATGACTAAGCCCTCTATAAGGGGCCTACTCTCCCTCTTTCCTTTCCATCCTCATATATGCAGTATAAGTTTTTAAGCGAAAAATGAGGTTGTTGAAGTACCAAAAAGGGGTAAACCAATGTGATCATGAACATACAATATTTTTGAAAGTTTAAGCGATGTTGGCGCATTGACGCAAAAATTGAGGCATCTATTTTGCACTTAACAGTCGTATGTCGCATGAATCAAGCTGCATGATTCATCGCTTTCAATTGAAGTGTCATCGACGCAAGATTTTTTGAAAATCAGAACATCATCTATGGCTGACAGTGCTCTAGCCTGTACCTATAAATTGAGCGTCTAGAGGAGAGAAACTCCCTGCTATTCTCTTTTCTGTATGTGTCAGATCTTAGTATGTGTCAGATCTTAGTATTCCTAAGTAAGAGTGGGTATATGTGAGTGAGTGTTATTAGAGTGTTAGAGAGTTAGTTTAGTCCTAGTACCTAGAGTGTATAGAGTATCTTAGAAATATAGGTATGATTGGTACAGTATTTTGAACCATTCTCTAGAAATTAAATTTACTTATGCCAAGCCTTTTGGGCCTATCAGAGTTATAGATTTTTTCGAAAATCTAGCATAACGCTGATAGCCTTAAAAGGCTTGCATAAGTAAGAGTGTATAGAGTACCTTTTGGGCCTATAAGAGTTACTTCACTCAGTTTGTCAAGATAAGTAAACTTTTTAAATGTTGACGGTATATATACCGTCAACATTTGGTTTTGCCTTGTAGCTACAGGCAGTTGCCTGCATTTTGCCTTATAACTTGGCCTATGACCTGTGCTTGAGCAGTGTGGACTTCCAGGTTAGGGTGTTAGTTCATGATTAGCATTGTTTAGATATTAGTTTCAGTTAAAGGGTTAGTTAAGATTAGGATATTAGTTTATGTTAGAAGGAATATTAGAGTTAGTAGATGTTAAAGTAGGATATTAATTTATTAGTTAGGATAGATAGTTTGAGTTAGGATACTGCTCAAGCACAGGCCAAAGGGTCGATATTGGGTATTAATTTAAAAGTTTTACTTGTCTTGACAAACTGAGTGAAGTAACTCTTGTAGACCCAAAGGGTCGATATTGGACAGTTGGTGTCGTGTACTCCTACAAGTACAAATATACCTCACCAATAATCTCAGTTTTCTCTAAACTGTCACTCTCTACTGACCTCTATCTAAATTGTGCACCTATATCTAAATTGCCTTAACATTCATTCACTGACTGTGTGCATGTATCTATCTTACAGAATTATCCTCAAATGGATATGGAGCTGAATAACTATCTGCGGAATCGTTCGTGAATGTACAACCGTCATCCTGATGACATGTGCAGTATGCGGGATGAATTCATAGAGGGTGTACACCAGTTCCTGCAGTTTACCAAGGCATTTCCTCAGTACATGGACGGTACCAAAATTAAGTGTCCCTGTGTGAGATGTCGCAACTTAAAATATCATCCAGAAGTGGATGTCATGTATCATTTATACTCGAAGGGTTTCACGCCGAATTATTATCAGTGGAGCGAGCACGGAGAACTTGTGTCTTTAGCATCGGAGTACGAGCCTTATGTGGATGTCCACAACAATGCTCCTTACGACGATGGGTTGGTGAACATGGTTTTTGACGCGGCCGAGCCTAGTTTCGATCCGGATGATCATGATGCACCTGAGGAGGCACCGAACCCCGATGCTGCACAGTTCATGGAGTTGGTGGAGAATGCAAGGACTACATTATATCCTGGTTGTGAGGATCATTCACCGTTGGAGGTGGTTACAAGATTGTTGAGCATCAAGTCCGATTTTAAGATGTCGCAAGATTGCTACAACCGTCTTATGGAGTTGCTTATAGAAATATTGCCTGAGGGTACGAAGTTGCCTATAGACTTCTACCGGTCTAAGAGGATGGTTAGATCGCTCCGGATGGGATACAAAAAAATCGATGCCTGTCTCAACGGAGATGTAGAATTATCCGAAGAGGAAGACGAAGCCGACGAAGGCGAAGATGAAAGTGAAGATGAGGAGGAAGAGGAAGATGTGGTCGAGGAAGACGAACAAGATGATTATTCTGAAGATGATTGAGAGAAATATACTTATCTGAACTTAGATGTTTCTTCTAGAATATATTATCTGGACTTAGATGTTTATTGTAGAATGTATCATCATATGTTGTCTTGGTTATTATCTTGTCTTTGTTGTACTTTCATATTGCTAGTCTCTATTATTTGTTGTACTTTCATATTTCTAGTCTCTATTATTTGTTGTATTATTATATGCTGTTATCAGGTATGGCAGGTCGTCGTGGATCGTTTCGAAAAGGGGGACGACAAGGTCATGATCCTCCGGTACTTCCTACAGGTACTGCTAGAGGACGGGGTTTTCCTTCGGTACCTCCTACTGGTACCGGCTCTGGATCCTCATCGCCGATAACTCCTCCATATCGGACAGTAGCTGGGCCTGCTGGGACGACGTCACGTGGCATATCTCCTGGGACGAGTAGTTCCAGGCCTAATGAGAGTGCTCGCCCGTCTAGCGTTCCTACTGCTGATACGACGATGGAGACGGATGAGCAGATGGCGGAGGCTGCGCCGACGGCCGACCAGCATTATGCAGAGGATGCGTGCGCACCTCCGAAGGAGAGGAGGACGAAGATCTGGGCCGACGGTACAAAGCAGGTGTTTTGGTTTATAATTTTTTTCTATTTTTATCATAAATTAACTTTTTTTATGAATATAATATGTCTGTATAGATATCGTCTCCCAGAGGTACAGAGACGTCTAGGCCACATGCTGAGGCATAATTATGGTGGTCCCTGGATTAACTACTCTGATGCTCCAGACGAAAGGAAGAACTACTGGTTTACGCGCTTCAAGGTTAAAATAGATTTGCTTTTAATATGAATCATATAATTAATTCATATTATATATAACTGATAAATATTTGGTTTGCGCTCTTCTAGGATATGTATTTCTATCCACCGTATCGGACCGAGCTTATCAAGGGGTTGTTTCCTACCGTTGCTGCCAAGCTGATCCGCGACGCTATTAATGATCAGAAGGATCGTGATCGTGCCGGAAAGCCGATCCAAGGTCGGATCACCCCTGATCAGTGGAATGCGATGAAGGCTCGATTCGACGAGCCAAGGTACAAGGAGAAGTCGGAGAAGGCCAAGGCGGCTAGGCAACATGCCTCGAAGTGGTACGGTGGGTCGATTCCGATGACGGAATATTTTAGTCGTCTGGTATGTCTTTCTCTTTTAGAAATATTATTTTAATACAAAATCGATAAATTATTACTAAGATAATATATTTAATTACAGATAAGGAAGGTCGGTAACGTCGACATGGTGACCGTCGTCCTGGCCACCCATCGGAAGGGCGAAGGCCTTATTGACGAGAGGGCCGAGCAGACCTATGTAAGTATTACAATACATTATCTTAATTTAGTACTTCGTGTCAATTTTAATATAACTTAGTAAATATGATGCAAATAAATATTCATGTAGTTAGTAATAATAAGTACATTAATTAGAAATTAGAAATTATAGAGTACTATCCATACTTTCTAGGCCGAGTATCAGAGGCTGCGGGAACGGGCGGCTGCTAGTGCACCTAATGCAGGAGAGGCCGGTACTTTCTCGCAGCCCACTCAAGCTCCGTCGGCGGACGAGCTGTGGATGACCGCCGCTGGTGGACTCCATAGGGGTACGTACTACGGTACAGGATCCTATGGCGCCCTAGTTGCGACCCAGTCCTCTAGGGCATCTCCTGCTAGGGTGCATGGTCCACAGCCGTCCCAGGAGTCTGTTCGAGTCTACCAGATGTTGGAGTCTCTCCGTGACGACCTGCTAGGACGGATCGAGGAGCAGTCTCAGCACCCTACGGACGATCCTGTGCTGCTAGCACGATTGGATGCGCTCGACCGCAGTATTATGGAGCTCATGGAGACGACTGAGAGGGCAGAGCGCAGCGTTGGAGGGTTAGAGCGCACGATGACGGAGATGCAGACAGCACAGGTGACCATGACCGATACGCTGAGATTGGTGACGGATTCGATGGTCCAGAGCAGTGATAGACTGTTATCTACCATGGATTCATACCACCAGCGACTTACAGCGTTGGAGCGTGCTGGTCCTCCGGGTGCGCCTTCATCGTCGTCGACTCCGCTGCCTCCACCGCCTTCTTCATTGACACCGACTCCACCGACGTCACTGCCTGCTCCATCGCTATCGATTTCACTTGAGGGGTATGAGTTGTTCTTATCCCTTCGTCGCGGCGGTGCCCCTCCTGCACCAGATCCCTAGTAGTCCTAGTTAGGACTGTTTGTTTGTGTTTGTTTGATACTTTGTTTGTGACTTGGATATTTGTTGGTTGTGTAGACTTGGATGTTTGGATCCTATTTGTTGGATCCTATTCTATTTGTTGGTTGTGTGTAGACTTTGGTTATTTGGTTGTAGACTTTGTTATTTGGTGTAGACTTGGTTATTTGGATATTTGTTGGATCATATTCTATTTGTTGGATCCCATTCTATTTGTTGCCTGCTACATTGTGTTATACTGTTGTTTATGTTATTATTCGTTTCAATTGGATGTTAATGTGCTTCTGTGATTTACGTTTACCGGTGTTGAGTGTTCCACCGAAGGGTCGGCGAACCCAGGGAGAAAAGGATATCTGTTATACTGTGTCTTTATGGTTATCTTTTTAAACTGCAGGAAGAAAAGGACATTCTGTATTTTATTTTATTTTATTTTATTTTTCAGATTTATCGACGTTTACCGACGTCCACCGACGTACGTTTGCGTCGGTAAACGTCGGTAAATCTGTAAAAATTTTCAGGGTACCGACGTTTACCGACGTTCATATACGTCGGAGACCGTCGGTAAAACGTCGATGAACGTCGGTAATAATCCCAGAAATTATCGACATTTAGTGACATTTTAAACGACGGTAAACGTCGGTAAGTTTCCAGGATTTTACCGACGTGTAGAGACTTTCAACACGTCGCTAATCCACCGACGAAACGACGGTAGACGTCGATAATATCCCAGGATATACCGACGTAAATATACGTCGGTAAACGTCGGTATTTGCGACGTTCGGCGACGTTTTAAAGATCAGCGACTTACGTTTCCGCGACAAGTCCAAAACGTCGGTAATGGCATCGGTAAATATTTTTAGCGACGTAATTTATCGTTTTAGCGACGTCTTGAGGCGTCGCTAAAACGACTTATTCTGGTAGTGACGAGCCCTAAGAGCAAACTAAGGATTTTACTTTCTTTCCAAAATATATATATATATATATATATATATATATATATATATATATATATATATATATATATATATATATATATATACATATATATATATATATATACATATATATATATATATATATATATATATGTTGAGAAATCCTATTTTAGATCATAGAAAATTCTAAATTTGTCCATCATGAAAATTGAAGTACAAATCTGATCACAATAAAAATATGATGCATATTTGGGACCGACAACTGTGGTGCCCGCCGGCAGGCTGACCCAGACCGAATTGGGTTTGGCTAGTTCTAATAGTTATGTGAAAATTAGACAGAGTTAGGACCGAAGTCGGCCGGACCGAATTTGGACCGAATTTCAGTCAGTTTCCGACAGAACTTCCTTCTATGTTCCGATGATGTCCAGACTGTCCTTCAGCACCTCGAATCGAGGCTGGACCCCAACATTGCTCAAATACCCAAACACTAAAATCTTCTTCCATGGGTATAATGTTTGCTAGATTCATGATTCGAGAATCCAAGTTATTTCTTGTATACTAAACTTGGACCTTCTTCTCTTCTCTGCCGAATTTCAGTATTCGAAGATCATACATTACCCATTCTTATACGGAGCTCCAAAAGGCTGCCAATCAAGGAGGAGGTGCACTTGGGAGAAACTACGTATATACCGACTATAAAGGCTAATTCTGCAATTGAGCTTGCATTTCTTAACCACATGCGTCGCCTGATAAGAAGTGCACAGAGAGCAGCAGGTGCTTCTTCCTCCCACTTGCCACGGAGTTGAATAGGACTTGGTCGAGGGAAGATGCTGCTGATGGTTTAGCAGGGAATTCCAACGTAACGGCAGCTCGGATGATTGTAAGGGATCCACAGCTGCACTGTACAAGTCGATCCTTCCTCTTTGATTGATTATTCAATACATGCAAAGTAACCCAAAAAAAAAAGTATCTAAGACCATAACAAATCATGATTAGTAATAATTGTGGGTCTTCTTGACAATAATATTTTTTTTTCAATTTTGTAAAATTTTTGAACCGGCCGTTTATGAGGTGTTTAAAAAATAAATTTTACTTTATAATTTTTTAGTCAATGGTTTTGGTTGGCTCAAAAATCTCTCAAAGCCATTGTAATATAATTTTTTTTGTGTCTTTATAAACACTCCAAATCAGAATATTTTTAGGGTCTCTATTTTTTCTTCCATGTATATCCTTAATCAAAAAAATATAACTACAAGTACTAACTATATTCTACCATATTTTTTTTTCTTATCTTTGTTTCCCTTGAGTTGCTATCTTACGACTACTACTTCAAAAATGTAAGTTTTTAAAATTTTACAATCTATTTGATATGGTAATAGATGATTGTCATAAAATTTTGCGGTCCATTTGATGGGAGTAATAAATGCTTTTCTCTCAAAATTTATGATTTACTAATTGTCAAATAATTTTATGCATGCAAGTTATGTAAGTGTATGAGCTATTGTTTGGGAGTACAATGATATAATCTTTCTTTGGAAGGTGTTTTTGTTTATATATGAGCATATAAATAATTTTATTGTTTTAAAAAAGATTCAGAATCGCTGGTTAGTAAATTATTAAACCAAAAACTCCTTTTTATCTCGGGAGGTGGACCACGACTGTGTCCGTGCCGATGTGTCCACCCCTCATTCGCCTCCCCTGCACCCTTCGGAGCCATCATCCGAAATTTCGGGAGCCCCCTCCAACGGGAAGTTGACACATGACTTGCAGCTCGAACCGCGGTCACAAACCGTGATCCATATAGCACTGTCCAACTTAAAACCGTCATAAACCGAACTCTCATTACCCCTAATAATAATATTTTAAAAAAGTAAAATACTTTATGTACCTCCAAAATTTCATCCCTCCATGTTCCTCCGCGACGTGACCCGTCTTCCCTCAATCTCTTCCCCTATTTTGCTTCGGTCAATAAGAGATTGCCACATGACGGAGGGACATGAAGGAATGAGATTTTTGGAGGTACATATAGCATCAGTCTTTAAAACTTTAAAACTTTCTGATAATCGCTGTCCAACCCTAACAGACCCTATACTTGTTACTTAGAACGCGGAATCATACAAACACCTGCACTTTCACAATTGGCAGGACTAGCTTGAGACCAACACAGGACCACAGTCCACTGTGATGACATGAATAAGCATACGACTAACAAGTAATGAGTCCAAGTCGCCTGCATCTGTTACTAACGGAAAAGAGCTGCAAGTAAATGTCGTGGCCGGCCTTTGGTCCCCTGCTTCGTGATCGACGCATCCAAGTAAAGTACCTATAGAAGAAAGCTTTTGAGCGGATACACATGCCAAAGTTCGAGACAGGAAGCAACAGGAATAGACAAAGTGGAGACCAAGTCACGAATTTTCTACTATCAGTTGACGTTGGTTTTAAGAAAAACGAAACAACCGAACTTGTAAAAATTTAAAACGGATATCAAATTGAAAAACGAAACCCTACCGAACTAGTAATAGATTCGGTTGGGCTATTTTTATTGTTTGATGAGACGGGCTCAAAGTTGAGATTGTTATAATTTATATTAAAATTTAGGCTTAATTGCACTTTGCTACTCTCAACTATTCCGCCTTTTCAACTTGATACCATAAACTTTTTTTCGTAACAAATTGGTACCTCAACTATTATTTTTTTTCAACTTGATACCTAATTTTTCAAAAATTCCGAAAATGCCCTTCCCTCTTCCTTCCCTCCACCCCCTTCCCCACTCCGGCCACCCCCCTGCTAGCTCTGGCCGCCCCACCCCCCCCCCCCCCCCTGCTAGCTCCGCCCCCTCCGCCCCCCACCCCCCCTGCTACCTTCGGCCACCCCCTGCCCCGCCTCCCGCCCCGCCCTCCCTCCCCAGCCCCCCTCCTCCCGTGCTGCCGCGGCCTAGGGGAGAGGCGGGGGCGGGCGGGCGGCCGGAGTGAGCAGGGGGGGGGGGGGGGGGTGGGGGGGCGGAGGGGGGGGGGTGGGGGGCGGGGGGGGGGGGGGGGGGGGGCGGAGCTAGCAGGGGGGGGGGCGGCCGGAGTGAGCAGGGGGGGCGGCCGGAGCGTGCAGGGGGGAGGGTTAGGGGTAGGGGTAGGGGCATTTTAGTCCAAAATAACATCTGGGTACCAAATTGTTACAAAAAATAGTTCAGGGTACAAAGTTGAAAAATGGTAATAGTTGAGGGTAGCAAAGTGCAATTAATAATTTTTATAAATAAGTTTGCTGTATCTCAAAATTGGACTAGTTGTTAAATTATCAAACTCGAACTTTAAAACAAATATGCACAAAAAATATACACATTTTTAATTTTAAAGTATACATAAAATTGAGGTTATTCACATAATTGTGTAGTCGTGTTCGGTTTTCACGTCTTTTGGATGGAAACCCAAAATAGAAACCGAGATCGAAACCGAATATTTTTTTTTAATTTTTTTAAAACCGAAATAAACCGAATCTTTTATTCGATTCGGCTCTCGGTCCAAAATTGAATAATGTTCATTCCTATTTATTTGGGCCTTATGAGGTCCTTTCATTCAATTCAGCATCATGCAACAATCTTTCTGAGTTAGGTAATGGAAACAATATTTCCATATACATTATGCATATATTGGATGTCATTTACAATGAAAATATCATTCAACATTTTCGGAATATGAAGTTGCTAAAGCTTTTATTGTAAAAAAAAATTATTTAATAATTGTAATAATTTATGACATTTAATATTAATATATATTAATTTTGGAATTATAAATATATTATTATTTTAATAGTAAGTATTGCACCCTCCAGATTAAAATTTTGGCTACGCTACTGGTAATGACTTTGCTCTCTAAGTTATGACATATGTTGCATGATGCGGATACGATACGATACGATACGATACGATACGATATGATATGATATGATATGATATGGTAAGGACAACAATACAAATATGGCACATATTTTGGTATGTTATAGTGTGAGGTGTCGGTGTTGCTTGTAGTGTATATCCAACACGACATGCCCCACTTTTTTGAAGTTCTGCTTCTTAGGTTAGGAGCTCTCGGATAATGGATGTCGAGCAGGAGTGTACTAGTTTAGCTGATATTTATGAGTTTCGAGTGTTTTGATGCTAAGTATAGGAAGCAGGAAGCTCGTATATAAGATGATTTTAGAGGTGTTCTAAAGTTATAGGAAACTACATGATGTATATAACTTAAGTTAGGATTATTATTATTTTTCCAGCATAGTCTTGCTATGTTTGTAAAATTAATTAATTTGTAGGTTTAAACAGATTCCTTTTAGAATAATACTAAGCACTATAATCACCTCATTGGCATATATATGCTGAGTTTCTTTCATGTTATCCCTTGTGTGACTGCACAGGTTGTCACGTTCTATTACGTGCTGGGTAATTCTCTCTTTCCATTTTAGAATTCCTCTTCCTCCTTGATTAGACCTCCTCTTCCATTGATGTTTACCAAAAATACTTCATAAACTCATCAAGCTCTACTAATTTCCTTTTGTAATATTCTTATAGCAGGACTTTCCAAGCTTCTTGTTCATATACACATTTGATTTCTTTCATCGTGTATATAATTTTCCTCAAGTCAAATTTATTTGGTAAGTTCCTATTTGGTAAGTTAAGATTTATCAAATATTTTATGAGAGAATTTATTTCTATCTATATAATTTTCCTCTTCCACGTCACTAAATTGTAATTGGTCCACATAAAATTCACATTGGATGACTCATATAATAGTATGAGCATATGGCTCATATCCCGTTTTTCCATATATATCATCCGACAATGGTTTAATTGCTACAAAAGCACATTAAACAGAGTTGAAAGACTTCAGGCCAAACATTAAATAGAATTAAATTCATGGAAACCGAGACAGCTCAGACAGCATGCTACTTACCAGAACATATTGATGGACTCATCAATATGGTGGAGATCCATCATTATCAGCCATCTTCAAATTTAAATCATCTGCAATGATATGTTGGTGTTTTCTTTCTTACGTACCACACTATGCATAACTGGTCAAGTTACTGGTTATTGAAGGGGAAAAAAAAGTTACTTGAACTGACAAACATCTCATATATGAAGGAACTTATAATCCTATTCAAAGACATTGAGGTGAACAGGAAATTGGAATTCAATCTCAGAATATTCACATCGAGTCCGTATCCATATCGTGTCTATATCTGTATCCGTGTTTGTATTCATGCAACTTGGGTTCACATTCTATGGATATAATTAAGCTGGCCTCAATTCTTACCAAAGTACTGCTCTAAATTTAATAGGTTCCAATATTCCACTACTTATAACACTCCTATTCTACCAACACATATGTGGCATCCCTTTCACTAAAACCATTCTAGGCATCCGACAGAGACTAAGATATCGAAGTTCTTATGTCTTCAATCATAAAAAGCTTGCATTCATACTTATTAGAAATAAAACAACAAATTTAAATGAATATGTCTTCATCTCTAGAAAGTTTCGTAGGGAGATTTCTACTGATCATCGATTTTGTCGTTTAATATCTTGTTTGTGTATATATAAATGTGTCACGGTTAGAGTTAGAGTTGGAGTTTATATCTATTTCTCTCATGAGTCATGCGGTGTGAACCGAACCGGAGTTGACCCATATGTGCGATATTGAATTGGGCCCACGTGTCTTAAAAGAGAATTCTCATGTAAGGTGAACCAATCACAATTATCTGTACCACATGATCCCACCTCCTAACCGATGTGGGACTAAATTACCAACTCCATTTTTACCTTCCATTTGAGCGCTCAACTGGAAACGAGATATAACCCAACAGTGCATGCGGACTCCGAGTTACCCGACCAAGGAAACGTCACGGTCACAGTGAGC
Organism: Iris pallida; assembly: GCA_029216955.1. Classification (NCBI taxonomy): domain Eukaryota; kingdom Viridiplantae; phylum Streptophyta; class Magnoliopsida; order Asparagales; family Iridaceae; genus Iris; species Iris pallida. The sequence goes on along the minus strand of JANAVB010001000.1, from coordinate 1,148,356 downwards.
GGAGTCCTGATGCCGGACAAGTCCGACTGGGTCGCGATGATCTCTCCAGCAAACACAGAAGTAATCATCGGAAAACTTCTCATTTTTTTGTTACTTTCTTAGACTTGCTATTCTACAATATCTAACTTTTGACCTTCTATGAACAGCATCACTGATTGTCCAACGGATACATTTATGTACAAGCAAACGGGAGACTTCAGCAGTCTACCGCTTCTCTTTCACTATCCTGTCAAGGTGAAATATTTGGTTTAACATACAGAAATTTTTCACAAGAATTTAATTAAATTATAAATAAGATAATAAGTATGTAAAATTACAAATAAGATAATGTGTCATCAATGCTGTTGGCGCAATAGTCTTGGACGACTTGGGATGAAATTTTTTAGTGACGTATATTAGTGACTATCGGTGACGAAATACGGCTTTTAATGACGATGTTAGCGACGAAATAAGAGTTTTAGTGACGATTTTTTTTTTTTGCCGACATGAATGCATGCACTCGTGGCGCCAACAGCATTGGCGATATGAATGCATTTTGTTGATTTTTTTTTTACTTGAGACCATGTTGTTTTAGTGACGCAATTTAGTAATTTCAATTGGACTTTCAGTAACGAATTGGGATTTAGTGACGAATATTAGTAACGAAATTTGACTTTTTGTGACATAATTCCTACTTCCTTCTTGTTGGCACTGCTATCCGCGGGGGGGGGGGGGGGGGGGGGGGGGGGGGGGGGTGTGGGAGAATTGCCCTCATGTCGCCAACAGCATTGGCGACACATTACCTTATTTGTAATTTTACATATTATCTTATTTATAATTTCAAAAAAAATTCGTTATCATTTTGAAAATTTTATGTTTAACATAATACAGTAAATAGTTTTTTTAATAGAATGTGGACTAATCTTGTAGAGAGTTGAGACACAACAGGCTCAGAACGTGAGCAACGATCCATCTTACCTACGCTGCAAGAAGCCAGAATGCCAGGCGACCGCCGGGGACTACTGCGATGTGTGCACTTGTATTGGCTCCATAACGCTTCATTTCGTCGATATCAGGACCCCTTTGGAATTCGCTTTCTTCACCAAAGGATTCGACGCGCCTTGCTGATGTAGCATAGAATCCTAGTCCCTCTAGAATTCATTTTCTTTTACTCTTTCCTCTTGGATTCGTTTTTCTTTTCTTTACTTTTTTTAAAATCCTATTTATGATAGGATTCTTATTTTGACTTTATCTTTTATTAGGATAGATTTTATCTTTATTTTATTAGGTTGCTTGAAAACCTCAAGCGAGGGGCTTCCGTATCCACGGAACAGTCGAGTCCACGACCAAGAAAATAAGAGAACAAATCTCAAACTTTAAAGAAGAATTTTATTGATTAAAAGTTGTTCTCGATTGCATACAAAAGTTTCCTATTTATAGAACTTTTATGACAATCTAATCCTAATAAAATAAAGATAAAATCTATTCTAATAAAAGATAAAGTCAAAATAAGAATCCTATCATAAATAGGATTATAAAAAAGTAAAGAAAAGAAAAAGGAAGCCAAGAGGGAAGAGGAAAAGAAAAGGAATCCTAGAGGGACTAGGATTCTACGCTACATCAGTCTCCCCTGCTTCAAGAGAACTTGTCCCTGAGTTCTTATCAGAATAAAACGGTTCGCCAGGTGGAAAGTATTCATAAAGATCGACGACATTGAAGATTGGAGAGATCTGCATGTCTTCAGGAAGATCAATCACATAAGCATTGTCATTTAGCTTGCGTAGAACTTGAAATGGTCTGATCTTCTTCTTCGCTAATTTGTTGTAGGAGCCAGTAGGAAAATGTTCCTTACGTAAGTAAACCATGACCAAGTCTCCCTCATGAAAGACCTTTCGGCGGCGGCACAGATCAGCAGCTGCTTTATATTTGGTATAAGATTCTTCAAGTTATTGTTTCACTTTATTATGTTTTAATTGATGCCGCTCTAACATATGCTCAGCACCAATGTCTCGACCCGGAGTCTTAGGCAGAAGACGAGGTCCAAAACATGTCGTGGCTAATGTGAGTAGACAATGGCAAACGGTGCTTTTCCAGTTGATCTGTTAGGCATGTAGTTATAAGCAAATTCAGCCTGTGATAAAGCTAGATCCCACTGCTTAGGTCGTGTTCCAACTAAGCTTCGCAACATGTTTCCAAGTGTGCGGTTCATGGCCTCTGTTTGTCCGTCAGTTTGTGGGTGACTAGTACTGCTATATTATAGTGATATATCCAATCTTTTCAATAATGTTCTCCAGAAATGTGACAGAAAATTAGTATCTCTATCTGAAGTGATTGACTTTGGCACACCATGAAGACGCACGACTTCTCGAAAGAAAAGGAGAGCAATATGAGTCGCGTCGGATGTCTTACGACATGGAATAAAGTGTGCCATCTTAGAGAATCTGTCTACCACGATAAAGATAGAATCACCACCGCACTGTGTTCGTGGTAAGCCAAGAATAAAGTCCATGGAAATGTCTTCCCAAGGTCCTTCGGGAATTGGAAGAGACATATAAAGACCAGTATTCTGTTCTTGGCCCTTGGCAACTTGGCATATAGGACAACTGCGGACATGTCCCTCAACTTCTTTTCTCAATTGCGGCCAATAATATCTTTCTTCGGTTATGGCTAGCGTCTTATCTCGATCGAAATGTCCACCGAGACCTCCACCATGGAGCTTTCTAATAATATATTTTCGCAAGGAACTACGAGAAATGCACAACTTATTTTCTTTGAAGAGATAGCCTTCTTGGATGTGATATCCATTTGCAGCTCCGTTACCCAAATTGTTGGGCCGGGCCGAGCCATGTCCAGCCTACGCTTGGTTAAAGCGTAGTAAGCTGTTCTAAGAATAGACAATAAAGGATCTAAGCAGCTAACAGTTCTAAAATTACATTTAAGGTTCATCACAACACGGCATCTATAAGCGAAGGTAACATAAGCACAGACTAAATAATACACTTCCAAAGTATCTAACTGGAGACAAAGTCCAGTATCCAAATATAAGTACAGACCAAATTCTAAGTCTCAAAACACATGAAAGATAACTAAGCAAGGTTCCCCGCTGGGGCCTCTTCTGGAGCTAAGGCCAGGTCCTCAAAATTAGTGCCATAATATGTATCACATAGCATTTCCTTCTCGAAAAATGAACCTACAACGTTATCCTGTCAAGACGGGAGCAAGTACAACCTCTACAACTAAAGTACTGAATATATAATGAAAGAGATGTACAACAAGAAACATGGTGTAATAAGTCTATAAAACAGAAAATACTGGAAACATGGCCTCATGGTACAACTGGGATCGCAGTATCATAGTAATGTAGGGAACATGGCATAACTGGAATCATGGTATGACTGGAATCACGGTAAAATACATTTGTCAAGGTGACACATGTATATCTAATGTTTAAAACTGGAGCAGGTACGTGATCGTCAATAGGTGTACAATGTGCAGGAGAACATAATAAAATGTACTTCCGTACAAGTGTAAAGGCGATAGATGTACATACGCACAAATACAGCTTTGAGAGTAAGGACGGCGCAGTAATATATAAAATAAAACTTTGCTCGGTACTGTAGAGGGGGCATGATCACGTACTCAACTATCAGTTTCCCCATAACCCATATTCTAACATGTGAGAGATACTGGGAACAGTAAAAACATGTGAAAGATACTGGGAGTAGTATAAGCATGGCAGGTACGGGGAGCAGTATGAAACATGTAAATACTCCGAGTAGTATAAAGCATAGTGAAACATGTACTGTGAATCAGTAAGAAGCATGTGAAGATATAAGAACTGTCCTAAGCATGGTAGGTACTGAAAGTAATACAACATGTGAAGATTTAACTTGCTACCTCAAGGATCAGTATTTTAACAGGGTTAATACATGTTCTAGCATTAAAAGACAGTAAATGAGTTTGTAGATGTACTTGCCTCGAGCAAAACAATAATACTAGTACAAAAATATAGATGTCCAATGTCCTATCAATAATGATATACAAACTCAGCCTCTAAGTTATGTTTAAGATTACACTAGTGGTGTGACACGACTCCTAACTGGATACTAGCTAAGTGGGAACCTAGCATAAAAGTCTAATATGGAGTGCCACTATATCCAAACTAACTTTCTAGAGTCTTTACACTAGTGTAGGGTGAGGTCCAATACTACAATAACTCAAAACAACACAAAAAGTTGTAAGTCGTAACTACTCAATAAATAAATCAAACTGTACACTAAGTTCCAACAATTTTTGAGATAGACAAAAAGCTCAATTATACATAAAATAAAGAACCAAAATGATCATTGTTAATTATAGAAATTTATACTAATTTTTCTGGAATTTATAAACCCTCATAAATATTTATTAAAAATCAGCAAACATAAATATACTAAAAATGAGTTCTATTTTTCTATTTTTATAAAATACCAAAAGTATTTATTAAATGCTGGAAAAATTATAATAAATTAGCTAAATTAACATAGTATTTAAATATAATTTTTTCCAGATTTTTACAGTATTTAAAATATATATAGAAATTCAAAAACAGAAAGTAAAAGTTTCTGGAAAAATAATTAATTACAAATTAAGGATGATATATAAGTAAAATCTACAGATGTTGTCGGATGATAAAATAAATATCACCAACGTGTCCAGAATGGTCAAATTAGCTAGGATAGCCTACCCATAAGTCCAATTTAGACACAGGGACAAAACGGTAATTTCGGATCAAAATGATGTCCGTCGTTGGACACACTTTGCACCGAAAAATGTGTCAGGATAGAAGTCTACAAAACCTAGAAAATTATATGTCCACGAATCCAGAATGATGATACGAACCCAACGGTATGTCCGAAATAGGATTTCGATGAGCTGATCTCAAAATGATACGTTGACGCGGACATTTGGAATCCAGTTTGCACCGAAATACGTGCCGGAGAAAATGTCTTCAAAACTCAGCAAATTATATGTCAATGAGTCAAGAATGATAATACGAACTCAACGATATATCCGGAATTGGATTCCGATGAGCCGATCTCAAAGTGACCCGTTGACTCAGAATGTGGGACCCGCTTTGCACCGAAATGCGTGCCAGGGCCCACGTTCTCCAAATCAAGCAAACATTATATGAAAACATGTCAGAACGACGCCACGAGTCTACTGGTGGTGTCAGAAATTGAATCCGGAGTCCCGGGTTCAAAAATAAAATTTAACAAGTGCAAATTAAAGAATTCGGACGGCCAACTTTGGCGTCGAATTCGACCAACCAAACGTGTTTATAATGAAACGAAACTTAAAGGAGGCAGGAAGAGGGTTATACCAGCTGTGTATAGGAACTAGGAGCGCGCCAACCGGAGCTGCGACGGCGGAGTTACGAGCTGACGAAGTCGGCTCCATGAAACTGTCCAAAAACAGTTAAATTTAAAACGTCAACTTAGTGGCCAGTTTTGAGGTATCAAACGACAAAATTAATGGACGAAAATTGAGGAAAGTGAAGTGCTATATATCGAGATTGTGACGGAGCAAAGAGTTCGTCGATCCAACGGTCGAATTGACCAGAAAATCCGTACGAAGTCGCTACGACGGAGTGCCATTTTCGAGTTCAAAACTCGCGCGCGCCGACGGGATTCCGTTCAAAACGCACGAATACGCTATTCGGTGCGTCAGGGAAGTTGGCGGTGGCTTCGGGGTGGTCGCCGGGGGTCGCCCGGGCGAGGGGGTCACGGGGGCTGCCCACGCAGCGGCGCACGGCGGTGCACGGCCGTCGGCCGCTGCTGCTACAGCGCACTACGCTGATGCTACTGCTGCGCGGCCTGCTGCTGTTTGCTGCGCGTGCATGCGCGGCGACGCGGCTGCCCGGCGGTGGTAGCCGCGACGACGGAGGCCTGACGAGGGTGATGACGTCGGTGATGGTGGTGGAGATGGTGTGGGGATGGTGGTGGTGCATGGTTATGGAGAGGATGGTGGTGATGAGGATGATTGTGGTGTTGGTTTTAATGGTGAAGATGATGTAGATGATGAAGAGGATGAGAAGGAGGAAGAAGGAGATGGGGAGAAGGATGGTGAGGGTGTTCGGCTGTGGAGGGGGTGGTGGTGTGTTGTGTGTGTTTGAAAAATAAAGAGAGAGAGGGAGTTATATTATTGAGTGTGTGTGTGTAATAATATAAAGAGAGAGAGAAAAAGAGAGAGAGATTTTAGTGAGAGAGATGGGGGGAAAGTCGGCCCAAAGGGGGGTTGTTCTTGCTGTGAGGTGGAGGGGTGTGTGTAGGTGTAAAGTGAGAGAGAGAGATATATGTTTATATATATTTATATATATATATATATATATATAAATGTATATATATGTATATATATGGAGATATTTAATAAAGTAGAGAGAGGAGATATTTTTAAATAGAAAAAAGAAAAAAATTAAGTGGGATATTTGGACAGTCATGGGAGAACAATATGGAGCTTGGGTTCGGGTTCGGTCGAGCCGGATCGGATCAAAATCGGACAGGGGACAATAATTAAAATAAAATAGATATTTATAATCATGGATAAATAAATAACATGCGTGGACTCAAATAAATGGGACACAAGTTTCATGTGGGTAGTAGGCTTCATGTGGGCCACGTCCATACTTTGGGTCGACTAGGTTGGATCGATGTCGGGTCCCAAAATTAAATTGAAAATTAAATCAGGTTTTACGGTAGATAATTAATCGGCCTAAATTGACCCAAAAATTGTGCGAAGAAAATGAAGCACAAAATGGAGTGTCTGAGTGGGACACGAAGGTCATGGGTGAAGAGCGTCTCGAGTAGATCATTCATGAGAAGTTGGTTCTGAAAAAACGACTGGTCTGGTACTCCTAAATTAAAAGTCACGGTAACGTGCAAACGAAGATCAAAGATAAAAGTGGGAATAATTATTCAACGATTAATTGGTCTAAGTTGACCCGAAGTTGCGCGATACAAAAAGAGAACAAGGGAACGAATTTAAGTGGGACACGATATATTAAAACGAAGATAATCTGGTCTACTTCAAAACTCGTAAAGAGAGTTTACAGAGATTGGCATCCCTAACGCTCCAGAAGTCAAAGTCACGAAAAGGTACATTAATGATCACAAACAATTAAATAATAATATATTTATCGAAAATAATTTATTTAGAAAATTTAAAATAGCCCTGATATTCAGGGGGCTTACAGTATAGGAGAAGCGCTGAAGAAACTGAATCCATCTAGCATGCATTCAATTTGTGTTACGAGGATTGTTTATGAAAGATAAAGCTTTATTATCTGTATGTAGGATAAATGGCCGTTGGATGAGGTAGTGCTCCCATGCTTTGATGGCTTGTACGATCGAGTAGAACTCCTGCTCATAAGTTGACCATTTTCGTTGAGCTTCACTTAGCTTCTCGCTACGAAAGGCAATTGGTCTTCCTTCTTGTATTAGTACAGCACCAACGCCCACTATACTGGCATCACATTCGACTTCAAACAGCTTATCAAAGTTGGGCAGTGATAGGACTGGCACCGTAGATAGCTTTTCCTTGATGAGTATAAAACTGGCTTTATCTTCAGGAGTCCAGATGAATTTTCCTTTCTTCATGCATTCTGTTAATGGTGCTACAATAGTGCTGAAGTTACGAATGAATCGTCGATAAAAATTGGCGAGGCCATAAAAGCTTCGTACTTCAGTCGTTGTCTTCGGAGTGGGCCAGTCGCGGATTGCTCTAATCTTCTCTTCATCAACACTGAGGCCACTGGCGCTAATAGCAAATCCCAATAAAATGAGTTGGTTAGTAAGAAAGCTACACTTCTTGAGATTGACATAGAGTTTATTAATTCGGAGAAGTTAGAGAACTTCCCTGAGGTGCTTCAGATGGTCAGTTTGGCTCTGTCTATAGATCAAGATATCGTCAAAGTAGACGACTACGAACTTTCCTATCAATGGCTTCAAAACTTGATTCATAAGGCGCATGAACGTGCTTGGTGCATTTGAAATTCCGAAAGGCATAACAAGCCATTTGTAGAGTCCTTCACGTGTCTTGAAAGTAGTTTTCCATGCATCACCAGGTCGAATTCGGATTTGATGGTATCCGCTCTTCAAATCGATCTTTGAAAAAATTGTAGACCCAGCAAGCATATCCAACATGTCTTCTAGTCGAGGGATGGAAAAGCAATACCTAACGGTGATGCGGTTGATAGCCCGACTGTCGATGCACATACACCACGACCCATCTTTTTTTGGCACTAGAAAGGCGGGAACTGCACAAGGACTGAGGCTCTCTCTGATCAAGGCCTTTTAGACCAATTCTTCAACTTGGTCTTAGAGGATTTTGCATTCATTGGGGATCATCCGATAATGTGGAATATTTGGAAGTATAGAACCTGGGATGAGATCTATTTCATGTTAAATGTTTCTCATTGGTGGCAATTCGCTAGGAAGTTCATTCGGCATGATGTCGCGAAACTCTTGTAGTAAAGGCTGGACTACTTCAGAAATGTTGGTATAGAATACTTCGGCTTTACCCGATACAACCAATACATAGAGTTCTTCTAGTTTCTCAAGACCGCTTTCAAGTTCTTGACCGTCAACAATCATTACGGTCTTTTGTTGTTGTGGACTGGTCTTAGGAATATCACCCGGTGCTAATAGATGAAGAGTGAGACGCCGTCCATATTGAAGGAAAGAATATGTGTTATCTTTTCTCCGGTATGTGATATTTTTGTCAAATTGCCATGGCCGACCGAGGATGATGTGACAAGTGTCCATGTCGACAATATCGAACATGACTTCATCTTTATATGTCTTTCCGATGGAGAAGGGTATGCGACAAACTTCAGAGACGACCATGTTATGTCCCTGTTGAATCCAGCCAATCTTATATGGAGTCGGGTGTGCTTCTTTGGTCAGTCTCATCTTCTCTACCATTGCTCTTGAAACAATGTTCTCCGTACACCCGTTGTCAATGATGATGTCACATAACTTATCTTTGACCTTGCATCGGATTCGGAAGACATTGTGGCATTGGGGTGGTTCTTCAATCTTTGGGGCTAGTAGCAGACGCCTAACGACAATACTAGTTGTTCACCATCATCTTCGGGAAGGACCTCTTCTTCTCCTGAGTGTTCTTCTCCTCCCTCTTTGTCTTCGTAGTCAGCAAAGGAAACTTGTGCTCTACGGGGGTAGCTGTTGGACAGATGTCCGATTTCGTTGCAACGGTAGCACTTGTTTCCTCTTGGTTTGCTGTATGGATTGGCAATTTGCTGAGGTTTGGTAACTTGTTGTGGGACCTGTACTTTTAAAGGTGCCATCAGGAAGAGAGAATTAGGGTCTGCTGGTCCTTTTCCCTTTTTGGAATATTTGGCAGCTTGATTTGGTGTCCAATCATCCTTTGTTATTGATCTATGGTTGTTAGCACTGAAACGGCTCTGTGGACTCTTAAACTTCTCAATCTTTTATTCTACCTTCTCTGCAAAGGTGATTGCTTCACTGAGTGTGTATATATTCTGCAAGTATAGTTGATCATGGATGTCTTTCCCTAGGACGCCAAGATAACGGATCGCTTGTTGAAGATCTGTTTCGTACATATCATTACGGGACGAAAGTCTGAAGAATTCTTCTGTGTAGTCAGCTATAGTTCGTACACCTTGTGTGCAATTTTGATATCGACGATAGAGAATCTGCTGATAATCTGTAGGTAGAAATCTTTGTCATAGCATTCGTCGCATCTTTTGCCAACTATGTACAGGAGCTTTGCCGACTCTCGTACGGATATGCTCAAGTTGTTCCCACCAACCAGAGACACCTCCCTTGAGCCTATAGGCTACAAGGTAAACCTGTCTCTCTTCAGGGATGTTCATGTATTCGAAGAAGCGTTCTACTTCTGTGAGCCAGTCAAAAAAGTCTTCAATGTGTAGTCGACCGTTGAAAGAGGAAGATCCATCTTCATTTTGAAATTACCTCCTCCTTCGTAGTCACCTTGCCCCCGTCATTGGTATGCATGGTGTAGTGCCCCATCCCGCTCAGTCAATCGGAGGAATTGAAATACCGACGGCGTTCAGACTTAGCCCTGCAACGGCTACTCGAAGACATCGCTCGGTCGAGGCGACCGCTCGCTCAGGTGGGGTAGTTTCGGTAAACTTGCCTCATCTTAGCCTTCATATAATAAATTGCATATTTTCAACTTGCACAAGTAGGCTTGATAATAAAAGAGACGAATCCACTTAGCTAAAGGGAATAATCCAGACGGGTCGAATTGAGTTAGAATATGGAATGGTCCAACGGTCGGCTTAGAGTTGGTGCACGGCGTGCTTTGAAAATGACACTCGATCCTTCGTCCCGTGGCTTGGAAGAAGGAAAGTTGGTTGAGTCGACGAAGTTATAAACATAGCCTAAGTCATAGGCATCGTCCGCATGAATGCTTCATAAAGCATGCACGGTCCTGTCGTCCAAGGCTTGGCATAGCCTTGGCTTTCCCCATGAGTTAAGTTGCGTAGCACAGCTTGTGTCATAAGTCTAGGCACCCAAATGACTTGGTCGTTCAAAGTTGAACGCGTGCACGGCACGTTCTATCGAGGCAAGGCTTGACGCGGCCTTTGCTCGTTAAGTTGTAGGCTTGAGTAAGTTAGGCAAAGTTAAGTCGGTCGACCTAAGTCATTCGAAGTGCTGTCCCGTTCATTCTGCGGTTGTCAGGTTAAATAGTCCCATGACCCCAAGGCCCGTCATATAAACTATGACTTGGGCGATAGCGTCGCGTAGATCGAAAGTCGGTTTGAGGCACGATGCACGGACTTAGTGTCTAGGGCATGAACCACGGTTGATTGAATGAGTTTTGGAGAAAGGATTATTGAACAGGCATTGAGTTGAATGAAAAGATATGGACATAGAAAGAATGCTCGCGACCGTGGGTCATCGAGGGGTCTCAAATGATAGAAAGAATGCTCGTGACCGTGGGTCGTCGAGGGGTCTCAAATGATAGAAGGTTTGATATTGGTTTTGAAAGAGATGATAACATTGAGAGTGCAATGACTGTGTGAGACGTCAGTTTGAGTGAAGGGTCTTGCATGGTCATTGGACAACTTGTCGACAAGGTAGAGTTTCCCCACACGGCATCCCGTGGTGCCACGGGACCGATGCGGCCTAAGAAAACACGGTAGTAGCTGTGCTGGCTCGACAGCACCGGGTCAGTCGGGGACTTCCAGGGGGCTAGCTACCTTGCGCTGGAAGGGTCCCGGCCGACTGTAGCATTTGGGTTCCTAGAATTTATTTTCTATTTTGGAGATTTTGTTTTATATTATTTTATTTTAGTTAGAATTTAATTTTTGATAATTAGGAATTAATTTGGGATCACAAGGGTGTGTGGTACCTAATCCTATAGCTTAAGTATAGTAAAACTAGGACATATGTGGTCCCCAGGGTCCCCAGACAGCCTCTAGGATATTATTTTATTATTTTAGAATTTCTTGGATTTTTAGGATATTTTTAGATAATTTTTATATATGGTTTTATTATTTTCTTAAGCTTCTAGGAATTTTTGTGAAGGCACCCGAGAGTATTTTTGAGGTCAAATAATTTATTTGAGCTCTAGAACCCTCAAACAATTTTCTAGAATTTTCTAGGAATTTTTAGAAATTTTCTGGGATTTATTTGGAATTTTTAGGATTTTTCTTGATTTTTATTTAATTTTCTGTAATTAAAAATCCTATTTTCTAAAATAGATACCCAGTCAGCCGCAGCAGGGGCCCACCCGTCAGCCGCTGAAGTGGGAGTGGCGGGCCCACGTGGCAGTGAGAGGGGGGCGGGGGAGCTCGGTCTCCGAGCCGTTTTAGTAATCCGAGTCAAGCTCGGAGCCGCTAACCAAGCCGGCTTACTCCTCATCCGTCGGATCTGGGCGGGAGGCAGCAGATGCTGCCACGTGTCCCCGCCCAGCCGCCTCAAAGCCGCAGCCACCGACTCCTATTGCCTATATATATATATTAGTTTATTAGGTTTTCCGAAAACCCTATTTTATTCAGCAGTTTTTTTTGTGGGAGAGTTCGGGAGAGTTCTTCGACTTCACGGAGGGTTTGCCGTTGATCCAGACGTCCTTTTTGTGCACCATTTTTTTGTTAGAAGCGTATTGAGGTTACGTTTCTGAATATATATTTTAATTTCTTTTGATCTCGAATTTCTGAATAATTATTTGAGTGTCGGTTGTCCAAAAATCAACACGTCGCACGGTTTTCGAGATTCCGAGCGATCCCGAACTCCGTTTTGTGATCCGTTTGAAGTTTTGGAAAGCTGACACCAAGATCTAAAACATATAATTTTTCAAAAAATTCAGAGTTTCATCTAGTATTTTATTTTATTCCTAGAAGTCAGATTTGGTCAACGGTTCATCGATTTGGTCATGGTTAGCCATAATGGCGATAACTTTTGACCAAATCATGATTTTGTGGCACGGTCGATTCCAGTGCACTCATGACGCTGAAATCTATCATGTTGAACACTCAAACTTTGAATTCATAGTGTTTGACTAGTTAGTCAACAGTATGTCTCGGTTTGCGTGCTACGAGTCCCGAATTTGGAACCGTGAATTTCTTTGGCCAAATATTTGTGTGTAGATTGTTATTTCAGAATTAAATAGGTTAAAATAGGATTTTCGATGATTTATTCCAGGATTAGAATAGTATTAATTGATTTAACCCATTAGCCACTTTCTAGGATTTTTAGAGTGGGAATCGTTGATCTAACTTGCGATTATTTTTGTGTCGGGGTAGAATGGGCTACGACGTCTTGACTTATGACTTTATCATCTATCGGAGCAGACAAGTATCACTATGACCTATGTTTCCTTTATTTTATACTGCATGTATCTTCGTGTCGTCTTTTCACTATTTGTCCATTATGGTTCATGATTGTCATCGTTCATGATTACTATTGTGCACGAGAGTTAGAATCGGTTGGATATACATACATGTTCATGCCTTACTCATTATTTTCTATTGATTACAGTTTATCGTATTGCTAATGTTTATCGTAGTGGACATGTATTATGAGTGAGTCGGGCGGGGGAATACAACAAGTAAACATGTGGTTAACAAATTGAATACAGACTCCCTATAGATTGATTGCATAATATCAGTCATGCACCACACGTATGACTGACGGATATCCCAAGCCGTCTACATGCTGAAAGTTGGTATTCTAAAACACACAGTACACGTGACTTAATCATTGTTGCTCTATTGTCTATTGTTCTTCTTTCGTCAAGTCTACCTTCTTATTGTTATCATGTCTTAGTGGTATGTCAAAGTCTACCTTCATGTTGTTATCACATCTCAAAGGTACTTTCTTATCATACAATGTCATGCCTATACTTATCTTCAGTTAAATTCCTTTTATCTTTCCTTCATGCTTGTATACTATATTGTGTAATGTAGTGTTATGGTGATCTTGCTCCAATCCTGACTGGATAACTATTTTTCAGCTTTAGACGAAGAGATTTGCCCCGAAGTCTACGGTGAGTATGTTAGAGGCACTGACGTCACTGGCGTACCCGGTTCCAATACTGATGCGAATTAGCATATTTTCTTCCTTATGGATTCGCATTAGTTAGTAGTTATAGTTATGGAGTTAGTTGTTTATTTTATTTTCTGCTATCCGGGTTTGTTCCCGAGACTTTCTGAGTTGTAGTGAATTTTTCATATTTATAATATTGAGACTATTGGATATTTTAGTAATTTTTGTTGGCTTAGTTGTGGATGATATATATGCATGTTGTGCTTGTTGTGGACCATTGTTATCATAGACAGCGTACTACCGTCGATGCTGCGGCGTAGGCTGAACTTGGCCACGTACTCGTATCCCAAAATTGGGAGCGGGTCGCAAGCTACGTGTCCAGGTATAGCTTGTTATGCTAGTGACCTCATATAGATGAGTCGGCATGGGCGGCGATCCGCGTATATGCCTTTGGACTGAGTCGAGTATTAGAAGAAGTGAATCAAGAGTCGAGTCGAATGCGTGCTCGGTCAGAAGATAATGTTTGGGCCTAAGATTTGGCTGCAACGAAGACACCATACTTCGATACGAGATGTGGCATCGAGTCCTATGTTGTCGGCATATAAGTTGCATGGTTATGATTGAGTTGCTTGAGTTTAAGTCAGGAAACCGCCGCAAGGCAAAGTTGGTCGAGTAACCCTTAGTTCATAAGTGGATGGGTCAGTTGGTGATCAAAGTAGCAAGGGCCTCGAGACGGCAATATGATCGAGTCTCATTGAGTTGCGAGGCACGACCTCAGCAAGGGTTTTGTAGCACGGTCACACGGAAGTGGAGCCTCATCGCGTAGTTGCGTCTCTGATTTCAAGCCGTAAGGCAAACACGACTCGATAGGTTAACGTTGTTGGCACGAGAAGGATCTTGAGGCAAGGTAGGAGTTAACGTTGTCGTGGTAAGCACAAGATGGTCTAGAGACACAGAATAGGCCAAGGCGTCGGTCCTAAAACTGAACCTAAGGTAAGCCTAGAAAGACAATTGATAAGAAGGGACTATGCTGCACAAAGTAAATGAACGTATTGGTTTTGTATGGGTGGGCGAGGAGCTCATTCCACCAGTACAGTTGAGTACTGACTCCCACACAGTGTTCACGTGCAGGCACAGGTAGAAGCTCGTGGCGCGGAGCTCACTTGGATGCGTCGAGGCACAGAGTTCCTTAGCAATTTGAAGTGTGCGGCTACGTGGATTAAAGACTTATACAGGACATAATGTATGGACATCGCCTTCCGAAGCTTCCGCTAGATCAAGACTTGAAATTGAGAGATGAGAGAGAGCTGAGCGACTTGTAATATGAGATGAGTGAGCTTGAGTGAGCTTGAGAGACTTGTAATCTCGGCCTTGCACCCCACTGTAATCGTTGTTTATTTCAATATCAATAAAGAGCTTCTTTGAATAACTTGTGTTTGTTCTTAATTTCTGCTGCTATCATTCAATGTCTCTGCTTGGGACTTCTGTGCGACGACCCCGTCGCAGCCGCTGAAATCGGCCGTTATGGAACATGCCTTGTACGAGCGCAATCTAGGCTCGTGCGGCATCACGCCTTAGCGAGGACGATCGCTCCTACGGGAGCAGGGCATGACATAATGGTATCAGAGCACGGCTTTACGTCCTTAGAATATCGTTTGAATTCTTTAACTCCGCTATTTCGCGAACTCTGAATGTCGCTTCCGCATATTGATATCGTTGGTGCGCTCTCTCTCAAATGTCCCACGGATGTCCATACAATAAGTCTATCTATTTTGCAAAATGTAGGAGAATAGTTTTTGATAACAAAATAAAAAAGATGGTTCGCGTAAGCACGGTTGGCTAAGTCGGGCTGGGCATATACACCAAAGTCGTGTCGACCTTAGGAAAGTCGAGTGCGGGAATTGAATAGTGTCGAGCAAGAATGAGTTGAACTCGATTGAGTAAATTGAGATGACTATCAATAGGGGTGCTATCGAACGGCGATATAGTCGGTGCGATATAGATGAGCGTGCTTGGAAATTGAGGAATAGTTCGAACAAAAAATTTGAAGAAGTGGATTTTGATTCGAATGATAAGTTATGAATTTGTTGAATAATTTCATCCCTGAGTGGTGTATGCGATAGCCTCAGGGATGTTGATCGATTGATTAAGGAAATTGATGTTGTGAAGGATTCGAGGGATACTGATTGAACTTGAACTTGAATGTCGAGGAGATTATCCAGTCGGACGATAGCATCATTCGCACGACTCAGAATTGGTTGCAAAGGAAGATCGTCAGGTAACGCATATCATCGATGGTATTGAGGTGTATCAAAGATCGATATGCGATAAGTCGGGGGTACCCTGACTCGGCGAAGGACGATCGTGCAAGTGTTATTGTTCGGTTGGATGCTATACTTAGGATTTTGATTGAGATGAATGTTGGATGAAAGTGATCGTGTCTTGATGGTTAAGCGGATAACCACAACGTCGACATTCTTGTCTTGCACGAGCGTAACTCCAGCCTCGCACATACGTCGCGTCGGATTTGAGGCAATCGTTTCGCGTGAGCGCTGACATGGTGATTCATGTCGCGGGAATGACCGAACTCGAAAAAATTAGGACGCGGCAACTTTGATTGTCTCGACTTGTTGGCTTGATATGAAGGAAAATTCGAGGATACGAGTACTTGCGATTGATGAATGAATGAAACTTGAGGATTGAGCAGGTCCAATCCGCACATCGAGAATGAACTAGTCTAGACGCAAAATAAGAGTTACGTCCCGATGAGGATGATTATCCCGTGGAAGCGTGCATGGTGATTCATGTCCACCATGGGTAATCTGAATCGCATGAGATTGGGGCGCAACATATTATTAAGCTAGACGACCTCATGATCGAATGCGTGAATTGGGATGAATGACTTAGGGAATATGAAATATGAATTGTGGTTTAGCGGTAGATTGTGTCGTAGCGTACTTGACTTGAAAAGGATTGATAGGTGGACTATATCGAATATGTTTGAAGGAATAGACTATATGAAATGGCTTGATGAATGAGTGATGTCGATACGTCAAGGAATTGGTTGAAATGTGAGTTATCATAGGATGGCTTTGCAGAAAGACTCGGACCCCGTACGACGAATAATGGGATGTGCGTAGGGAATCGATGCTCGATGTTTAGAAATCGGAGTGATGCGAGCTTGGGTAGTAAACCCCCGTACTATCAACTTGGTTTGACCTTAGGATGGGGTCAGTGTTGATATCGTTGTTTGGGAACTATGATTCCAATACTGACGGAAAGACATAGCCTAACAGTTAGGCAGACGTTCCGATGCGAAGCATTTGGAATGGTGAAGGCACCACTCATGAGGCTCGGTTGACATACATGTATATCAAGGACGCTTGAATGCGTGTACGATCCGACTCGAGTGGTGATGGCGGAATTCGCTATCACGAGGCTTGGTTGAAATACATATATTTTGGGGACGCCTGGAATATGTGCATGATCCAACTAAGTGATACGTTGAATCAAGATAGACTTGAGGAACGGGAAAGTGTCGACGATTTGATATCGTAAGCTTGGAAGAAAGGATTGAGGGTAGCACGAGCGTGGCTCGGATTTGCGAAATGCATAGGCGTAGTGTGTGCGAGAGTTTTGAATGTTGAGTAAAAGTGATAAGTCGATAAGTGTACTCAGTTAGTTTCGAGGACAAAACTTTTTCTGAGTGGTGTATGATGTAGTACCCCATCCCGCTCAGTCAATCGGAGGAATCGAAACACCGACGGCGTTCGGACTTAGCCCTACAACGGCTACTCGAAGACATCGCTCGGTCGAGGCGACCGCTCGCTCAGGTGGGATAGTTTCGGTAAACTTGCCTCATCTTACTTCACATAATAAATCGTATGTTTTCAACTTGCACAAGTAGGCTTGATAATAAAAGAGGCGAATCCACTTAGCTAAAGGGAATAATCCCGACGGGTCGAATTGAGTTAGAATATGGAATGGTCCAACGGTCGGCTTAGAGTTGGTGCACGGCGTGCTTTGAAAATGACACTCGATCCTTCGTCCCGTGGCTTAGGAGAAGGAAAGTTGGTTGAGTCGACGAAGTTATGAACATAGCCTAAGTCATAGGCGTCGCCCGCATGAATGCTTCATAAAGCATGCACGGTCCTGTCGTCCAAGGCTTGGCATAGCCTTGGCTTGCCCCATGAGTTAAGTTGTGTAGCACAGCTTGTGTCATAAGTCTAGGCACCCAAATGACTTGGTCGTTCAAAGTTGAACGCGTGCACGACACGTTCCATCGAGGCAAGGCTTGACGAGGCCTTTGCTCGTTAAGTTGTAGGCTTGAGTAAGTTAGGCAAAGTTAAGTCGGTCGACCTAAGTCATTCGAAGTGCTGTCCCGTTCATTCTGCGGTTGTCAGGTTAAATAGTCCCATGACCCCAAGGCCCGTCATATAAACTATGACTTGGGTGATAGCGTCGCGTAGATCGGAAGTCGGTTTGAGGCACGATGTACGGACTTAGTGTCTAGGGCATGAACCACGGTTGATTGAATGAGTTTTGGAGAAAGGATTATTGAATAGGCATTGAGTTGAATAAAAAGATATGGACATAGAAAGAATGCTCGCGACCGTGGGTCGTCGAGGGGTCTCAAATGATAGAAAGAATGCTCGCGACCGTAGGTCGTCGAGGGGTCTCAAATGATAGAAGGTTTGATATTGGTTTTGAAAGAGATAATAACACTGAGAGTGCAATGACTGTATGAGACGTCAGTTTGAGTGAAGGGTCTTGCATGGTCATTGGACAACTTGTCGACAAGGTAGAGTTTCCCCGTACGGCATCCCGTGGCGCCACGGGACCGATGCGGCCTAAGGAAACACGGTGGTATCTGTGCTGGCTCGACAGCACCGGGTCAGTCGAGGACTTCCAGGGGGCTAGCTACCTTGCGCTGGAAGGGTCCCGGCCGACCGCAAGCTACGTGTCCAGGTATAGCTTGTTATGCTAGTGACCCCATATAGATGAGTCGGCAAGGGCGGCGATCCGCGTATATGCCTTTGGACTGAGTCGAGTATTAGAAGAAGTGAATCAAGAGTCGAGTCGAATACGTGCTCGGTCAGAAGACAATGTTTGGGCCTAAGATTTGGCTGCAACAAAGACACCGTGCTTCGGCACGAGATGTGGCGTTGAGTCATATGTTGTCGGCATATAAGTTGTATGGTTATGGTTGAGTTGCTTGAGTTTAAGTCAGGAAACCGCCGCAAGGCAAAGTTGGTCGAGTAACCCTTAGTTCATAAGTGGATGGGTCAGTTGGTGATCAAAGTAGCAAGGGCCTCGAGGCGACGATATGATCGAGTCTCATTGAGTTGCGAGGCACGGCCTCAGCAAGGGTTTTGTAGCACGGTCACACGAAAGTGGAGCCTCATCGCGTAGTTGCGTCTCTGATTTCAAGCCGTAAGGCAAACACGACTCGATTGGTTAACGTTGTTGGCACGAGAAGGATCTTGAGGCAAGGTAGGAGTTAACGTTGTCGTAGTAAGCACGAGATGGTCTAGAGACACAGAATAGGCCAAGGCGTCGGTCCTAAAACTGAACCTAAGGCAAGACTAGAAAGACAATTGATAAGAAAGGACTATGCTATACAAAGTAAATGAACGTGTTGGTTTTGTATGGGTGGGCTAGGAGCTCATTCCACCAGTACAGTTGAGTACTGACACCCACATAGTGTTCATGTGCAGGCACAGGTAGAAGCTCGTGGCACGGAGCTCGCTTGGATGCGTCGAGGCACGGAGTTCCTTGGCGATTCGAAGTGTGCGACCGCGTAGATTGAAGACTTATACAGGACATAATGTATGGACATCGCCTTCCGAAGCTTCTGCTGGATCAAGACTTGAAATTGAGAGATGAGAGAGAGCTGAGCGACTTGTAATGTGAGATGAGTGAGCTTGAGTGAGCTTGAGAGACTTGTAATCTCGGCCTTGCGCCCCACTGTAACCGTTGTTTCAATATCAATAAAGAGCTTCTTTGCATAACCTGTGTTTGTTCTTAATTTTCGCTGCTATCATTCAATGTCTCTGCTTGGGACTTCTGTGCGACGATCCCGTCGCAGCCGCTGAAATCGGCCGTTATGGAACCCACCTTGCACGAGCGCAATCTAGGCTCGTACGACATTACGCCTTAGCGATGACGATCGCTCCTACGGGAGCGGGGCGTGACACATGGCTCCGTCGTTGTTGGTTTATATAGATGGTTTGGGGGCCCTGACGATGGGATCCCTGCAGGCTGATATCATCGTCGTCACTGTCTTTGCAGTATTCCATGTGAGGGCCCTCACTGTTGTGGCCACGATACGGACCCTTTTGTGTACGACTGGTAGTAATACGAGCATTTGCGTCTCTCGTCTCTATAGGCGGTATGCCCATAATATCAACGACTTCGTTGGATTTGATTCCAAGAAATCCAAGCACTCCATCAAATTTGTCAGACAGGACATCAACTTTTTTTGACAAGACTTCAATATTATTAGATATGACATCAAACTCCTCACGTGTGACAGGTTTCACCATTTTTGTTTTGAGAAAGAAAGATTCCCAAAGGTTTCCAAACGAATTGGAATCCTCGATCTGTGGGGCTCTGATACCACTTGACGCAGCGGGATAGCGGAACGGGCTTACCTTCATACTTGGCAATGGCCAAGTCGACCGGTGATGACGATAACTGGACCACCATTGCTTGGTGAGAGCGAAGTGGTGCCACAAAAACTCCGACGGAGGGCCTTGTGAGGGGTCCGCACGAAGGTTGCTTGAAAACCACAAACGAGGGGCTTTCTAATCCATGGAACAGTCGAGTCCACGACCAAAAAAATAAGAGAACAAATCTCAAACTTTAAAGAAGAATTTTATTTGATTAAAAGTTGTTCTCGATTGCATACAAAATATGCCTATTTATAGGACTTTTGTTACAACATAATCCTAATAAAATAAAGATAAAATCTATCCTAATAAAAGATAAAGTCAAAATAAGAATCTTATCATAAATTGGATTATAAAAAAAGTAAAGAAAAGAAAATTGAATCCAAGAGGAAAGAGAAAAAGAAAAGGAATCCTAGAGGGACTAGGATTCTACACTATATCACTTGCATCCTGAAGAGGTCAGATCCGATAAAATTTGCCAATCCGAATCAACCGTTAAGTGCTCACCTTTCCAGTGTCGATTCCACTGGAACTAAGGTGACGCTTACCTTTCTTGAAATGTTTCCATCGGTATATGATTGCTTTGTTTGCCGTTTTGGTAGACGAGGGTAACATGGGTTAGTGGGGATGAAAGCCCACAGCATGTTCAGTACAGAGATGAAAACTCTACAGCTTCTGATGTTTCGACATTCAGTGCGAATGATACGTGCAGTGAGTTCTGTTTCTCAAACTTATGCACTTAATATAGGTTCTACTGAAATTACAGGGATAAATAGACTATATTCACATGACTCCGGTGATATGATGATTTTCTTAGGTGGCACAAGAGCAAGTCCTGCCAAGGACTTTGGATGGATGACCCAGGATACGTTCATTCAGCAGCAATGACCAGACTCCAACCTTCTTTATAGGTACATTTATGAAGAAACGACACATGGTAACAAGAATACTGGACAAATCTTGGTTGTGGTTTTGGTTGATGTAAGTGAAACATCCAGGTTTTGTTACAATCTGAATGACAGCGTGTGTGTGTATATATATATATATTTTTGTTGTGTGTATATATATATATATATATATATATATATATATATATATATATATATATATATATATATATATATATATATAACGTTTCGTTTCTAAAATACGGCGAGCCGAATACGTAACATCATCTCCAGGCTACGCGACATATCAATACTCCAGTACTGATCATATTCGCGATTGTCGTCCATAGAATTCCAGGATAGTTTGATCACATGTCATATGATGCATAAAATAATAAATAGCAGTTTGTTTAAAGGATATTCTAAGCTATAAATAGAAAATTTTGTTATTCTACCCAATTACAATCATTAACCCAATACATATAAGACATAACCAGTTATAAAATACTACTAGCTGATGTCCAAGATCGACCTCCTCTTTGTCTTATTCATTAAGCTCCTCTTCGGTGTACATTGGCATTCCCTCCTGACCTTCATCAAAATCTAGTGAACAAAACTAGGTCGTCAATACGACGAGCAAGTCCTCAGTCATGGAATGAGATATGTAAGGTAAGGTGATAAAATTTTCGAGATTAGTTCGAAAAGAAGATAATTAAGAGTAAATTTTACTAAATTAAAAATCTACTTAAGACATTAATAGCTCTCTAAAAATTTATGACTACAATTGTAATATACGAAGGTATAGAGCCTCTAACAAATCCTATATGCAACATGTAACGTTTAGAGAAACACTTCTGGGTCACACAACACCTAATATCTTGGCAATAATTCCATTTACCTGGGATCAGGTTTATACTTAATGGACGGTGCTTAGATTTATCCGTCCTATTAGTATCAGGAATTACATAATGATGTAATATAATTAAGATAACACATGAGTTATTTTTCGAGTTAGCAGAATTAAGTGTTATAACAATTATCGTATGACTTAAAAAATTTTAAGAATATCGGAACGATGCTACATTGGACATTTCAGGGCCAAATTCGGGAATTCGGAATCCAATGAAAAATAGGAAACATGAAAGTTAGCTAAGCCTCACCTCGGACATCGTATGGCCGTACGGATGCCGATAACAGGAACTGATCAGTTTTTAAAATATAATATTGCAAGAGTTCGAAGGTGTGATCCAAAGGTTTCTCTCCCATCTCGATGCAATTTTAACTTATAATGTAATCTAGGTTATTGGATAAGCAAGGAATTTTGTCTTAGCGGAATAAAATGTCAAACTAAAATTTGTGTGCCCAAGACAACACTTCCAATGATTTCAGGATCATGATTGTATTAGGAATTTGATAGAAAATTTAGAAAATAGATTTCAATCATTTCGACTTCCAAAATGACTAACTCTGAAATTTCTTAAAAATTTTGACAAAATTTCCTTTGTATTTTGGAGCCCGAAAATTTTCACAACTGTATAAAACACACCCGGAGCAACCCTCCGTAGAATTTTCGGGTGCGCCGACCCCTTCGGTGGAGCAACCCTCAACACTGGTGCCACGCAATAATAAAGCTCCAGGTACGTTGACCCCTTCGGTGGAACAACTCAACATCGGAACACACACACAGTTGAATATATATAATATCAACTTATAGAAGAAAAAATCTAGCTTCTTACCTTGGGCAATTTATCTTATTGCTAACAATCCATGATTTGCAATATTCACTACAAAATCTAACTTAACGCTAGTAATCCATGAATTTACAATATTCACTACAAAATTCAACTAAATAAGAATGTTAGAGTGTCATAATTTATAACAAAATGAACAATCAAGAATTAACACAAACGAATGAATATGTGTATACCTATTTCAACATAAATTTAGTCAAGTAACCTATTCATAAGGTATTGATCATCCTATAATTTAGAGTAAAATTTCCTTAAATATAAATTGATTTTGATTTCTACGATAATTGTTAGAGGAATAACATAAATGGATTTTGGTTGTTTGAACACCTCTGGAAACCTAGAGTACTTAGCAAGAGTAGAGTTTATAATTTAGACATTGACTATGGAATCAGACTACCAGGAGTGTGACGAACTTTCACTAAATTGGGTTAAAATTTTCTAAGAATACAAATTTGTACCAATAATACTTGAAATACTTAGAATGATCATATACATATTGAAGCACTTAGGTTTACTTAACCCAAATTGCTACAACCAACATTTCTAGTGTAGCTATATACTAAAATTAGCAAAAACCGTTCTAAAGTTGTTTATTTCTAAACTAGGATTGAAACCTAAACGGATTTATATACTTGGAAGTCTGATACGGCCTACAACCTCTTTTTCGAAATTTCGATCTAAAGCTACTTAAGTATCCATAATGCATAATTCTTACCTAGAGGCCTATAAATGGGCTATTGGCAAAAAATTTAAATTCTAATTCATTTCTGGACAACGGTAGATATATATCACAATTAAAAAAAATTCTAGTACTTTTAGGTGTTCAATTCCTGGACCAGGTTAGTTAGATTCTGGAATATATACAAATGGTTTCACAAGTCCAATCCTACATAATTTAATAGATCACTTATGTCAACATGATTCAATACGCTTTCGATCCCGTTTGGACACAAATTATATCATTTGTATTCCTAACAATTAGGATATAATCCATATCATTATTCAACTATGATTTTGTATCGACATCCTCTTGTGTCGAGTGTCCGTATCATTTGTCCGTGTCATAATTTTATGAAATACCTATAATTTATCATGGATTTCATACTTTATAAAGGAAATGAACCTAAATAAAGCATGATAAATAGGCAAAATTAAATCAAGTTGAAAATAAATGGGGGAGGGCTTGCATTGAAAAAAATTGGGATTTGAATTTGGGGAATAGGGTTTCTTCTTCTTCTTCTCCAACTTCTCCTTCTTCTTTACTCCATCTTCTTTTTCTCCAACTTCTCCGTTTCGACTTTTTAGAAGAAGAGGGGGCTAGGGTTTGATGATGGTGGTGGTGGTGATGATGATGGAGATGAAGATGAAGATGGTGGTGTTGGAGGTGGTGATGGAGGTTGTCGGCCGGAGGGAGGGGGTGCCGGCGGTGGAGGGGGCCGGTCGGCCGGCGTACGCGGCGGCACGGGCGCGCACGCACGCGCATAAGGGGCCGGGCACAAGTCCGAGGTGTGCGGGAGCGACCGAGAGAGGGAGGAGAGTGAGCCGAGAGAGAGAGAGAGAGAGAGAGAGAGAGAGAGAGAGAGAGAGAGAGAGAGACGGTGAAGGTGTTGCTCCTCTCTCTTTATTATAAGTTTATTTTTAACTAATTAGAAGAGAGTGAAATTACATTTCTATCCTTGACACCCATGCATGATGACACATGGATGCATGAGGTGTCCAAACAATTTAGAAAATTGCAAAAAGTTTCTAGGGTCCTAGTTGCAAATAAAGATGTAAATAGTTAAATAAAAATAATAATTATTCTTATCAAAGATTTTTTTAAAAACATTATGAAGAATAATTGTATATATATATATATATATATATATATATATATATATATATATATATAATTTTCATACCGTATTCTAGAATAAATATGTTTTAACAGAACAAGAATAAATGTGCATATATATATAATTCCCATACCGTATTGTCTACCAAGAATAAATGTGTTTTAACATAACAAGATCTTTGGCCAAAAAAAGAAAAAAAGAACAAGGATCGATTGTCGCCCCTAGGTTTTGAACCCATAACTTCCCCTTCCTCTCCCACAAGCATCATCCATACGGCTGCCGGATCTTTTGTACTACAACAAACTAGTATATATGCCGGACGCATTTTATAGATTATTATTAAAGTATGTATTTTATAGGTTATTATTAGAAAGACTAAATAGTTGTTGTAATTATTCTAATCTTTATTAAGACTAGAAAGACTGAAAAAATAACTGTTTTAATTATTCTAAATATTATTATATTTATTATTTTATATTATATAAACCTACAAGAATATTTATGAAGATCAAATGATAGCTCTAGTAATTATTCATTTGTACTTATTAACTTTAATTAACAACTTTAATTAGCAAACATATGTATGGATATATTTGGAAAGAAAAATTCATCGGTAAAGCTGAAAATTTTCCATTATATAATATTGTAGATTACTTGATATTTCTATCTTTGGGTTACCCTACAAATAACATTGTACATGCTAATGTTAAAACAACATACTAGCTATTCTAACTTCTGTTAGAAATTGATTGTGCTTCACTGATCAGTTCTGCGAAGTTGAATATGTCGTCGAGGCTTGAATCGTGCATTTAGCAGCACTTTCCTTAAAGTGTTTCGGGCACTCCGGTAACGTCTTGGAGTCAGCACGCCAGAACACCCACGATAAGACAGCCTTTCTGCCGGAGGTTCACTAGACGTTGTGAGACATCGGCGTAGGGAAGAACACCTTTCTGGAAACTTTGGAAGAGAAAAGTAAGAGGAATGAATACTCAGATTCTGTGTTTTTTGGACTCAGAAATCTGTTGTATTTATAGATGAATTAGTGTTGTTTCGTGAAGTCGCGACCCTTCCGAAACAACATTCATTCACCTGTTCGCAGATTCATTCACCCTTTCGTTTGTCTGGGCTGCTGCAAAAAATAGGAATTCTCGGGGCGAGAATCGCCGCGAGGAGCCCGAGGCCCGAGGGCCGAGCATACGCCGCCTAAGTGCGTCTACAATGCGTCTACAATGTGCCACTATCGCCTCTACGCCCGAGCCCGAGCCCGAACCGGAGCCGAAGCCGGTGTTGCCGGTGGCAACACCGACTACATTTTCATGAAGAGGTTAAAACAACAACCATTGGTCACCCACTAGCAACCCTTTGGTTGTTGCACACTCCACATGAGTGCACATTCCTATTTAAGCACTCCCAAAACCTTTTTCTTTTTCCAATGTGGGACTAAAGTCCCTTTTCTTTCCTTTTCATCTTTTAAGAACAACAAAGGAAATTAATTAATTCAAACAATCCCCCACTTGTTCCATAAATGATGGAAAGGAATTCCAGAATACATCACTTAAAGAATGTTAATACAGTTAGGTATCTTTCGATTTGAACCTAACCTTAGTAAATGCAACACAAGATTTTATCGAAATCTCTGGTAGCTGGGTTTTGAACCAGTTATTCCTTGTGATAAAATCGGTGTTAATTTACACACATTCTTTTGTAGTTCTTCGCCTACATCTCTCGCTTAGCACTATTAATGGCCATGTGCTGATCCTGTGTAATGACCCGCTCCGCCCTAGCGGAACGTCGATTCAAACGGCAAGTGCAACGACTCAAACGAGCCGTCGACCCGAAGAGTTGGCATCGACCTGATGAAGAATCGATACAAGGCTTATATTGGCCCGACAAGAGGAATCCAGACTTAGACTTTCAAAGACGCGCTCGGAGTATCGCTCGGCCGATGCGAACATCGCTAAGGTGGGTGGCTCCGATGAACCCGTCTTTGCTTAGCCTAGACACATAACAATGCGGACACTATCACGAAAATTGCTAGGCGATAACCTCGTACATGCTAATAAATGACTCAACGCACCTAGCTAAGGGAATAATCCCATCTTGTATGCTTGTATAGAATATGGAAAGAAATATGGAAAATATGAGAACTCTCGTACCGCGCTCCACGCTCGTGCTACGGCACAAGCTTACGTTCAAGTTTCCTATGCGTTCAACAATCAAACAATGAATGGGTTACAATAATGAAACGGGAAGACTATCGACATAGTCGTTCCGAATAGAGTTTAGCAACATTGAAAGACTATGGGACCGATGGATCGCCAAGACGCCCCCCGTACGAGGAGTTGCAAAATGTATGAATGAATGAATGAACGAATAAGTGAATGAATGAATAAACGAATGAAAGAATGAATACGTAAATGAATCGATGAACAAACGGACAAGTGAAAGAAAGAAAAGAATGAATGAATGAATGAAAGATAAGAAAAGAAAGAATGGTTAGCGACAGGTGTGACGGGCATGTACAACGGGGCTCGCTACCCGCGCTGCACGGACGCCAACCTGGTCGATAACGCATTATGGCTAAGGGTTAGCCTACGGCTCGGAGATAGCCGTTAAGTTAAAATGACAAGATAATACGAAATGGTCGTGGACAAACGGCACGGGCGTTGTGTGGAGTATACCGTGGCCGTGGTAGTGAAAGATTCTGCGGCACGGACGTTGTGTGGAGTATACCGTGGCCGGCCTAGGCGGAATCAAAAGCGGGGCTTACTGGCTGCCTGGTGCGGGCTTGGGCACCGGGAGACATAAGTGCAGGGTATTTCAAGAGACTTAACGGGGTGTACCATCCATCACCCTACGCTAAGTTGAGAAATACCAAGGAGAAATGTCCAAAATGGCTTGTCATGCCAGCGACCGGTGTATATAGATTAAGTGGACTTTGCTGGTGGCTATCCACGTGCGAGTCTTTGCATTAAAATCAAAGTAGTCTAAGTTAAATGAACCAGTGCCTCCTGAATATGCTTGAAATGTAACATACCAAGTGAATAAAGAGTAATTCATGTACAATGAGTTAGAGAAACGTGCCTACGATATGCTAGGACCCGAGGCAGGGACACGCTCTTGATATTGAAAGTTTACATGAGACACGTGAAGTTATTCCTTATGAATTGTTGACTAACTTGGTTTACTTTGGACAGAGAAGGTCGGACGGTAAGTATGGGTAAGTCGTAAATGTATTTCCATGCGACACTTGTATTCGGCAACACGAGATAGGCTATGAGATATGCCATAAAAATGATCATAAGGCAAGATTAGAAAGACAATAAAAGATAGACGGGCACAAAAGTAAATATAACGTGTTTGGTAATGATAGCATTGTGGGCGAGCTAGCCTCCCCACCAGTGCATAACAATGTACTGATAACCCCACAGTCTGCTTGCAGGAAGCAGGAAACGTCGGCGGGTGTGGAGCTTCCCTCGAACATGCTAAGGCACGGAGCTATCTCTCGAGCCTTGGAGCGTTGTACGATGCTGAAGCACCCTATACAGGACATAATGTATCGGAACATCGCCATGAACCATTCCATCTTGTAAGCCACTTGGCACGCCTTTTATGTTTCAGAGAGAGAGAGCTTGAGCGACTTGTAATATCGGCCTAGCGTCGCTTGTAAATTTTTTGAATATCAATAAAGAGTTCAAATTCGCTTCTACTTGTGTTTATTTACTTTCCGCTGCAATGGGGATACTCTGTGCGACTCTGTGGCCTAGCTCAAATCGGCCGTTTCTGGACTTGGCCTTGCACGGGCGCAACCTAGGCCCGTGCGGCATCACGCCTTAGCGAGGACGATCGCTCCTACGGAAGCGGGACGTGAGAGAATGGTATCAGAGCACTGCTTTACGTCCTTGGACTTCATTTCGATTCTCTCAGTTTTGAAAGCTCGTTGAAACAAAAGAAGTGTACGCTCTCTCTCGTTGTGCCTTGGGATGTTCCATACAATAAGTCTAATATTTTCAAAAGCTCGTTCAAGCGTTCAATCGAACGTATCGATAGGCAACAGCCTTTGTGCCGAACGATGTTAAACTTGACTCGATAGAGAACACATGCTAAGTTAACATGTCGCGTACGTGCCTAACTAGTCATGCGTTGACCCTAGCAAGTGAGTGTGCAAACTCGGAATATAGTCCGTACGGGATAGCCATGCGCACGGCCTTTTGGTTAAGTTGCGTCGCGTATCACGCACCTCGACTTTTGGTGCAAACGAGTTACGAGCGATATCAAATATCGTTCGGTCGGGAACGGAGATGCACTTAGAGTGTGTATCGATAGGAATGTATCGAACTAACGCTTAGGCGTACCCAAAGAGATTGGCTTGGATTTTGAGGATTAGTGCGAACGACTTAGTACGTCGAGGCGACGTGAGCGATTACGCTAGAGATTCATCGAACGAATCTGAAGGATGTCTTAGCGCACGACGCGAACGTGATTGAGGACTAGATCGTATGGCTTAAATCCGAGTGGTGTATGTGATAGGTTCGGAGAAGAATAAGAATGAGTGTCAATGACTAGTCGAGTTGCTCGAACCCTGAGTGGTATATGGACGTCATAGAAATTGTTCGAGCAAGACTAAAGGATTTACGGATCGTACGAGTATGTCGGCAAGAGATGCGATCGCACAAAGCCTTAGAACATGTCATGCTTAGTTGGCCGTGACTTCAAAAGTTCCAAACGAGATGTCGCTGGACAACTTGTCAATGGGCAACGCAATTTAGAAAATGGTTCGGAACGATGAATAAAAATGAATGGTCTTAATCGAAGAAACTTAGAGGATCGCGCATACGATTTCGGATTGATTCAAATGAATTGTGACTTGAGTTTGAACAACGATACTGAAACTAGCTTGAGGAATAGCAATCGAACTTGATCGTGAATTGAATCGAATGGAAATATAGTATATCCAGTTCGAACAATAGCATCAGTCGTACGACTCGAAATTGGTTGCAAACGAGGATCGTCAGGTTACGCATATCGTCGATGGTATTGAGGCGTATCAAAGATCGATATGCGATAACTCGGGGGTACTCTGACTCGGCGAATGACGATCGTGCAAATGTCATTATTCTGTTGGATGCTATACTTGGGATGTTAAAAATATGTGTCGAAGAAAAGATAGGCTTGGCTCGAGGATTTTCTAGTTGAACGCATGACGAACAGACTGTCGAATTGATTTGGCTTGGATGAAAATATGAATGCTTGGATTTACTTCGACGATAACCCCAATATCGACATGCTTGTCTTATGCGAGCGTAACTCCAGCCTCGCACATGTGTCAAGCCGATTAGGGCGATCACTCCGCGTGAGCGCTGGTATGGTGATTCATACTGCGGGGGTGATTGAACTAGAATGGTGTGGCAATTTGTGTGCCTCGACTTGTGGTTTGATACGAAGGTGACTCGAGAATAAATTGTATGCTTGATGATTAAGTTTGAGGATTGAGTAGGTCCAATCCGCGTATCGAGAATGAATTAGTCTAGACGCAAGCAAGAGTTACGCCCCGATGAGAATGATTATTCCGCGGGAGCGTTGCATGGTGATTCATGAACCACCGAGGACAATCGGACTCGCGTGAGATTGGGGCACAACATATTGTCAAAGCTAGATGAACTCGTGATCGAATACATGAATTGGTTAGAATGGATATGTGAAGTATGTCGATTGGGTGATTTGAATGGATTCGAATACACGCAACGAATGCATTGATGCGAATAGGTGATCGTGCTCGATGTTTAGAAATTTGAGTGATGCGAGCTTGGGTAGAAAATCCTGAACTACCGACTTTGGATTGACCCTAGGATTGGGGTCAGTGTTGGCATTATTATTGGGGAACTATGATTGCAATCCTGACATTGACTTAGCCTTGAAAAGATGGCCTAGCGGTTGGACGAGACGTCTTGTTTCATGAGTTATCAATCGGAAGATTGATCTTGAGGATTGGCATGGATGGATAGCGTGAATCACGAATATAGAAAACCCTGCTCACAAGACTCAGCTGACAAGCATATATTTCAGGGACGCCTGAGTATGTGCACGATACGACTCAAGTGAGAATGACGAATTCTCTATCATGCGGCTTGGCTGAATGTATGTATTCTGGGGATGCCTGGAATGCGTGCACGATCCAGCCAAGTGATATGTTGAGTACAAACGAGACTTGAGGAATGGATGAGTGTCGAAAACTTGAAATCATGTTAAAAAGAAAGGAATGATACTAGTACGAGTGTGGCTCGGAATCAAAGAAACGTATAGGCAGAGTGAGCGTGAACGACGACGAGATTAGCCCTAAACAAGTAAATGATATGGAATCGATATCGTGCAAATAAAAGTTGGTATAACGAATTGGACCATTGATAGGAAGATATACTCGAGGATAGTGCAATACTTAGTCTTGAATCGGACGAAAATTACATAGACTTGGTCGATCCCGCTAAGTAGAAATCATACTGATTTTGTGGACACGAACGCTTGAGAAGCGAATCGGGTCATCTCGATGACCGAGATAAACGAAAGTAAGTTTGCCTCAGCTCGCGACCCGCGTATTTGACGAATTACAACGTGCCTCGTACGACCATTTCAGTCCCATGATACATCGAAACAGCAACCAAGTCGAAGAAACACTTGAATTGAATAATTACCATCAAGTCTAAAATGAATGGAAAGTCATCCAATAAAATTCAACAAACAAATACGACATAAAACTTGGAAGGATAACCGAGCTTGGTTCGATGCCATCGAACGATAGCGCCGTTCGATAGAATTATCTAAGAAATACGACGACGCGAGCTAAGGAATGGTAGGATGATCTGCACTCAGGAAGTCTCGAGGACGAGACTTATTTTGAGTGGTGTATTATGTAATGACCCGCTCCGCCCTAGCGGAACGTCAATTCAAACGGCAAGTACAACGACTCAAACGAGCCGTCGACCCGAAGAGTTGGCATCGACCTGATGAAGAATCGATGCAAGGCTTATATTGGCCCGACAAGATGAATCCAGACTTAGACTTTCAAAGGCGCACTCGGAGTATCGCTCGGCCGATGCGAACATCGCTAAGGTGGGTGGCTCCGATGAACCCGTCTTTGCTTAGCCTAGACACATAACAATGCGGACACTATCACGAAAATTGCTAGGCGATAACCCCGTACATGCTAATAAATGACTCAACGCACCTAGCTAAGGGAATAATCCCATCTTGTATGCTTGTATAGAATATGGAAAGAAATATGAAAAATATGAGAACTCTCATACCGCGCTCCACGCTCGTGCTACGGCACAAGCTTACGTTCAAGTTCCCTATGCGTTCAATAATCAAACAATGAATGGGTTACAACAATGAAACGGAAAGACTATCGACATAGTCGTTCCGAATAGAGTTTAGCAACATTGAAAGACTATAGGACCGATGGGTCGCCAAGGCGACTCCCGCACGAGGAGTTGCAAAATGTATGAATGAATGAATGAACGAATAAGTGAATAAATGAATAAACGAATGAAAGAATGAATACGTAAATGAATCGATGAACAAACGGACAAGTGAAAGAAAGAAAAGAAAGAATGAATGAAAGATAAGAAAAGAAAGAATGGTTAGCGACAGGTGTGACGGGCACGTACAACGGGGCTCGCTACCCGTGCTACACGGACGCCAACCTGGTCGATAACGCATTATGGCTAAGGGTTAGCCTACGGCTCGGAGATAGCCGTTAAGTTAAAATGACAAGATAATACGAAATGGTCGTGGACAAACGGCACGGGCGTTGTGTGGAGTATACCGTGGCCGTGGTAGTGAAGGATTCTACGGCACGGGCGTTGTGTGGAGTATACCGTGACCAGCCTAGGCGGAATCAAAAGTGGGGCTTACGGGCTTCCTGGTGCGGGCTTGGGCATCGGGAGACGTAAGTGCAGGGTATTTCAAGAGACTTACCGGGGTGTACCAGCCATCACCCTACGCTAAGTTGAGAAATACCAAGGGGAAATGTCCAAAATGGCTTGTCATGCCAGCGACCGGTGCATATAGATTAAGTGGACTTTACTGGTGGCTATCCACGTGCGAGTCTTTGCATTGAAATCAAAGTAGTCTAAGTTAAATGAACCAGTGCCTCCTGAATATGCTTGAGATGTAACACACCAAGTGAATAAAGAGTAATTCATGTACAATGAGTTAGAGAAACGTGCCTACGACATGCTAAGACCCGAGGCAGGGACACGCTCTTGATATTAAAAGTTTACATGAGACACGTAAAGTTATTCCTTATGAATTGTTGACTAACTTGGTTTACTTTGGACAGGGAAGGCCGGACGGTAAGTATGGGTAAGTCGTAAATGTATTTTCATGCGATACTTGTATTCGGCAACACGAGATAGGCTATGAGATATGCCATGAAAATGATCCTAAGGCAAGATTAGAAAGACAATAAAAGATAGACGGGCACAAAAGTAAATATAACGTGTTTGGTAATGATAGCATTGTGGGCGAGCTAGCCTCCCCACCAGTGCATAACAATGTACTGATAATCCTACAGTCTACTTGCAGGAAGCAGGAAACGTCGGCGGGTATGGAGCTTCCCTCGAACGTGCTAAGACGCAGAGCTATCTCTCGAGCCTTGGAGCGTTGCACGATGCTGAAGCACCCTATACAGGACATAATGTATCGGAATATCGCCATGAACCATTCCATCTTGTAAGTCACTTGGCACGCCTTTTATGTTTCAGAGAGAGAGAGCTTGAGCGACTTGTAATATCGGCCTAGCGCCGCTTGTAAACATCTTGAATATCAATAAAGAGTTCAAATTCGCTTCTACTTGTGTTTATTTACTTTCCGCTGCAATAGGGACACTCTGTACGACTCTGTGGCCTAGCTCAAATCGGCCGTTTCTGGACTTGGCCTTGCACGGGCGCAACCTAGGCCCGTGCGGCATCACGCCTTAGCGAGGACGATCGCTCCTACGGAAGCGGGGCGTGACATCATGTCTCGTGAATTTTTATAAGATAAACTCCAGATCTTACTGAGATGACACCATCTCTAAATTCACATAGGTGAAGTTCTTTCCGTATCTCTGTTGCTTTACAGATACATGTCAACATTACTAAACTTCATTAAGAGTTTTATAAACTCAACCCTCAAATTGCAACAGTCGACATAATCATGTTGTATACATCCAAATCAACAGTTTGTTGTTACCCATTGAATCTAAGATTAAGGTTTTCTTAACATTAGATTGGGTTGCCACTGTTGTTGGAACTCTTACTCAAGGAGTTTTAATCTCATACCTCTCGAGGTAGACTTTACTAAATCCCTAGCTAGTGGTTTAGTAAAGGGATCAGCTAAGTTATAGCTGGTACGCACATACGTAAGAGAAATGATTCCATCTTTGATCAATTTCCTTACGTAGGTATGTCTTAGACTTATATGTCTAGACTTCCCATTATACACTTTGTTGTAGGCTCTTGCTAGAGTAGCTTGACTATCGCAATGTATTGACACTTTTGATACATTCTCTTTAGCCAGCGGAACTTCTAATAGAAGATCCCTCAACCACTCAGCTTCTTGTCCTGCAGAAGCTAGAGCCACAAACTCTGACTCCATGGTCGAATGGGTGATGCACGTTTGTTTCTTGCTCTTCCAAGAAACTGCCCCTCCGGCTAGCATAAATACCCAATCTGTCGTAGATTTGTTATCCCCGACACTTGATATCCAACTAGCGTCGGTATATCCTTCTAATACGGCAGGAAATCTACCATATTGTAATCCAAGATTCTTGGTTTTCAAAAGATAACCAAAAATTCTTCCGATAGCCCTCCAATGCTCATTATTATGGTTGCTAGTAAATCTACTCATTTTACTAACTGCAAATGCTATATCAGGTCTTGTGCATTGTATTAAATACATAAGACATCCAATAGCACTTGCTTATTCTAATTGAGCGACGGCTCTTCCAGAATTTTTTTCTAGTTTAACACTTGGATCAAATGGAGTGTTCACTTCTTTGAACTTTAGGTGTTTGAACTTGTCTAGCACTTTCTCAACATAGTACGACTGCGTAAGTTCAAAACCCCCACTGTTTTGTATTACTTTGATCCCTAAAACAGTGTCAACTTTTCCAAGATCTTTCATCTTGAATGTGGAAGTTAGAAACCTCTTCGTTTCTGTAATTCTACTCATCTCGTTGCTAATGATCAACATATCATCAACGTAGAGACAAAGAAATATCACAATATTTCTATATACTTTAGTGTATAAACACTTATTACAAACATTGTGAACAAAGCCATTAGAAATTATGACTGAGTCAAATTTCTGATGCCACTGCTTTGGTGCTTGTTTTAATCCGTACAAGGATTTAACAAGTTTGCATACCTTTTGTTCATTTCCCAGGAGCACGAACCCTTCCGGTTGCTCCATGTAAATCTCCTCATCGAGATCTCCATTTAAGAATGCCGTTTTGACATCCATCTGATGAACATTAAGATGATGCAATGAAGCTAACGCAAACAATATTCTAATTGTAGTCGTTCTTGCTACTGGTGCATATGTGTCAAAATAATCAATTCCTTCTTTTTGTCGAAATCCTTTGGCTACTAGTCTAGCCTTGTAGGTGTTTAAAGTACCATCACTATGATACTTTTTTCCTGAACACCCACTTACATCCAATAGGTCTTGATCCTTTGGACAGATCGACAATTTCCCAAGTGTGGTTAGACATTATCGAATCTATCTCATCTTGGATAGCATCTTTCCAAAAAGATGAGTCCCGCGAAGCTATTGCTTCCTTAAAGATTTTAGAATCATCTTCCACCTGAAGAATGATAGGAATCTTTCGAATATATTTCTCTGTATTTCCTTCCACTAAGTAAAAGGAAATAAGTTGAGAATCTATTTCGTCAGGTCCTAGATCCTTAGCCTTTCGAACTCTCTTGCTGATCCGAAGCTCGGGTTGTTTTTCAACTAACCGTGAAGAGCTCTCCTCACGAGACTCTTCATTAGCAGGAATTTCAGGATCCTTATTCTTAGTAATAAGGTTCTCGAAAAATTCTACATCTCTGGATTCGACAATAATGTTAGACTCTAAGTTTAAAAGTCTATATGCCTTACTATTGGCAGCATAACCTACAAAAGCACTTTTGATTCCACGAGGACCCAATTTGGTCCTTCTAGGATCCATATTTTGTAATAAGCTATGCACCCCCACACTCTAAAATAACTGATATTAGGCTTACGGCCTTTTCATATTTCATATGGTGAAATACCAGTTTTCTTCAAAGGAATTCGGTTCATTATATGACATGCAGCAAGTAAAGCTTCTCCCCACAAACTAAATGATAATTCAGAATACATTAGCATTGTATTTATCATTTCTTGATACGTTCTATTTTTTCTTTCTGCTAGTCCGTTCTGTTGAGGTGTCTGTGGTGCAGAACATTCATGAATAATACCTTTTCTTCACAGAAGGTATTAAATTCAAAAGAAAAATATTCACCACCTCTATCACTTCTAAGTATTTTAATCTTTCTACCAAGTTGATTTTCAACCTCTGATTTATATATTTTAAAAGTATTAAAGGCTTCATCTTTATGCTTTAATAAATATACATATGTAAATCTAGAGCAGTCATCAATGAAGGTAATAAAGTATTTATTACCTCCTCGAGATAATGTGTCATTAAATTCACATAAATCAGAGTGAACTAAATCTAGTAGATTGGTATTACGCTCTACACTGTGAAAAGGTTTTTTTAATCATTTTGGATTTTGCATAAATTTCACACTTATCTAAATCTTCAGAATTGCGTGAAATTAATCCAGATTTAATTAACCTTTTCATAGTGCTAATACCTATATGCGCTAATCTACTATGCCATAAAGTAGATGACTCAATCATGTAAGCAGAAGTAGAAACTTTATTAATATTATTCTCAATGATACAAAGTTTTATCATACCCTCACGGTATATCCCTTTCCAACAAACACTCCATTACGGGTCAATATTAATTTGCCCGACTCAAAGACAGACTTTATTCCAGGTTTACCTAACAAGACTCCACTGACGAGGTTTCTACTCATATCCGGGACGTGAAGTACGTTAGTCAGAGTTACTTTCTTCCCGGAAGTGAATTGGATTTCCACATCACTTGTTCCCACGACCGTTGAATGTCCTTCATTTCCCATCTGAACTTCTTGTCCATCATTGACTTCAAAATAGGTCTTGAATACTATTTTGTCGTATGAAACATGAACGGTAGCACAAGTATCGTACCACCATCCTGGTGCCTTCCCTTTGACCGTCATAAGTTTGCTCACCGTAGCAATTATGTCCTCTGTCTCAGTGAGATTTACCTCACTGTTTTGGGTCTTTCGAACCCGACAGTCTCTGGCATAATGTCCTGGTTTGCCACATACAAAACAGCCGGTCTTGGGTCCTTTGGTCATTCTTAGGACCGAAAAAGTTCTTCTTTCCTGCAGGCTTCTTGTCTTTCGCGCTCACTACAAGAAATAGGGCCTACAATAGCAGTTTTTCTATAGCGTTCAAGTGTCCCCGCTATAAAATGTTATCAACAATAACGTTCTTTCTGCAGTGCTATAAAAATATCTATCTATAGCGTTTCCTGAATGCTATATAATCAAAAACATTAATATGTTTGTATGTCAAAGTAGATCTCATGTTCGAATCCTAGAAGAAGCAGCGTAGGTTTTTATTTTATATGATAAAAGAACAGACTATACACTACAAAATATATAATACTATTTTAAAAGTGTTAAACGTGTATTCAACGACTCTATTAAAATCTCATCTAAATCTAGAGGACAAACGCTAAATTTTTTATGTCATCCTAAAAAATAATTTCCCCTTCCCCCCCAAATTTTTGTTTTGGCGCCCTTCCAGCTCTCTTTCTCCCAATTAAGTCTTATAGACTTCTCGAATTTTTCCACTGAGACATTTTTTTGGGAGGGCGCCCAAAATCTGGCTCAAAATCAGGCCAGCCATCATCTCCAAATTTTGGGAGGGTACAGGAGCCTATGCCCTAACACTACTACTACAGCCATGTGCTTCCCTTTTCTCTACAATCAGTGTTAGGGTTAGGGTTTCCTCTTCTTTCCATTGAAGAAGAAGAAGAAAAAGGCTATGGGGATGGAGACACGCAGGTCCACCATGGACCGGCCCCCCTCCGGAGACCTTCCGGCCCCGAAGAAGCCGAGGCTCGCGGAGGATCCGAGGAGGCAGTCGAGCAGGGGGGGCAGATTCTTCTTCCTCTCCTGCTCCTCCGGCCTCGGCGAGGGGAGTGACGGAGCTGGTGGGCGATTACAGGACGGCGCTGGCAGAGCTGACGGTCAACTCGAAGCCCGTCATCACCAACCTCACCATCATCGCCGGGGAGATTACATTCTCTCTTGAAACTGAGAAACCAATCAGAACCAATCAGAATATTCTATGAAGGTGATTACATTCTCTCTTGAAAACCCCTCTTGTTTTATTATTTATTCCATGACTTCATTATAGAATATGTAATCAAGTCCATAAACCTTTCCAATGTAAAGTTCCGTAGGAAATACTGATGTTGGCGATGTAAAATTTACTGCTGAAGCTGATGGCATGTATCAGTTTGATGTGTATTACTGTTTGTGTTCTAGCACAATTTTCCTGATGAAAAATATTGAGTTGACTAGCTTCAACATGTGTGGGATATGCAGAACATAAAACTGAGGATTAGCGACCCTATAATCTTAATTCCTGGGAGTTTGGAAGATCTAAACAAGCAGTTTCCTCACTCTCCAGATGCCATGGTGAAATCTGAAAACACGGGTATTTCAGCAAATGTTATGGAGAAGCCGAACAGCCTTTTCTTTTCTTTTCTTTTCCTAATGTGAGTAGTAAATTTGGCATGCATCATTGTTCTTTGTATTTACTTGAATTATACAATTTCTTCTACACCCCTCCTCCTTTCTTCACCCTCCTTACACATATTATTTATTTTATTCCACTTTACAGGATACTGTTATTCATGGGGGAACCACATTTGTCTGGCCTCCTTGGTTTCATAATGGGCATTCTGGAAACGTTACAATATATCTATCAATATATTATGAAATGGAAGGGTGTTCGAGTGACATGATCTACCGTACGCTACGCATGCATTATGATGTGGAGGTAAGGCAAGGAAAGAGTGCCCATATGTTTGTGTACCTATGAATTGATATGATAGATCAGATATTGTTGTTGTTATTCATATTGATCTAATTCAGTGTCATCCCATCGAATCAAATTTATATTCATAA
This sequence comes from Iris pallida, assembly GCA_029216955.1. Classification (NCBI taxonomy): domain Eukaryota; kingdom Viridiplantae; phylum Streptophyta; class Magnoliopsida; order Asparagales; family Iridaceae; genus Iris; species Iris pallida. Next base: position 1,109,380 of record JANAVB010001000.1, on the reverse strand, counting down.
TTGTTGGATGGGATCATGAGTTATGGAGAACTAATAGACAAGTTCATGAGTTCCAATATATTTGTGACCTGGTGCTATATGAATTACTCATTCTAGTTCTGTGTTCTTTTCCACTTGTATACAAGTAAATAACAGCGTCTATAATTTTTTATTTTTTTGGCCTGTGTTTACTAATGCACCCTTCATATTGGAGGATTTTTTTTTGTCAGCTAGGATTTACTAGTCAGAATGTTGGACAATTAAGAAATGTCTGAGACTCTAAGCAATATTGCTGAAAGGAAAAAGGCTTTCATAATTGCTTGGCAATATTTGAAAATATAGAATGAGAAATGAGTGTCATCTTCGAAACTGGAGGCTCTGTTAATTGAGGATAAGATAATAGAATGTTCTTGACATGACTTATGCACAACATAGTTCCAATATATTTGCGGTTATGAATTCTTAAGGAACAGTTGTGTTATTTTGCAGGTATTTCCATCCTTGGAAGTATCTCTCCTAATCAGTCCTAGTCCATCAAAGTTGGAAAACTTTCTTGTGCGAATGGACATTCTGAACAGAAATTCAGAGTGTTTCTCCCTTCAGCAGCTGTCTTGTGTTGGTAATCAATGGGAGATTGCATCTTTGCCTACATATGCTTCTATTTGCCCCTCACAAATTTTCTCGCTGGTCAGGCATTATCATGCTTTTTTAAGCTCAAGGTTTGTAGACCCTAATATATATAAATATTTCATGAGGTTCAGTTGAAATACATAAATGACTAGTCAATAGTGATAATGTAGTTACTGGTTATTGTAGCATTTGCTTGATATAATTTCTGAAGTTCCTCTCCAAACAAAAAGTTTGTAGTTTACCATAACATGTTTTGACATTTTAAGTTGTTTTTGTTGTTGTTTAGCATTGTATGGAGGGTTCTATTGATGAAAGAAAACTTACCTTTAAAGGACGTGATGTTTCGTTGGGTACAAAAGAAAACAAAGAAGAGCTAATTGATATCTCTATGCCACCTTTGGCTGATTTTCATCATCAAGAACGATATCACCAGAGAAAGTTAGTTGAGGTCCGTAAATTCCTCTATATTATCAGCAATTTACCTGAACCCTCTATAACATAGCTCTTGTGCAAATAATGAAATCTCACCAGCGGAAGTCAGTTGACGTCCACAAATTCCTCCCTCTATTATCAGTAATTTATCTTAACCCTCTATAAAGTAGTTCGTGTAAATGATGAAATCTCATTCTGCTGGTTAATATTCTTTAAAGCTGAATTTGCAAGAACCTTTGCATAAACATTTCATTATTTTATATGTATTAAATTTCTACATTTGAGAATGCTTAGCATACTCTCTCATCTAACTATAAAAGAAAGAAACAGATTGACCTTTCTGTTTTGGCATCAACTATTACATGATTTTCATTATATTAAATCTTCAGGTTTATATAATTTAGACACATACAGAAATACATGTGGACAACCTATGTATATCTAATTCAGTGTCCAATATATATTTACTGCGAACAGAGAGGATGACATCATAGAAGTGTTAACTATGTAAGCAATAAATATTGAATAAGCTGCAGTACTAGACGACAATGAGGGAGAACCCCTGGTGCACCTTCTGGTGGCGGTCACTATTCACCGTACATTTTGATGTAATCCTACTTAGATTGCAAATACATTAATAATGTGTCTCCTCCTCAGACAAGGTTCACTAGTTATTTTATTTCATTCCTTTTTACATTGACAACATTTGCTTTTGAGAATTTATCTACAAGAATTCCCATGAATTTTGAAGGACCACACACACATTTTTCCCTATTACAAAGCTAAGCTTGAATATCGTTTCCATCTCTCTTGGCTGGATTACCATGGTTACTTAAAGTTAAAAGTGGACTTTCAGAATTTTCAACTATTTGTAGAATCAGAATTTTTTAATGTACTTGTCAGTCTTCATTTGTTTTTCTTTTCATTTGGAATATCTCATGTTGCATCTTTCTCATTAAATTTGAGTGTTTTTTCCCATTACAAAGCTAAGCTCGAACATCATTTCCATATCTCTTGGCTTATATGCGAGAGTAGTTCTTATATAAGTTATATATGCTGTTGTGATCAGGTTAGGTATCGAATAAACACTCCTTTGATTCTCAAAGGCATCACACTAAGCATTCGGGGAGGGGAGAAGATAGGTGTTGTTGGTCGAACCGGAAGTGGCAAATCAACACTGATACAAGCTTTATTCAGGATAGTGGAACCATCTGCAGGGCAAATAGTTTTTGATGGAGTAGACATCTGCAGTTTGGGCCTTCACGATCTCAGGTCTCGCTTGGGCATTATTCCTCAAGAACCTGTTCTCTTCGAAGATGAGATTTGGCAGGTATGACATCTGCAAATAGTTTTTGATGGAGTAGACATCTGCAGTTTGACCCAATAGGACAGTATTCCGATGATGAGATTTGGCAGGTATGATCTTATCAACCCTTCTTTTTCTATGTTTGAATGGAAAGTGTAGGATTAATAACATATATATTACAATATATTACTTTTCTATCTAATTTCTTTTCAGAAATACAACAACGACGACTCCAACAGGTATTCAGTCCGCTACTTGTCCTATGTGCAGTCTTCTTCTCTCTTTTTTGCTTCTCTATTCACCGATGACTCTTGCTAGCCAGAATTCTATGCAGGGGCAAGGGGTTAAAGCTGCACCAGAATTGTCTTATCAAAACAAACCAGCAGGTTTCAATCATTTTCTTCTCTTTTAAGATTCCAAATTCTGAAATTGGTTTCAAATTTGACATACCTTTAAGGAGAAAAAATGCCCTGTTTGGAAATACTTCAATTCGATTGGTGCAATATATCCAAGTTATGTGCAATATTCATCACAGTGGGTGATGCATTCTGAACAAGTTTTAGATGTTCGATTATTTTTCCCTTGCATACTAGTAGTATATCCAGTGCAATATATCCTTAGAAACAAGTTATTTTTCGAATTTAACTTCTCAAGATGTTATTAGCTTTTTAGCCAACGGAACAATCTGGAAACTGACCTTTTTTCATGGAAAACCAATTGATTCCATCTTTTCTGTTTGTAGAGTTCCTTATGGCTATATTCTTTTTTCATCCGTTTATTAATTCTGTGTTACCTGGCATTTATGCATCTATATCATTTTTTTCCATGTGAACCTTAATGATTGTGGTTTAGGTTAAAAATCCTAGAGGAACTCATGAGTTCCTAATTTTAAACTCATCAATGGCAAACCGTTGGATTACGTGCATTTCATCTGTTGAAAAATAACAAAAAAATTGGCGTTTATTAGCACACAAGGGAGGTGGATACCAACTGAAATCAACCTACACACACAGGCCATAACCTGTTTTCCTGTTTTCTGAGAACTTACCATGTAGGCACACACAAGTATGTAGACTGAAACCTATTTATTAACCAATTGATTTCCTTTCCTCTTTGCAATATATACATGTGTGAACTTGAACTATTTTTCCCTTCCTTTTGTTTTTACTGTCAACTGATTTTCCTTCTTTTGCAACCTGAGATTATTCCTGATAACTGAAATTGAAGGTTTATATTGATTTGTTGAGTTCAGGTGACCGTCCTTTGCTTCCATTCCTTCCTCACTGTTTTTCCAGTTTTCCCCATTACCTGAGTTTATGAATGGAATTCCAATTCTCTTATTAAATGTGTTAGTATCATGAGTTTGATTTCACTTATGGAACTGTTACAGGAGTTCCTAGATTTGAGAATCTTACTGATTTCTGATTCCTTTCCTTATTTGATTGTTAGTTCTTTTCTTCTTACTTAACTGTTTTGAATGTTTAGTTTAATTTCTTAAATTCCTGAACTGTAAACTGTTGGTGTGTATCACTGTTATCCTGAACTGAAATGGTTCTAAAACCTAAAATTGATTTCCATTTCTTTTCTCTATTTCATTCCTAAAAACTGAGAGTAATTCCCATTCCTGAGAATGTGTTCATATAGGCAAATGTGTACTGTTGTTTCAGATTTCCATTCGATTTCTAGCATCATATTTAACCCATTTTTACTGCTAATTAATGTGGTTTAAAACCTCAAATTTAATCACCTATTTGTTTTCTATTGTGTGTTGATTTTTTGGATGGATTGGTGATGCCTAGAGCTCAAACTGGATATTTGTTATGGACCGGAAATAACTGAGTTTGGGTAGGGACTGAGAGGATAGTTGTCATGGAACGCTGTCATGGATTGGTGATGCCTAGAGCTCAAACTGGATTGGTGATGCCTAGAGCTCCATGGAACGCTGTCAAAATCTAAGTTCATTTCATGGTGTATAAAATCTAAGTACTCTATTATAAAAACTGCTAGGTATCTGCTAGATATCTCTTAGTTCATTTCATGGTGTCAAATATTTTTATCTTATTTTTTTTATCATAATGTGTTTTCTTCTCAATTTTGTGTAGGTTGGCGTATATGTTTTTGATGGTTGTGGATAGCTGCTAGAAGGAAAGAGGCAATCGAGCTGTTTTTTGGCCTACAGATATTTGTAAATGGAATGGTTTATTTTGGACTACAGATACTTTGTAAATGGAATGTTTATTTTGGCGTACAACTACTTCTTCTACATCTTTAATGTTTTAATGACTACTACTTTTTGTACATCTTGAATGTTCTAATAAAACATTTCATATTTTGGCAAATCTTTACTATATCTTGATTGATTGAAATGCAAGTTGCGATTGAAATTGTTTGCGATTATTGTTATTTATATGTGATACAAAACAGGTTATGAAATATGAAATTCTGTAGCAGATATGAAATAATATGAAATTCTATAGCAGGTTTATAGCACTCAAAGCGTCTAAATTGCTGCTACTACGATAGCATATGATGAATGCTATAATAAATCAAACCATTCATCAAACGCTATAAATCATTCACAGCATTCACAAACGCTATAAATAATCCACAGCATTCATAAACGCTATAAGTAATCCACAGCACTCACGAATGCTATAAACTATCTACAGCGTTCTAGAATGCTATAAAGTATTTACAGCATTCATAAACGCTATAAACCATCAACAGCATACACGAACGCTATAAACCTTCCACAGCATTCATGAACGCTATAATGTTATAGCGTTCACATGTCTGGACTTACTATAGCGTGGGCGATCATAGCAGACAGAATATGCTATAGAAGGCTTTCTATAGCGTTATGCGCATGCTATTGTATGCCATATTTGTTGTAGTGGCTTACCGCGTTAGCTTTAGAAACTCCGTTGTTCTCGGATTTCTGTCTTTCCTTCGATTCCTCTTCGATTCAAAGGTATTTTTGAATCTGTTCCAGGGAGAAATCCTCAGAGCTGTGAAGTAGTTTCTTCCGATAACTATTCCAAGATGCTGGCAATTTAGTAATTATAGCACCAACTTGGAATGGTTCCGGAAGTTCTATCTTCACTGCCCTGAGTTTGTTCACTAGAACTTGTAGTTCGTGTACTTGGGCCAGTATAGGCTTTGTATCAACCATTTTGTAATCAAAATACTTTGATATAAGAAATTTCTTTGTACCTTCTTCTTCTGCTCTGAATTTGAATTCCAGAGCCTTCCAGATGTCAATTGCCGAAGGATTTTCTGTGTAAAGGTCGTACAGTCTGTCCGACAGGGTGTTCAGAATGTGACCACGGCACAACAGTTCGTCATTTTTGTGCTTTTTGCGTTCTGCCTTGACCGCATCAGAATCTGCTGCAGTGGGTTCTGGAATGGGTGTCAGATCTGGATCGAGGACGTAGTAGATCTTCAGTGCTGTAAGGAGGAAGATCATCTTGTCCTGCCAGCGTGTGAAGTTTGTCCCGTCGAAGCGATCTAGTTTTACTAGATCCTGATTCATGACCTTGATGCTCGAAATCGCAGCCTCGGACGCCATTATTTGCAACACTTTAAGATTGTTAGAAATTGATTGTACTTCACTGATTAGTTCTGCGAAGTTGAATATATCGTCGAGGCTTGAATCGTGCATTTAGCAGCACTTTTCTTAAAGTGTTTCGGGCCCTCCGGTAACGTCTTGGAGTCAGCACGCCAGAACACCCACGATAAGACAGTCTTTCTGCCGGAGGTTCACTAAACGCGAAGAACACCTTTCTGGAAACTTTGGAAGAGAAAAGTAAGAGGAATGAATACTCAGATTCTGTGTTTTTTGGACTCAGAAATCTGTTGTATTTATAGATGAATTAGTGTTGTTTCGTGAAGTTGCGACCCTTCCGAAACAAGGCCCGAGCATGAAGAGGTTAAAACAACAACCATTGGTCACCCACTAGCAACCCTTTGGTTGTTGCACACTCCACATGAGTGCACATTCCTATTTAAACACTCCCAAAACCTTCCTCTTTTTTCGATGTGGGACTAACGTCCCTTTCTTTCCTTTTCATCTTTTAAGAACAACAAAGGGAATTAATTAATTCCAACAACTTCTAAATGTCTCAATTTGCGGCCATTTTCCTTTTTTCAGTCATTTTTGGATGACATATCTTATATATTAATTTTGCATGATACAGTAATGATGTTGGTTGGAGTGACCAAATCACATTTGCAACTCCACCTGGATCGAATGAATTGAAGTTTCTTGCCTTCGGTGACATGGGAAAGGCTCCGTTAGATCCCTCCCTTGAACAGATATTCAGGTGCCTATTTTCCCATATTACTTACCCTTGTAATTCATTTCAATTTAACATCGTAATTTATGACAAATTAAAAGTTGATATATGTCAAACATGTTTTACTTTCAATAATAAAAACATTATTAAATCCCAAGGCAACCAACTTCACAACGATAGAATTATATTATACTGGTGATTATGTGCAGGTGCATTGCACGTGCGTAAGAGAAATAATGAAAAAAAATAAAATATAGATTTATTATAAAATATGTTATTCCTAGGATTTGAACCCAATCAATTAAGAAAATTGCCTTCAACTTTAACCACTTGATTTAAAATTATTTAATTATAAATATATCATCTTAGGTAGTTAAATGCTTGGTTAAGTTTTTTTTAAAAATAATTATTGGAGTAATTTAGGTAGTTATTAGTTATTTTCTTATTAATTTTTTAAATTCATTTATATGATGATATACATACGGCTTAGACGGTACATTTTTGAGCCGTTTCTAAGCCGCATTATAATAGTAGAGATGTGTTTCTAGATCTAATTTTATTATTATTATTTTGGATAGAGGTTTTAATTTTAATTGCTAGCTCTTTAATATGTTATTTTCTAGACGGTACTCTACTCAGTTATTTATGTAAAAGTATACATTTTTCAAATTATTTTTATGTAACAAAAATAATATGAGAGAGTTTGGATTTGAATAATAACAAGATTGAAGACCCCATTCCATGTAGTTGGTTAAGCCCACTCCCACATCTACCAGAGTTCAAGTGTTCGAGTCTTGCCATTGCTTTAATCTTTGACTCACCTGAAAAGTGTTAAGTTGGACCCGTGCATAGATGTCAATAACAAAGTCTTCCAAACATAACTGCCCATTAACATAAATTCAAGGGTTATTTAGTAATAGGATCTTACATAGTAGTTGATCTTAAAATTTGAGTCTCCAAATTGTTATAATATCTGAGTCTCTAAATCACTGTTCACGTAGGCTAGTGAACAGTGATTTTGAGACCCAAACTCTAATGCCGGATAATTTGGAGACTCAAATCCTAATATCATATATTATATGAGATCGTGTTACTAAATAACCCTAAATTCAATTGATCACTTAATTTCCATAAGAAACTATTTTGTATAACACAAATTATAATAACTAGACTTCTATGGAATTTGATCATATATACAAGATCCAACTTTAAAGGCTCGAGATTGTAATATATATATATATATATATATATATATATATATATATATATATATATATATATATATATATATTACAATATTGTTTTCCTTGCATGAAATCCTTGCATGAAAATAATACTCTTCACTCCACCTTGTTGATAGAAACATTTTATGGCATCCATACATAGTAAAGTGGATGTTCATGTTATGATATTGATTATTATGATAAGCATATATTACAGCCGTGGCAGATGAAGTCGCATCGGGTAATGTTGACTCAATATTCCATGTTGGTGACAAAGTTATTCTACATGCTTCTTAGTAGAATGGGATTTCTTTCTCAATCAAATTACTCCAGTAGCTTCTCGTGTCTCTTACATGACAGCTATAGGTAATCATGAAAGATGAAAGGTGCGTACATGAATAATTGTTCTATACTATTACCTAAGCTAAATTATATTAATGATAACTCCAACTATCGCGTTCTTATAATGTTTTTTTGCCACATCAACTTTTTACTGCTTAATTTTGGCATCCAAATTTTATAAATTGTTCTTTTGAAATACCTTTTGTCATTTTTGAAACATATCGAAACCACTTCAAAAGAATATCTATTAATATAAGTACTTAAACTGCACTTTTATACTACAAGATATACTTTTGAAATGGTTTTGATGTACTTCAAAATTGACCAAAGATATTTCAAAAAAGCAATTTATGAAGTTGGAATGCCAAAATCGAACAGTGAAAAATTAAGGTACAAAAACGTCCAGAACGCTGTAGTTAGAATACCATCAGGGATTTAGCCTTATTTATCTTAGATTACCTGCCTTTGCCAATATATATACATCTTGTGTTGTTCTTTGAGATACCGTCAAATATCATATTTTAGATGTAAAGAAGGGGGTTTGACTTTTGGAGTTGCTTATGGGAGTTACTTTCAAATGCCAACAGTTACGAAAGATAAACCATGGTACTCATTCGAACAAGCAAGTGTGCATTTCACTATAATTTCTACAGAACATGCCTGGGTTGACAAGTCTGAGCAGGTAAAGGGAACGCTTGTCATATTTGTAATTTGTGTGAATTGTACTGCTGCATCATATTTGTAAATTTTTTTCTCTCTCTCTCTTTACAGTATGGATGGATCAAAAGTGACTTGGCAACTGTGGATCGAACAAATACACCATGGGTTATCGTTATGGGGTAAAGAAATTATAGGATTATTTATAGTATTGACATCCCTCTATATTTTCTGTTTATTATGCACTATAAAAATAAATACAATGATATTTCCTATATTTTGTGTTAAATAGATGGACAACTCCTAAGTTTTATAATTTACGTAAAAGATTTTATAAAGACCACCCCTACTTTTTTTAAAAATATATACAAGACAGGGGGTGTCTATGTATTTTATTTTTTAAACTAAGGGGTCCGTTAGTAAACACAAAATATAGGAGGTGTTAGTATAAATAACCTAAAATTATATTTCTGGTATAGAGATTGATCAACTAGGTTTTGTAAAGAGAAGAGGGAGAAGAATAATTTTTTATTTGATTGATAATAATCACAAGTTTCTTTTCACATATATATGAATAATTAACGTGCGAAAAAAAACATATATATGTCAAAAACAGGCCCAATTGTCCTTTTCAGTCATAACCTGCATGAAACTACATGCCCTGTTAGAAAGTTGCAGAAAAACAGGCAAAAAGATTAGTGAAAAGTTTTGGAACATGATGTGTAAGTGGAATCTAGAATTAGATGGTCCAACTTGGCAGTTCTTTTTCCTGAAATATTAAACAAAGATACATCAGAGTATTTAATCTTTTCTTGACCATAAGACAATTCATACGAAGAAAAAGAGTGATGAGAATAGGTGATCGTATGATTTGTGGCCCTTGAATCAGTAATCCAGGAGTACTGAGGCAAGGCCAGAAATACTAGAATGTGTTGGAAATTCTTCAATTTTTTTCCCTTAAAATCTGCAAACAAAATAAATGACGTAAATGTTACCGGCCTCCGAGGAAGTCGTGCACGTAGCACTGCCCTAAGAGTTAGCTCGGGTCTATGTGCAGACCGTATCCGAACGCTCCTAGTGGTAAAATCCCCGCTCCACCGGAATCTCTTTGCCGCACACGACTTGGAGAGAGTGATCCCGACTTAGCTCTGCCCAGAGCAACGAAATGAAGAACATCAGCGGTAACACGAAGGAGACGAGAATCGTAGAGAGTTTCGAGAAGATTATTTTTTCTGTGTATTGAGAAGGAGAAGAGGGACTCAATATATAGGCAGTTGGGTTTAAACCAACGGACAGAAAATTAAAGGACATTTAATTTGGCGTTTATCAAATAAACAAATGTGAATCATGTGGTTCAATGTATCTAGACGAAATTTGAATAGTAAACGTTACAAAATTAAATAATTTGTAACGGTCAAAAACTGAAGGAGCAAAAAGAATGTTTGGGTCTCAGCCCCAACCCGATGAAAGAATCAGATCGGCATTCGGCGCCCGCAGATGTGGGCACGTGTCCGCACCCATTACGCGCGCCGAACCGAACCGAACCGAACCGAGCCGAGCCGGGCCGGGCGGCGGCGGCGGCGCGCGCGTGTGGCCCATGGAGCTCCTACATACTACTTTTAGTGAAGCAAAGGAAGCACAAGTAATATGTGCACAAGCATGGCCCCATGCTTGGCCGATGTGGGACTAATATTTTGTGTGCTTGAGCTTTTGCTCACAGCAGCCAACAATCCCCCCCCCCCCCCCCCCCCCCCCCCAAAAGCTCAAGTTCAAAAAATAATAGGAGAAAGGAAAGATACAAGGGAAGTGAATTTCTGGGTAGTTGTATACTATGCATAAATGAGATGGATTACATCCTTGAATCTCACGTAGTGACTATTCTCTTTGTCTGAAGAAGAGCTTGATGGACTACGCCTTGAATCAGTCTTCTTGAACCTGATTTGGAAAATAACACATATAGTACGCTAGAGGTACTTGGATCTATCGGGTGGCGCGTTTGGTTGGCCATGCGCACTTTTACACATTCATGAGAGTTGTCTAGGATCGCCCTGTCCTATAGTCGCGGCCCTCACGACCTCTCATATAGGTAAGTCCTTAAGGGTTGGTGATAGGAATCAACCCTGCATATTATGCTTGGACTTATTAAGAGTTTTATTTCAACCTATCCATATCACAAAAGGAACACTGTCACCATAAGGATGATGTATGAATGTACACATGTACAGCCTCCTGGGCTTTTATTTTAAAGAAAATTTAATCTCATATCAGTGTTCCATAATAGTCACTTAGTCCAGCTTGTTTCTACCCATTGAATCGGCTTCTTGGGATCTCCATTCAGACTCGGTTGGGTTGCCACTGCTGGTGACTATACTATGGGCTTAACCCCATCCCTCTCGATGATTCTAGGATCAAAGTCCTAGACAGACCCTTCGTCAAGTGGTCTGCAAGGTTCTTTTCTGACTTTATATAGTCAAGAACCACATATTTGCCCAATAGGCTCTTTATTGACTTGAAGCGCAGCTGCAGGTGCCTGTTCATCTTATCATTCACAGAATCATGCTTTAGTAGTTCTATAACAGATTTATTATCACAGTTAATAGAAATTGCAAGAATAGGATGAACAGAAACAGGTATATGCATAATAAGATTTCTCAGCCATTCGACTTCTGTACATGTAGTATCCAAAGCTATCATTTCAGAGTCCATTGTACTTCTGGCTATGATAGTTTGTTTACATGATCTCCAGGAGATTGCAGCTCCTGCTAGGGTAAAAATATATCCAGTAGTGGATTTTACATCATGTGAATCAGTTACCCAATTTGCATCGGAGTAACCTTCTATGATATCAGGGTGTCTAGAATAATAAAGTTTATAATCTAGAGTACCCTTAAGATATCTAAAAACTCTGTCCAATGCAGTCCAATGCGACTGATTTGGGTTACTAGTATATCTACTTAGTCTTCCAATAGCAAATGCAATATCAGGTCTGGTCCTATTTGTTATGTACATAAGGGACCCAATCATTTGTTAATATCTATGTTGTTCTATAGGTAATCCTTCATTCTTCTTGAGAACAACATTGTTGTCATAAGGGGTAAGGGCAGGTTTTTTGTCAAAATACTCAAACTTCTTTAGCATTTTCTCAATTGAATATGCTAAGGATAGAGTATATCCCTCATTGCATTTGGACACTTGCATTCCTAGGATCAGGTTTGCCTCACCTAGATCTTTCATATCAAACTTGTTAGATAAATAATTCTTAGTATTATTTATCAATTCCAATGAAGATCCTAAAATAAGGATATCATCAACATACAAGCATAAGATAACACAACTTTTATTTGTATTTTTGGAATACAAATATTTGTCATATTCATTTGGCACAAAACCAAAATCTATAATGACTTTGTCAAATTTGTTGTGCCATTGCTTGGGAGCTTGCTTTAGGTCATAAAGAGATTTTACTAATCTACAAACCTTCTTTTCTTGACCTTTAGCAATAAAACCTTCAGGTTGCTCCATATAAATCTCTTCTTCTAAAATCTCCATTCAGAAATGATGTCTTTACATCCATTTGATGAATCACATATCATGAATGGATGCTAAAGCTAGAAGGGTTCTGATAGAAGATATTCTAGCTACATGAGAGTAGGTATCAAAATAAGCTAATCCTTTCTTCTGGGTAAAACCTTTGGCCACTAATCTAGCCTTATATTTTTATGGTACCATCGGCTCTAAGTTTTTTCTTAAAGATCCACTTACAACCTATTGGTTTGCTGCCTAAAGGAAGATCTGCTAAAAACCAAGTATTGTTCTCCATGATGGAGTTATACTCATTGTTAGTAGCTTCTTTCTAGAAAGGGGCATCAGGAGAGGATATGGCTTCTTCATAAGTTGAGAGATCACCTTCTATCAAAAAAGTGAAGAATCCTTCTCCTAAATTCTTTTCAATCCTTTCTCTTTTACTCCTTCTAGGTTCTAAGACTTGTTCTGGTTGAGAACTGGGTACTAGATCATAAGAACTAGTAGACGGAGTAAGAGAAGGGTTAGAGGAAGATGAAGGGGTTCTATCCTTGAAAGGAAAAATATTCTCAAAGTAAACTGCATCTCTAGCTTCAATGATTGTATTATTAGAGATTTCATTTACTTCAGAATGGGTTACAAGAAATCTATTGGCATTACTATCTAGGGCATATCCTATGAATACAACATCTACAGTTTTAGGTCCTATCTTCCTCTTTTTGGGTTTAGGAATTCCTACTTTAGCTAGACATCCCCAAACTTTGAGGTAATTAATCCTAGGGGTTCGACCTTTCCATAACTCATATGGAGTCTTATCATTAGTCTTACTGGGTATCCTATTAAGAATATAATAGGCTGACAATAAGGCTTCTCCCCAAAGATTATCAGGGGCACCTGAGCTGAGAAGCATGGCATTGACCATATCTAAAAGAGTGCGATTCTTCCTTTCAGCAACTCCATTGGATTGTGGTGAATAAGGAGCAGTTACCTCATGAATAATTACGTGCTCTTCACAGAAGTTAGTCATTTCATTTGAGGTATACTCTCCCCCACGATCTGATCTAAGGATCTTAATCTTCCTATCCAACTGGTTCTCAGCCTCAGATTTATAGACTTTGAATCTGTCTAGAACTTCATCTTTGGTCCTAAGGAGGTAGGTGTAACAATACTTTGAATGGTCATCTATAAAAGTTACAAAGTATTTCCTACCGCCTCGGGTCAAGACCCTATTGGAATCACAAACATCACTATGGATAAGTTTTAGGAGTTCAGAATCTCTATAGACAGATTTGAAAGGTAATCTAGTATGTTTGGCTTGTACACAGATCTCACATTTGTGTTCATCATCTATAGGAGTCTTAGGTATAAGATCTAAGTTCATCATCCTTTTAATAGATCCTAAATTCACATGACCTAATCTACCATGCCAAACATTTGATGATTCAACATTTGCAACAAAAGAAGGATTTGAACTTTTATTCATAGTACTTAAAATAAAGAGTCCATCTTTCACAAATCCTTTCCCCACAAACAAATCATTCTTAGAAAAAACTACTTTATTTGCCTCCATAACAATTTTGTATCCTGAGGCTACAAGGAGGGATCCACTAACAAGATTTCTTCTGACAGACGGCACATGAAATACATCATGGAGAGGTAGAATTTTTCTTGATGTCATCTTCAGATCTATTCTTCCTCTTCCCACAATTTGTGCCGTTGAGCCATCTCCTAGGGTCACGCCTCCTCCACCTGATTCCTGATAGGTTGAAAAACAGGAGCGATCAAATGAAACGTGAACATTAGCTCCAGAATCCAACCACCAATCATCAGAATGGAAAGAAAGGTTTACTACAGGTTGATAGCTTACAGACCTGAAGGAGCTGGAAGATCCATTCAGAATCATGTTAGCCTCTGGCTTGCCTTTACCCTTGAAGGTGTTCTGGATAGGTTCTTTCTTCCTTTGGAAGCAGTTGATGGCTGTATGGTTGGTTCTACCACACACAAAACAAAATCTCCTTTGATACTGAGTCTGACCAAGGTTTCTAGGTTTTTGGGGTTGAGGGTTTTGGTGGTGATGGTTTTGGTGATGATGGTTTTGGTGATGAAGATTTTTGGGAGGAGGTTGAAAACTCTGCTTCTTTTTTAAGGAGGTTTTCTTGGATTTGAGATGGTTGTTTGACTTAAGTTTTTCATGGCTTTCTACAAGGTTTACCTTAGCTGTGGCATTTGACCTAGCTTTGGTCTTGGATCTATATTTCTCTTCTGTTCTAATTCTCTGTAGAGCTTGAGAATATGTAATAGATCCTTGTAGATGAAGAAGGTCTTTTGCCACTTTAGACCAGGAAGGAGGGAGTTTATCTATCAAGCACCCTATTTTGTGCTCAGTAGAAAAGACGGTTCCCTTGGCTTGAAGCTGCCTAAGGTGTTCTTGGAACTCATGGATTTGGTCATTGATAGGTTTGTTATCTACCATGACATATTGGTTGAATGTGGTAGAATTGAATCTATCAATCCCAGCATCATCACAGCCATACTCATCTTCCAAAGCATCCCAGAGTTCTTTAGCGCTTTTATACTCAAAAAATATGTCGTAGAGTGACTCCGACATAGCGCTTAAGATTCTGTGGAAGCAGTGGTAGTCAATTTCCTTAGGAGTCTTGGGCTTGGTAGAAGAGGAGGACTTGGAAACTCCTACGTCAGACTCAGTCTCATCAGAATCATTTGAGATGGGTGTGGACCCATCAATGGCAGAAATCAGACCTAAAGTGGTAAGCCAAAATTTCATCTGGCTTTGCCACCTCTTGAATAAGGTGCCATTGAATTTTGCAGGCTTTGCAGAAAAAGTCTCTTCCTTGGAAGTCATGTTCCTAAGGTCTGAAAAATTATATTTACTCAATAAGATGGTTTTAAGCTAAAATTAACAATTAAAATAATTTTAGTAATAAACCCCTTAATTTTTAGTTTTTCAAGTTTTGATGAGATTGGGTTAGCTGTAGGGGCCGGATCCCAGCAAGCGGAGGTTCACTAGGAACTCTTAAGTACCGGTCGCTTAGACGATATTTCGCCTTGTTGACAGAAGGGTCCTTTCGGCTTGTTCCCAAACAAATCTTAACTTTAGAACTTTAAAAATAAAGGAATTTTTTACTAAATTAATTAATTGTTTGATTTAGCCGAAATTGATATATTGAGCAAGAAAATGAGTATTGACTAAATATAGTAGCACAATAATGTTGTCTAAGATGTCAATTCTAGAAACAGTGAATGTTGAATAAAATGATACTTAAAGGATGACAAATATATAAGATAAATTGTCTAGCAAAGATATGTGACAGCAATTATTAAAATAAGTTACGATAAGCAACTTATTTAAGACAATGTAGTAAATTATTATATTGACAATAAATAACAATATGAATAGCAATATTAATGATAATGAACAAATAATAAATTATGCAACAAATAATATTAAATGAGAGACAAAATTGTTTACCAAATAGCAGGTGGATTTAAGTAATATAAACTTTGTTAACATAAACTTTTGGACAAGTAGAAAGATGTGTAGGACAGTATGTTCTAATAACAGAATGAACAAGTCAAATTAATTTTCTAATGTCTAAGCAAATGTGTAGGACAATAATAGTACTTTTGGATCTAAGCAAATGTCGAAATAGACAAATATAGAACTAAATAGACATAAATAGCCAGACTAAGGTTCTGGTCCGAAATGGTGACAAGCTTTTCACTTCAATAACAGTAACAAATGTTTAGACAAGCTTTTCCCCTTCAATTGTTTACAAAGCAATTGTATACACAGTAGCAAATTTTTCGTATAAACAATGGTTAACAGAAGTTTGTATGAATTTTTTTTTCTTATAAACAGTAACAAACAAGAAGACAAATAATTAATTTGTAAAACCGAAGTAACTCTTAGATTGTTGGAAATTCTTCAATTTTCTTCACTTAAAATCTGCAAACAAAATAAATGACGTAAATGTTACCGGCCTCCGAGGAAGTCGTGCACGTAGCACTGCCCTAAGAGTTAGCTCGGGTCTATGTGCAGACCGTATCCGAACGCTCCTAGTGGTAAAATCCCCGCTCCACCGGAATCTCTTTGCCGTACACGACTTGGAGAGAGTGATCCCGACTTAGCTCTGCCCAGAGCAACGAAATGAAGAACAGCAGCGGTAACAGAAAGGAGACGAGAATTGTAGAGAGTTTCGAGAAGAATATTGTTTTCTGTGTATTGAGAACGAGAAGAGGGACTCAATATATAGGCAGTTGGGTTTAAGCCAACGGACAGAAAATTAAAGGACATTTAATTTGGCGTTTATCAAATAAACAAATGTGAATCATGTGGTTCAATGTATCTGGACGAAATTTGAATAGTAAACGTTACAAAATTAAATGATTTGTAACGGTCAAAACTGAAGGAGCAAAAAGAATGTTTGGGTCTCAGCACGAACCCGATGAAGAAATCAGATCGGCATTCGACGCCCGCAGATGTGGGCACGTGCCCGCACCCATTACGCGCGCCGAACCGAACCGAGCCGAGCCGGGCCGGGCGGCGGCGGCGGCGGCGCACGCGTGTGGCCCATGGAGCTCCTACACACTACTTTTAGTGAAGCAAAGGAAGCACAAGTAATATGTGCACAAGCATGGCCCCATGCTTGGCCGATGTGGGACTAATATTTTGTGTGCTTGAGCTTTTGCTCACAACAGCCAACAATATTAAGCTAAAAAAAATACCCAACACTCCTCTCCCCTTCCCCCTCTCTCCTACGCGCCATCTAGGATGGCGGTCCCCCTCCTCCCCGCGATCCTAGATGGTGGTCCCCCTTCTCTCTTCTCTCCTCTTTTCGTCTCTTTCTCCTCTCTCTTTTCCTTACTCTTTATCTCCCTCTCTCTCTCTACAAACCCCGCCATCTACTGTGGCGGTCCCTCCTCTCTCTTTCCCTTTCTCTTTATCTTCCTCTCTCTCTACAAACCCCGCCATCTACTGTGGCGGTCCCTCCTCTCTCTCCGTCTTCTTCCTCCATCCTGCCATCTAACATGGCGAGTTGTCCCTTGATTTGAAATTTTTTTTAAACACACACACTAGTGTTGTCAGGACCGAGTTGGACCAACGGTTGGACGGAGTCTGATCGGTTTTGACCCAAAAATCTGTAAGCCCCTAGATTTTAAATAGTATTTTTATAATTTTAAATAGCATTTATATCTTTAAAATAAATTATTATAATTATTAGGAATTTTTCTAGAATTTTTAATGATTTTTAAAATAAATTTTGTAGCTTAAAATATTATTTTGTAATTATTTAAATTATTTTAATATCAATTTGCAATTATTTTAATTGTTTTAAATAGTGTTTGCAATATTCGATTTGTCTGTACAAATTTAATTTGCACAGAACAACAGCGGGGGGGGGGGGGGGGGGGGGGGGAGGGGGGTGGGGTATATGCAAATTAGATTTTACATTTCCTAAGGCGGTGGGCTTGTTTGTAATTAACTGATCTTTGGAGGATTTTCTGTAAAACCCTAACCCGACCACCGCCTCTCCCTGTCGCCTTCTCCGGCCAACCACGACCAAAACCCTAACCATAAACCCTAATTTCCCTAACCCTAGCCATAATTCCACCGACTCTCCGACTTTATAAAGCCCCCCGACCCCAAACCCTAACCTTAGACTTCCCTACGACCGCCCTAACCACCGCCACAGCCCATTCTCCTCCGATCGATCTCGCCGGAGTTCGCCTTGGCCGAGCCCGACGCCTACAGCCCACTTCGATCGCCCCAACCACTGCCAACTTGCTTGCCTCGACGAGAAGAGGCTAGCGCCACCCTTCGCCACCGACCCCGACGCCTACGGCCGCTGCTAGCACCCCCGACAGCCTCCTCGCGCCGGACATGTACGTGTCCTTTCGTTTTTACTTCGCCTTTGTGTCGCGTTTTCACGTAGGAAGGGTCGACCCGTGTCGGTGAGTGTGATGGTGGACTCGGACACGAAAAACTCGTGTCGTATGAGTCGTGTAAACCCAGGACACTGGACTCGTGTGTCTTCGTGTCCCAAACTGTCAGGACACGAAGACACAGGACTAAGGGTTAACGGGTTTACTAGACTGCTATCAGGTTTAAAACCCATTAACCAAAACCATAATAAAAGAAACTAAAATCATATCCCTATCACATAACCCGAGCTGACCCCCTGGCCAGCCCGAGCCATGTTAAACCCCATGTTCCACAGCCCGAGTTCGAGCCCCCCTTTTTGTTTATCTTTTTGTTTTTGTTTTTATTTTTGTTTTATGATATATATATATATATATTGTTGTATATGTATATATATATATATATATATATATATATATATATATATATATATATTTCAAATTCAATTTTGTGCAGAATATCATTATGTGTAAATTCACAAGTTATTTTATTATATAATTTTGTGACTTGTATATTTTACCACTTTAAAATATATTTATATATATATTTGAATTCCTATATTTTATTAATCCTGGCCATTTGAAGTCCAAACCTAGCATGGGTTTTTGGACCCAAATGTGTCTAATACATTCAGAGTCTGTACAAGTCATATTGGACTTGATTCATGGCTTTGGGTCCCGTATCTGGACTTCGGTTCAATTTCGAATATGTGGACAAAATATTAAATAGTTAATTAATTATTTTCCAGAAATTGTTACTTGCTGTTTTTGAATATATATATATATATATATATATATATATATATATATATATATATATATATATATATATATTAAGTGCTGTAAAAACCTGAAAAAAATTGTATTTAAATACTATGTTCATTTAGCTAATTTAATATAATTTTTTCAGCATTTAATAAGTAATATTGGTATTTTATAAAAATAGAAAAATAGAACTCATTTTCAGGATACATATGTTTGCTGATTTTTAGTAAATATCTATGAAGGTTTATTGTTTCACTTAACAAAATGCCTCAAAATTGGCTTTTGATAGAAAACTAGAAAACTACAGAAAGTACAAATTTTCTGGGAAGTATTGCTATGGAAGTCTGATCTGAAGGCGATCAATTTGTTCCTTGGACCAAACGATGATGATGAAGAGTACTGCTAGAAGATGAACAGCCGGAAGAACTAAGTCACCAGAAAGGTATCGATGCACTTGGGCACTGATGGCGAGGTCGAATGCTTTTATGCTTTGCTTCACTCTGTTCTGGAAGAAAAGTTGAAGAAGAATGCTCTGGAAATTCAAAGTCTCAGGGCTCTGATCTCTCTATATTCTCTCATGTCTCTATGATTTTCTCTTGATGCTGTCTATGTGAAGAATAAGTCTATTTATAGACTTTTACCTTTGTGCGTAAAAAGCAGCATAATCCAGTCTTTACGCTAGCAACTGTCACCCACGATAGAAGTCACCCTCTGTGCATGTTGACATGTGTCCCATTATTTCAACAAAAATAGGGAGTACGTACACACGTTCTTCAATAAGTGTGGCATGATAGCCCACGTAGAAAAATCACGTTTTAAAGTAGTCAGGAAGGATCGGGCGTAAAAATGACCCAAAATATGCCTCAGACGTAAAGTGGCAAATTGGCGTAAAAATAGCCCAAAATAAACTTTCCAGCGTAAAGTGGCTAAAATAGCCTTGAGCGTAAAACTTAGCCCAAATAGACTTTATGCTCACAATAGCTTTGAGCGTAAAAGCTCGAATAACTATAGTGCGTAAAAAAGAAGTAATTTTATTGAGCGTAAAATAGCCTTCTCTGCACACCACACGACAAGTATCGGGTTTGGTGAAAATCCAATCTTCTCGACTTCTGTGTTTGCATGTTGTCAGCAAAATTATTCTGTCAAATCAAATCTTCTGCATTAAATGCGGCCTTACAGTTTGTCTCCAGGCGTAAAATTCAATGAACTGTCTTGGCGTAAAGTAGCTCGCGTAATGTCCAATGCAAATAGCCCTGGCATAAAATAGCTCACATAGAGAGTTGCTTGCGTAAAGTCCTCAATTCCTTTGACTTAGTCCACAAAGCACTTTTTACGCTCCTACAAAACCCCCTTCAAAGTTTTCAAATATTTTTTTAAAATTTGAAATACTTTGAACAGAAGCGTAAAATTCGGGATTTTGACCAGTCAGTGGAAAGCTCGGGATATTCAACGGTCATACGCGTAAAAATTGGGATATCCAACAGTCGGCTTAAAAATAGGGAATTTAAACCGATTCAAAAATTCCTTATAAATAGGGTTCTTCGGGGAGAGAGAAAACTTTACTTTGTCTTTCAAAATCTTAATCTTTCTCCACTCTCCTTCTCTCCTCTACTCTTACTTTGATTCGATGGCCCCCAAGAAGTCGTCCGCCGCCGGCAGCAAAGGCAAAAAACCCACCATCGATTCCTTATCGGTCGATCGCGCACAAAATCCTGTCCGATCCTCAGCAGCATCTCAGCAAAGCAACCCCGCCGTGGCTCCGGCAATGAGGGGTAAAATGTTGAACTTCGGTCATGAGTTCGTCGGAGAAGAGGACCCAACGAAAACCGAAAATCTACGCCCACGTTTGTCGTGTCAGCGTAAAACTTGAAATACGCCCAAATTTACATGTGTCAGTGTAAAACTTGAATTACGCCCACATTTATATGTGTCAACGTAAAACTTGAAATACGCCCACATCTATATGTGTCAGCGTAAAACTTGAAATACGCCCACATCTACATGTGTCAGCGTAAAACTTAAAATACTCCCATATTTATATATGTCAGCGTAAAACTCATATTACGCTCACATCTATATGTAGAAGCATAAAATTGGAAATACACTAACATCTATTCGTACTAGCGTAAAATTTTAAAATAGTCTTTTTGCGTAAAAAACTTCAAATTAGATTTTCACTAACTTAATTTTTTTTTTCTTTTTTCTTTTGACAGTAGACTTGCAAATTTTCCCTCTCGCAGAAATATTTGGCTCGCCGGCTGGTATGGTGGACTCAAACTATTTGGAGAACTTATCACATGTACAGTTTCCTCAATCCAATCCTAAATACCCTGAAGGGAGAGCTCAACTGATAGCTGCTCAAGGGACAGGATGCTGCTGTCCATGATGAATGGAGAAGTGTTGGTATCACTAGAAGACCAACAATTCTTGAAGCCAGCTTTTCTATTTGGGGATGCGATAGACTTCAAATTGCAAACTCACCCCAAGAAAGAGGCATGGGTGTTTAAGTCTGGAGAAAGGGTGATGTATCTTCCTGACATGGACAGGGATTACCCTCTATCTGCTTTTGTCCATGCTACTCACCCTCGTCAGATGCTATGGAATTTGACTCCTAGTAGCTATGGCAGGCCGGGCAAGATTATTTTCAAAAGAGAGAGAGCTAGTGATATGGGCTACCACATTAGTACTCCCAGTGGTGGTGTTGTCCCATTTTATGGTCTATTAGCCGGGTTCACACCAAGTGAAGACTCATCACTGATCCAGCCAGTACAAGTACCCATGTTTATAAATAAGTTCATGAAAGCTGCTATGTTATATCCTCAGACCAACCCTAGGTTGACAGGGTGGCTGACTCCTTATAGTAATAACTGGATTCAAATCAGTGCTTGGATCATGAAGCACTTTAAAACAGACCTGGAAACTATCGGTCTATATGAAGCAATGGCCTCTACAAGTTACGGCATACCACCGAACAGTAACTTGTTCTTGGCTTTATTGGAATTGTATATGAGTTCAACAAAAACTTTTGTAACTCCACACGGTGAAATGGGTCTTGCTCTACATGAGATGCAATTTATATCAAAGCTGCCAATGGGCGAAGTCCCTTATGAAGAATATGTTTCCTCCAATCGGGAACTAGCAGAAATAAGAGAGAAGAACCCTGAATTGGTGCAGGTCTATGAAGAACTCATGTGCCATTATCTGATTTGTACCAGTTTGTATGAAACTGGATCACATTTGGCATATGTAACTAAATGGACTACCTATTTATTTTACCATAAAAATAGGGTATCCAAGACTGAGAAGGGTAGGTTTCAAAAAAATAAGACTCAAACCATCAACCCTTGCTCTATAATTCTAGCAGATGTGATCCAGGAACTGATGGTCTCACAGAAAGCTCGAGACCAATTCTATCCACCAAGACTGGAGATATCCCTGCGGGGACTGAGACCTTAAGCTACCTGAGGCATGGTAGTCAGAAGATGTCAAGGAAGGCTTTGCTGGCAGGCTTCCTATCCCTATGGCTACGAAGATGGGTCGTACCGGAGATCAGTACCATAGACAGGATCCACCGAAACGTATTGTGGACAGCAGCACGTTTGGTGTTCAAAGCCAAAATCAATCTACTGTCGGCAATGGTATGCCGAATAAATGCAGGTCTACGGACTTTTGGTGAAGAATTGATTAATAATGCTCCTCACCGAGACAATTTTCCAATGGTGGAGCTACCGTATACCTATCTGATGGGTTTGTTATTACACCACAACTGCAGTTTACTGCCACCAGGCCCTGAAGATGAAGCGGCGATCTTCCTCTAAAAATTTAGCAAAGCCACATGGACTGCCACGACGGTGGCAGACACTCGAGCAGCGTTGAATTACTCTCATGGCTGGAATTTTTTCTGCACAAGGCCACTAGTTCCAGCCGACTGCCTCGGCGTACAATTCGAAGACAGAGAAAAAAGGACAATGTCATTGCCAAAACCTATTTTTCAATGGTTAATGTGCATCAGACCCTCCCATCTGATGTACAGGAACGAAGATAACTGTGCATTTGAGCCTTATCTACCGAGTAGGTTCGCCCGTCAATTTGGATATGACCAGCTTCACGTTGGCAATCCTTCCACTAGCTTCTATTATTATGGAAAACTGATTGACGGTACGAGAGCATGGAGATACTTCAGCACCGCATGTATTGGTGCTAGATTCAAAATATCTACTGCCACCAGTATAACCGAGCTACGTATATTTCACCCATATGCTCGCTTTTACGCTTCCATTCATTCTTTCGCAGATGGTTATAGTATGCAAGGAAGTCTTCGATGGCCCAAAGAGGGGAACATCGAGGAGCCAATCAGAATAACTCCTGATATACCCGACAACACCACTATTACAGATGAATTTCTGGCAGTAATCCCTACAGGAGCTGGAGAAGTAGCAGCGGGACCAATAGTTATTGGGAAAACTCGCAAACGGACGCAGAGTACAGCTACTACTCTTCCAGTGAAGTCTCCCGAAAAGAAGAAGAAGGTCACCGTCAAAATGCCTTCCAAACCAAGAGCTGCTACTCTAGAGGGTGACATTCCTGTCGAAGAACCGCCACATGTCGCGTCCTCTTCAACTCATCTTGAAGAAGGATCCTCAGCCTCCCAAGCAGCCACATCAACTGAAGCTGTAGGGATCCTATCTCCAAGATGCCTTAGCACTTCACTTTATTTAATCTTACCACAAAAGGCACAAATAGTTGAAGGCGTCGCTTCAGAACCTATCCCATTGGATGAACCAGCTCTCGATTTTGATGATAAAGATTGGAATGGGGATTATGATGCATATTTGGCACGTTCCACACCAGGTATATATATACAAAAATCTATACAAGATTATGCATTATGATTTTGTATTTTTAATTTATTTTATTCATTTTGTAGATGTCATTATTGCACCAAAGCCTATGGCTCCTCCTCCTCCTCAAGAAAATATTTATGAGGAGAACACGGAGTCTGAGGAAGAGAGTTCTTCTTCAGATGGAGTAGAGGAAATACAACCAGAAGAGGAACTACAATAAGAACCTGAAACAGAGGTTCAACCAGGATTGTCTTCTCATATTGACAACAGAGAAGAAGACCAAACTGCAGATCAAGAAACGGCTGCTGAAGAAGGAACTGATCTCAATGAAGAGATTGAAGTATTTCCAGAGTCTGAACAGCCAGAAGCCCAAGAAGGTGATGAAGACGTAATCAAATCATCAACTGAAACTGGGGATGTCATGATAGCACCCTCTGTTATTACTACTAATCCAGTGGAAGTTCATGAGGAGACGATGCCTGAACCCAAATCAGCTACAACTACTATCTTTCCATCCACTACTATTACCGCCATCGGAACTCCAGAAACGACTGGAGTAACAAGTACTGAAGACGTGATCTATAAAGCTCCCAGGGATCAATTGGATGTGGTAGTGACGACAACATCATCTTTATCTCAGTCTGCTACAGGAGCAACCACATCTGCTAGTACTGAAGACTTAATCCCTGAAGTTTCCAGGGATCAGTTGGCTATAGTAGTGACGACAACATCATCTTTATCTCAATCTGCTACCGGAGCTACCACATCTACCCCTAGTATTCGGAAAAGAGACTTGGTAGAGATTCGTGCAACTCCGAGCTCAAATGCAGAAATGAATCTCTTAGTTGAGATTCATCCTGAAACCTTTTACAATACATTGGCAGCTTTGATTGACATGGTCTTGAATAGGGGTCTCAGTTATGAAAGCTTGAAAGGCGCAATTGTTTCCACTATCAGGAACGTCGCCATGTTTAATGATGTTGAGAAAGCAACTGCATTGGAAAAGGTGGTAGAAGAACTTGAGCAACCTATTAAAGAATATCTGAGGTTGACAAGTGAAACTACTGAAAGTCTTATTCAAGCTGAGTATGATGCTTTATCAGCTGAATACACTGCTCGAGAGACTACTTTCAACGACTCTCTCAGAGAGCACAACAGCAAAGTCGCCAAAGAGAAAGCTTTCTTGGCTGACGCAAAGCCTAAGTTGGAGGGTTATAGAGAAGACTATGACACTTCGAATACGAAAATTCAGGAACAAAATGATAAAATTCGTGAAGTGGAGGCCGAACTAGCTCGTTTGAAAGCTGAGAAGGAGCAATTAATAGCAGCTCGTGACAAACATTTAACACAGAGCTCAATTCTGGAGGAACAAGTTTTTGGAGCTGAATCTGCTATCAAGTTTCTTGATGATGCCAGGGATAACCTGATAGCTACTTTCGCTAAGTTTTCTCCCATTTGCACTCCAGAGGCCCGAAGAAAGGTAGCTATTGAAAATGTAATGGGCTCTCATGAGAAGCGTTTGGCAGAGCTCCAAAAATTGCTAAAAGATATATCTGCTCCGTCTTAGGCAAATAAGGAGCTTTTGTAATCTTTTATCTTATTCAAAAAAATGAATAAAATACTTGTTTTATAATCCTATCATTTATTTTGAAATTAAATAATAGGTATGAGATAGAAAACACTTATCAGAGGTAATATGGACGTGACAAGTCTTCTAAACTCAATAAATTGTATCTATCCAGAGGTAATATGGACATGATAGATAATGAAATCTCATTTTTTGTTTAGAGTATACAATACTATCAGAGATAATATGGACGTGACAGATCGTAACAACTCAAAGAAAAATAGATTAATATCTATTCAGAGGCCAAATGTACATGATAGATAGGAAAAACAAGCAGACTTAATATTTATTCAGAGGTCCTGAGAACATGATAAATAATAGATTCAATTTTTTAATCAACTGGTAAGATAAAAGATTAAAATTTCTCTCCAAGCTTAACCAAACATTGGTAGCTGGGGATAAGGAAGAAATTCAAACATAATATTTCTTTAGAAATTTGCCATTGATCGGCATCATGAGCAAACCTCCATTAAGTTTAGACAACCTATAGGCACCATTGGAAAAAACTGTCTCGATGACATAAGGGCCTTCCCATTTTGCTTGGAATTTCCCTTTACTCTTATGAGTCATCACCATCGGTCTTCGAACAGCTAGTACTAGTTCACCGACTTTGAATACCCTCTCTTTAACTTTACGATTGAAAGTTCGAGATATACGGGCTTGATATAGCTCAATATGCTGTTGTGCTTGAAAACGCTTCTCATCCAATCCTTCAAGTTCTTGGAGTCGTAAGCGATCATTGTTCTCTGTGGTTAGCTCATTAGCAATGGCTATTCGAAGAGATGGAATCTGGATTTCCAGTGGAATGACAGCCTCACATTCGTAAACCAATGAAAATGGTGTAAAACCAGTAGGAGTTCGGACTGTTGTTCGATATGCCCATAAACATTCTCCAAGTTTCTCATTCCAATCAGGTTTATTAGAAGAGACAAACTTTTTAAGAATTTTGATGATCGTCTTGTTGAAAGCTTCGGCTAAACCATTAGCAACTGGATTATAAGCCGTAGACGCCAGGTTTTGGATTCGATTCTTATCACAGAACCGATAAAATGCCTGACTGGCAAACTGTTGTCCATTATCATGAATTATCCATCGGGGAATCCCAAAACGATAAATAACATGATGTTTAATGAAGCTTATCACATTAGATATTTTTACTTCAGCAAGAGGAACTGCTTCCGCCCATTTAGAAAAGTAATCGATTATAGCCAGTATAAACCGATATTCTTTAACAGAAGGAGGGTTAATTGGACCAATAATGTTCATGCCCCAAGCTTCGAAGGGCCAAGAAGCTGCTGTAGGATGTAAGAACTCCGATGGTTGATGAATAAAATCAGCATAAATTTGACATGCTTTACACCTTCTGGCATAATCCTCAGCATCTGCTATCATAGAAGGCCAATAATACCCCATTCTTTGAATGCGGTCCTGTAATTTTGGACCCGGATGATGGGCACCACAGACACCATCATGAGCTTCACGAAGCGTTTGCTTAGCTTCATTCTCAGAGAGACAACGTAGCAAAAGTCCATCATATGAACGACGATATAACATATGTAGAGACAAATCATAATAAAATCGAAATGATCGTCTCTTGATTGATGCAGCTTCTTTTGGATCTTCAGGTAAAATCCCATGAACCGCATAATCAATGAATGGACTTCTCTAATCCCTCTGTTGGGAACTTGATTATGTAATATAACTCTGTTCAATATGTAGATTATTCTTTACACTGAATAAGTCTCAGTCCAACAAAGTAATGGTGTTTTGTCTTCGAATTGGAACAACCAAATCTGCAGCTAAGCTAGCCAGAGCATCAGCTTCCAAATTATGAGAACGTGGTACAAATTCAATAAAAAATCCTTTAAATGAGAGGACCAATTCGATTACCACTTGATGATAAGGGATAAGGTCAGGATTTCTGACTTCATATGTCCCTCTAACTTGATTGACAATCAGTTGAGAATCTCCATAAGCTTCCATGAACTCGATGTTCAATTATTTTGCTACTTGGAGACAAATGAGAAGAGTATTATATTATGCTACATTATTGGAGCATGGCTCATTGAGAGAATAAGCACGGTATATGACCATTTTGTTAGGAGAAACCAAGACGATTCCTACACCAGAGACGATATTGCCTTTAGTTCCAACTCGTGACGCTCCATCAAAGTATAATTGCCAGATGTCATCCTTTAAAGTCATGTTGCAATCCACAACTTTATCTGGAATGTCCTCATATAGCTTCGATGTTTCAGGTATAGGGTGAGCTGCTAAGAAATCAGCTAATGCTTGACCCTTCACTGATTTTTGAGGTACATAGACCATGTCATAAGGAGTGAGCACCCAGGTGGCTAACCTGGAATTAAGAATGCTAGGTTTTCTCATCAATATCCGAATAGGATTTATCCTAGAAATGACATGAATGGTCTGTCCTGTCACATATTGTCTGTCTTTTAAACAGCAAAAACCAAAGCCAGACATTCCTTTTCTACAGGAGTATACCTGTGTTCAGCTCCGACCATCATTCGGCTAAGATAATAAATTGCTTATTCATGACCCATATCACTTTTTTGTGCCAAAAGAGCACCAAGTGAATGATCCAAGGCTCAAACATATAGCAAAAATGGTCTTCCTATCACTGGTGGTACCAGAACATGTGGATTTGTAAGGTATTGCTTGATGCCATTGAAAGCTTTCTGACATGCTTCATCCCAAACAAATGATACACCTTTCTTTAATAGACGGGAGAAAGGTTGACATCTCCCAGAGAGATTGGATATAAATCTCCTGATATAAGTGATGCGACCTTGAAAGCCTCGGAGTTCTTTTAGATTGCGTGGAGGACGCATTTCAAGAATTGCTTTGATTTTATCAGGATCAACATGGATACCCTGAGAAGTGATGACAAATCACAAAAACTTGCCACTGGAAACCCCTAAGAAAGACTTAGTAGGGTTCATTTTCAATTGATGCTGACGCATCAATTTAAATATTGTCTTCAAGTCTTGAATGTGATCCTCTTTTGATCGACTTTTGACAGCAATGTCATCTACGTAACATTCAACTGTCTTTCGTAGATGTTCTTAAAAAATGTTGCTCATGGCCCATTGATACGTAGCACCGGTATTTTTAAGACCAAACGGCATAACCGTATAGCAGTAGACTCCAAGGGAAGTACGAAAAGCAGTATGTTTTTTATCTTCTGGATGTATCTTAATCTGATTGTATCCTGAGAACCCGTCCATGAAAGACATGCGTTCAAAACTGCATGTATTGTCTATCATGACATCGATAATCGGAAGTGGAAATTCGTCCTTTGGGCAAGCTGCATTAAGATCTCGAAAATCTATGCAAACTCTGACTTTTCTATTCTTCTTCATAACAGGAACAATATTGGCAACCCAATCTGGGTATTGTTCTTCACGAACAAAGCCACATGTAATCAGCTTTTTGACTTCTGCTTCGATTGCATCCATCATGTCTGGTCGAAAACGCCGTTGCTGTTATTTCACAGGCTTGACATTAGGAAGAATATTGAGTTTATGAGTAGCAACTTTAGGATCTAGACCCGGCATATCCTCATAACTCCATGCAAAAATATCGATATAATCTTTAATCAGTTGTATTAACTCTTCATTTTCATCTTCAAAAAGGTTCTTACTGATGAATATTGGCTTGGACGTAGTTCCGTCTCCAACGTCAATTTGAACATTCTCATCCTCTGTAGGTGGTTGTCGCTGTTCAAAATGAAGCTCCCACTGAGTGTCCATCTGTTGGGCCCAAGGGTCATTTTTAAATGGCTCAAATCTACCTTCAGTTTAAACCATGTTAACTGAAAATACAAACTCAGATTCATCGTAATAGTCTCCTCCAGCATATGAGGAGTAGGATGTATCAGATTCGATGAAATGGATTTCTTCTGAATCTGAGGATTGTGAAGAACTAGAAGAGAATTCTTCTTGTATATCATCATTAAACATGTGGGACGGATCATATCCCAACCCATGATGAGTTTTCTGGTAGAACGGATCACCACATAATGGTAATCGTCTACCTTTGCCTTGATTGAGACCTTGCATAGTCTTCAAATCATATCCCATTTTCTAGATAATCTTGAGAGATTGTTGACTATATTTGTCAATTCAGATCCTTCTTTTATCTTTATCTCGATGATCATCTGTCTGAACAACATGGATGTTTCTAGCCAGGCCAAACACAATTTGGTGCTTGTTTTTCTTATCAGACGGAATCACGAAATAAGATTCTTCATGACGTCTAAAAGTTATACAAGCTTGTGATGAAGCAGCTACAGGAAGAAGATAAGGAGAAGATTTTAGGAACTTTTGAGCATAAGGGCCTACATCAACATGCGGAGGAAAAGAATTTTCCTTATGGTCAATGTATAAAGTTTTCTCTGTATCTATGTCGTCTTTATATTGATGACTTTGATCATCAGAAGATAAAGACATTCTTTCAACAAATTTGACAGCCATATACTCCAAAAGAAAATCTTCATTGATATCAGAAAGTACAGAATAATCAATATTTATATCATTTACAAGTTGAGTACTACGCTTAGGATTTATCATTAATGGACCATCATCCGTCTTCTGCGTAGACTTGCCAAGGTTGATGATCAATGGTGACTCTGGATCATTCGTACGAGAAGTATGTCCCTTGACTTTGATCATAAGAGGTGCATCTTGACTCTTGGCAGGATTATTCACTGATTTCTCAAATGAAGCCCGGGTTCTTCCTTTGACTTTGATCATCAGAGGTTGATCATTGACATGTTGGGGTTGGATTCGACCTTCGACTTTGATCTTCAAAGGTTGCTCTTCCGAAGGATCTTCATTGATGGACTGATCTTCGACAGATGATTGATCTTCAGCTATATTTGATATCTCGTTCACATGCTCTTGTTTATAGAGTTTTGAATCAGAAAAATAGGCTTCAACACCCTTGAATGGATTGATATCAGCAAATTCAGCCTTCACAACCCCTTGTGAATCCACGTACTTGAAGCATTAGTGGAGAGTTGAAGGCACAATGTTATGCTCATGTATCTACGGTCTTCCAAGAAGGATGTTGTAGGATACGTCTGAGTTAATAACATAGAAAGTAGCCATAGTTCGAAGATCACCAATCTGAATCTTTAGACGAATCTTCTCCAATGGTTTACTCTTGCCAGAGTTGAAACCAACTATCGTGGTACTAGTGTAAATCAAATCACTAGTAGGAATCCTCAAAAGTCTTAGCATACTCTGAAGAATAATGCTAATAGAAGACCCAGGATCAATGTAAATCCTGTCAATTTTAGTGGATTCAATATACCTAGTGTAGCACAAAGGTCTGTCGTGCTTGTTATGCTTCAACAACATATCTTCTTGTGTGAAGGTAATATTAGGAATTGTCTCCATCACACTATGACATTGTGGACACGACACTGGTGTATTATCAGGACTCTTGAGTTGAGCCAAGCATGAGTCTGCTTGCAGCAAAGCTTCACTCAAAGTCTCTCTGCTTTCTTTGGAAAGACGCAGTAGCTCATATATAGAGAGTCTAGCCGGAGTATTGGCTAACTGGGCTAGAATATCGAATTTGTAGGGCTTCATCACCACCCCTTGATTTGAAGTAGATTTCAAGGGAACGTCAAAGCGTACTGCTTTCTGTTTCCCTTTTTCAACCATCGATGGTTTAGCAGGAACAGGAGATGGTTGAGCTGGGATCGTTTCTACAACATCCTCTGCTTCTTTGGAAGATCCCTCATAATCACTACAAAAAAAGTGTCTTTTTGTGACAACACTATTAGAAACACTAGTCTAAAACGTCTTAAAATTGTAGTTTTGGGGACAACTATATCTTTGGTAACAAAAAGTAGTATTTTTTTGGGACAAATTGTGAAACTAGATCCCTTTTTGGGGTTAATAAAACTTTTTGCCCCAAATAACTAATATTTTCGTCCCAAATAACTCGGCGGAAATGCCAAATATTTTGTAGCTAATTGCCAAAAATTTAGGGGAAAATGTTTCCCTCCACATGTTCCCATCCTGACCGTTTGACCAAATGACCTAAATCTAAACCGTTCATCACAAAACCATTTAGAGTTTCATCATAAAACCATTCTATTATTTTTCCATCTCTCTCTCTCTCTCTCCATCCCACCACCACTCCGCTCCTCCACCTTCTCTCTACAAAAACCTCGGTCTCCTTCAAAAGACCATTCTACTCCTTCCCCAAGCTTACCGAGGCCGCCGCAGCCTCGTCCCTCCAGCCATCCGTCGCCTCC
Source organism: Iris pallida (assembly GCA_029216955.1). Classification (NCBI taxonomy): domain Eukaryota; kingdom Viridiplantae; phylum Streptophyta; class Magnoliopsida; order Asparagales; family Iridaceae; genus Iris; species Iris pallida. Next base: position 1,077,526 of record JANAVB010001000.1, on the reverse strand, counting down.
TCCTCTGCGGTCGCCGCTATCGCTTCTTCCAGATGGCTCGTCATCATGGAGAACCCTCCACTTGCGTCTTCCTCTAGGCCTGACGTCATCGACTACTACGTCCGGACCCTAGCTGGAGTCCTACCGAGGTGAGTTATGTGGGCGCTCTCGTGCTCGTTTTGCTATTTGGTTGTGGTGTTCAACGTTGCGTTGTGGTCTGTGTTCGCAGCGAGAAGGATGCCAAGACGTGCATCTACCGCACGGAATGGCAGGTCGGCTACGCTTTCTGCTGCGACATCGACGAAGAGGCCTCCTGCCGGTTTGTCGGTGAGTTTTTCGATGGGCGTTCTGTTCTTTTGAATTGTCTTGTGTATATCTACCTCGACTTGGTTTTAGAAACTCTTGATCTTGTATCCAACCTTATTGACCTGAAACCAAGATTCGCAATTTTGATATTGGGATCGATATCGGACAGTTCCTATGAGTATAGGGTTCAGCAGTATCAATGGTTATGATCGGAGTATCGGATTTTTGGTATTGGAAAACAAATAATCATTGAAAATTTAGAAAATTTTCTATATTTGGGCTAATTTTGTTTCTTAGTAATTAAATTGAATGAAATAATAGCCATCCTTGTTGATTGGTTTACATAATCTTGTTTTTTAGTAATTAAATTGAATGGAATAATAGTCATCCATTGGTTTACCTAAGGCAAATAAATTTTCTTCATTTACATGCTTTTACAACCTATATGCTTTTACAACCTTGTTGTTTGGTCATTTTCGTTCAATTTTCTAAATCAAATTGACTTGGAAAGAGACCCAACCTCTTTATCGTTTAGTATCAAATTGGGACATGCTGTACCATATATGTATTGAACATATAGTATCGATGTCGGTCAATAATGAAAACTTTTCTTGAAACGTAGTTACGAGTTCGACCATGATACTTGATTTATGTTGCAATGATTCGACTTCTTTTCATCTTTGAGTACTCGAGTTAATTTATCGATGCCCAAGAGGTCACGGGTAAAAGAGTTCACTTGCTTGTAAAATGCTAGTAGGGTTAGCATGTTCATAGAAGTAGTTTGACACTGTTTATTGTACGGTGAGACCGACTGCAACCAATAACCATAGAAGCTAACTCTTGGTATCAGGCAAGATAATCAAAGGGGTTCCAGAGGCAACCTAAGGTTGTGTTTGGTTCAGTAGAAAGTGAGGAAAAGGAAAGGAAGGAAATGAAAACAAGAGCACGGGAAAAGGAATTCTTTCATGCTGCGTCTTTATTTCCCTTCTTCAACCATGTCCAGGAATTCCTTTTTACTATGCTAATCTCTATGAGTTATTTCATTTCATTTTCCTTTTTATTCCCTCCCCCTCACTTCCTTCGCAACCAAATACGACGTAGGGTTGTAGGAAATTCCTTTTCTATGCTATGTTGAAACCTGAAGGAATCTCCTTGTAAATAGGTTACTGCTGTGCATGAATTTCTTGGCCAGTCATGTGTTATTTCCTTATATATATATATATATATATATATATATATATATATATATATATATATATATATATATATGTATATATATGTTTTTTTACTTTGGTTTTAGTTGTGCAAATGGGGAATGAGGTTACTACTGTTATTTTTATTGTTGGATACTTGATCTATAAGACTATAACTGGTTTGGTAGCCTCAAATGTAAAGGAAATTTTATTGTTTTCTTTGAAATGTTTTAAGAGTTAGAATTATTTAAAGAAAAATGGAATATAATCAGGATTAAGCCTGGTGGGTTGATAGGCGGCTGATTATGTTGTTATGGTAGATAAAGATTAAACTATCTAAGAAAATTAACTAAAGCGATCATTGAAGCTTGTTGTTTTTATTTGTCTTATGTGGTATGCCAAAAGTAGTAATAGCTTATATGGATTTACTGGATTGAAGCTTGCTTAGAGTACTAGAGAGGGCATTGACGGTCATTGTTGGATTTTCCTCTAGTTTTGGATTTTCCTCTTTCTTTATCAGTATTTTGTCTAATGCAGGTATTGCATAGCACTGGAATCGGATACTACTTCTTCGAGGGCCGGCACCTCTTACATTGATGTCCAAGAACACCGGAACAGACGAGTCCCATGGAGGGTGCTCTTGCAAAGGTGGAGCCCAAAGTCGATCAAGCGGTTATACAGTTACCCACGCTTTGGAACTCCCAAGGTGTTGAGGGGAACGCTCAGTAAAGTGTACAAGTTTCAGACAACAGAATCCTCTCCCCAACCTGGTTATAAACCTTCTTGGAAGAACTTCTCTTTCGCGGAGCTGCAAGCTGCCACCAATAACTTTAGCTCAGGTATGTATGTAGAAACTTTTCCATTTGTGTTTCATTGCGGATGTGGAAAAAGCATATTCTTATGTTGTGAGCCCACCTCGGACAAAAAATTAATTAAATTGGAGGGGGTCTTGGTGCTAGTAGCCCACGACATGGATATTCATTAATAACTTGCCTTATCATAAAAAAAGAACTTTATTATTTTCTCTGTTGTCAAACTAATGGACTCTATTGCAGATATAATGTGGCAATCAAGTGCGCAACAATTACTCCAGGTAATGATAATTTGATTTTAGTCACTTGGTTTTCTCCATTGAATATCCTCTACAAAACTAACTGTCTTTGTATCGACTGAGTTTAATTTCTATTTTCTGTTTATGTTTACAGCATGACAGACAAAGCTCATATGGATGTATTCAAGTTAAAATCCATGTGGAAGAGTCCTAATGGAACTACTAGGAATATGTTGAACGGTAAGATGGCTTATTCAAATGGAAGGCAAATATTTGTTCATGTTTACTAATAAGCAAGAATTGTATCTTTTTTTACAGGAACTTTTCTTAGAGAGCCAATAATTTGCAAAAATGTCCCACGCCTTGTTCCAGGTATTAAATTTATTGGTATTATTCTTACTATGTTGCAATAATATTTGATATCGAGGGAGCTTGGTTTACAAAAGCTTGGTTTATATCCTTCGTCTCAAATGCTGTCTTTTCGACTCACTAGGAAAATATTATGTGGTATAAAACACAAAAAAGACTAGCGTAAGGGAACTTAACCTTTTAATTGGATGACATTGGTTTATAATATATGATGATAAGTGGTTCTCCGTAGCTCTGAGTTTAGATAGATGGATGTTCTGTATATAATTGACACACTGCTTGTTTCAGCTTATGGCACATCAGAATGTATACATGTCCGTTCTTCTTCCTGTGTTCAACTTGTGTGAAGAGCAGTAATGAGCCCCTACCTGCAGAATATAAACTGACACGATAGGACTCCTCATCGAGAATAGAAACATAAATGCAACACTAGAAGATGAGCCAATCCTAATTCCTACTTGAAAAAAGAGCTTTATTTTGAAGATGCAATTTTATAACTGATCATGTGCATAAAACTCTTATTATGAGAACAGATTAGTAGGTGTAGACATGTATACATTCAAAATTAAAGCTCAGATTCAAAGGAAATGATCTTATATTTTGCATGGTATAGACACTTGAAAGCCAAATGATGATAAAGAAGTGGAAATTGCAAGAAACTATGCTATTGTACTGGAGTTAGCAACAGTTTTATGTCAAACAAAGATCGAACAACATTCATATATAGAATACAAAGAGGTTTTCTTCTGATTAGAAGTTTTCATAGAACAAGGCAATTTCTTTCTGTACACATCCAGCTATTATTAGTGTGAAGTTGTATTAGACTTGTTAGGGGCATTTGCATGTGCATGTAATCACATATTTGTGAGTCATGTAGAAGCTTTTGCTCTTATACATTTGTATCTAGTAAGTATAAGTGGAAGAAATCTCTTTAATGTGCAGACAGATCCTTTTCTTGGGTTAGATGATGACGTTCAATTCATACAAGTTCTTGGCCAATGTTATTTTTCAGTCAAAATATTTCCATATCGTTTGTAGAACTCAACCTTTTCTTTCATTATGTCTCAATGAGCAATACATTTGATCTTTATGGTAGGCTTTTTGTTATTGTGTTTGGATTTATAAGAGGTACCATACTCATGTACTCATGCAACTAATGCATGTGATCTAGTTAGAGTGTTTCAATTATGCAGCAACTTTGGGTGCATTTTGAAATATCCAATCATCTATAGTCCCTGACTTCAAATATCTTTCTGGGTGTTAGTTACAAAGGAAGCATGTTTCTCATCAAGTGGCTCAATGGGATTGCCACCAAAAGGTAATAGCAATAATGTTCTAGTTGCTAGAGAATTGTATTGTTTGAAATCATGAAGTTGGTTTTCTTTTCTGGTGTTTGTCAGTTAAGGATTACATTTGTGTTATTAAGATTATTCTCGATTATTGATTTTCTTGCATGGATCCTATTAAATTTTAGTGCAACAATCACCTTTTATGCTTATTGTTTGAAACCTAGGTTCTCCTAGAGTTGTCTTTATAGCAAGCTCTCATTTTTCCTCTGTCAGCTTTGAGTAACTACTTATTTTTCTTTATGTGCGTGTAGTTTCATCCAGTTTGGGGACAACTTATGAAGACTGGTTAACAGAACTTTCGCTTTGCTCATCAGGTATCTTTGTCCGTTAACATCTTTCTGATGGTCTTTTTTACCATATCATTATTGATCCCCATTTCCAATACTAGTTTTGCCATGAAATGAAATTATTCATTTCTTCACATGTGTTTGATGTGAATATTGAACTGCAATATATATATATATATATATATATATATATATATATATATATATATATATATATATATAAAGTTAAAAAAGATACACACACACACACGCACACACACACACACACACACACACACACACACACATATATATATATATATATATATATATGTGTGTGTGTGTGTGTGTGTGTGTGTGTGTGTTTGTACATGAGCCAAGTGACGAACTTGGCCCTGTGTTCTCCTGACAAATACTACAAACCTAGTGTAGATGTCATGCCCCACATGAATTTGAAATTCTTGCATCATAAGCAAGAAGTTAAATGCTTCATACAACAGTAGAACTGAAACCCATTCAAAGGTAGGTCAAGTAGTCAGTGGCCGTCAAAAAGAAACTTGTCATTCATGTGAGTTGCCAATGCCCTGGGTTCGACATAGATGATTAACTCCTTGTATCAACTTCTGTCAAATAACCTCAGTTTAAATTTGTATAGTTAAAGTGTAAGAAACATAGTAAGTCTGAATGTATAACCTTTTACATTCTCTTGATGATATCAAATGAAAATTTGTTTCCTCAAAGTGGCTTTGGAAGAAGTTGTCGTGACAATAGTTAATATTTTTTCCTTATGATTTTTTTGTAGCATGACAGGGAAACATCAATTTAATCTGTATCCAGTATCAAATTCTCTATCATGTATCCAGTATCATACCTCTATAATACCGAGCTACCAAAAAAAACTCCACCAGACACAACAACATTGGGCTATTTCACATACGAGGCCTTATTTAATTCTTATTGGTAATAACCAGTCCTGGGATCCTATTCCTTATGAAAGTTCAGGTATCTGGTAGCATGTCATACAGCAGAAAAGGCAAGTTTAAGGAAACTGGAGAAGTGGGTTCTGGATGCATGAGCAGACATGTGTAGGAACTGTATCCTGCCGTAAGATGCAAAAACTCATGTACAATTAGGTTCTCTATTTTCTTTCTTTCCGTTTGGAAGTTGAACTGTGTTATATTGGTTTCTGTTCTGGACTGATTTTTCGACTGTGAAACTTGTATATTGTCTATACAGTTTGGAACTTTTACATTGGTTTTTGCAATTGGTTTGTACAATTTGGTCTGTACAGTTTAGAACTGTTATCTTGTCTTTCCTTTTTGGACTGACTTTTATGTTTGGTTTGTACAGTTAGCAATTAATTGCTAATGTACTGATATTTCTTCTTTTCATTTGCAGGTCCTTTAAAAAGTATTTTGGATTTACTTAACAAATGATGGATGATGACTCTCATGATGGAAAATATTTTGGGTTAATTTTTGTGAATGTTTAATAGATGATTCATTAACATGGTGTAATGCTTATGTTTTGGGTTCATTTTGTATGTAGTGGTGGAGATGGTGATGGGTTCATTTTGTAAGTGATGGTGTGGGTGCTGTATTGTGTTTTGGATTTAGTTTGTAAATGATGGTAAAAGATGCTTACTGTTAAGCTTTTTTGTTGTTTACCAATTAAACATTATAGTTATATATGGATTTTTTTTGTCTTCTAATTAATGTAATATGCTTTTTTATTTTGTAAACGACGGTAAAGAATGCTTAATGTTAAGCTTTTTCGTTTGTATGGGAGCTCCGACTCCTGGAGGTCTGAGGACGAGGTTGACAATAGCCATAACCATATGAATTTTGTTATTTATGTATTTAAATTGTATATTTTATAGGTGGAAATTGGAAACAATAATTTAATAAAAATTAGCATAGCTGTTATCACTTTTTGGACGGTTATATAATTGTCCTAAATATAAACGACATTTTTTGTGACGCAGTCAAATTTTTTAGGACGGGCTTTATTTGTCGTAAATAATTATATTTTGGGATAGTTTAATAAACCGTCATTAGAATATAATAATTCGAACTCTTTTGGTACGGTTTGGATTATCGACCCTAAAACCAAATTAGGACGACTTTTTCTGTCCTAAAACTTTTTGCCACGCCACCCTAATAGCACTGTTACAATCCGTCCTAAAATTCGTCCCTAATAACAATTTATGACGGATTATGGACTTTTTAACACGGATTTTTGGCGACCCAAAAAGACACTTTTTTGTAGTGAATCTTTGTGGTATTCTTTCCCAGATCTCGTACCAGCAAAGCATTCTTCTTCAGAATCATGAGAAGGAAGTACCATATTGCAGGATTTAGTCTTCTTTCCCTTAGCCTTCTTCTTGCGAGAATTTTTAAGAGGAAGTTCAAAACCCAACCCAACGGTGGATTTTTGACTTTGAATCTGTAAAGGAAGTCGCATTCCTTTATCATAGTTCAAACCCTCTGCCTTTTGAAAGTCATAACCCATCTTCTTCATGAGATGGACTGATTGTTGACCGTACAAATAAATGGGCAACGGACTTTCAATGGATGGTTGAATAGAAGAAGAAGAAAAAGTAGAGATCTCTGTAACCACAGGAGAAGAAGAAGGCATAGAGACTTCCGAAGAAGGAGGAATACTCGGGATACGAGGAAAGATCCATGTAGAAACTTTCTCATAAGCAGCGAAGACTTGCTGTGCCCTTTATAAGGGAATACTATTCATAGCTAACCACTGCTGATGAGTGAGTTTAAGCTTGGTAGGAGGAGCTAAACTTGGAGGACATATGTTCAAACCTTTCAGCCTATTCTCCAAAGGAATGCCATCCCAAAGATGATCCAAATCATCAGGATCTGGAATAACATGAGAAATCATGTTGCAGGTTTTAACTTTTCTACCTTTCTTGGATTTTGAAGTTTTATCTTCATCCTCCATTTCAGGAACTAAGTCAGGATGTACCCACATGATTTCACCATTCTTTAATGTGAGAGGCAACAATCTTTCATTTTTCTCTCTGGCAGGTGGGATATTCACAATCTTCATCGTCGCCTTTGGAACTGGGACAATCCCATCTGGGACTTGCTGTGGAGGAAAACCTCCAAATTGAAGAGAAACCATATTGGTTGTGACCGTATGCTCATTATTAGTTAAAGCGATGGCATTGGCATTTATCAGCTCCTGAATTTTCTTCTTTAGAACATAACAAGCCTTGGTAGGATGATTGATGTATCTGTGATAGATACAATATTTGGGATTGTCAGTCAGATTCACCTCATTAGGCCTTTTTGGCTCCGAAATCTGGAGTTTGCCACTCTTTACCAAATATTGGAATATCCCTGGGATATCGCTCTCATCAAAAGAATATTCTTCTTTTGGCTTAGAAGACTCCTGATTATTCTGTGTCGTTTTGTTTTTGGAAAGATTAACCATAAGGGTATCCTTTCCTTTCCCATTACGATTACCGAAATTATTACCAGAAGAGCCTTTCTTTCCTTTGTCTTCTGAAGCGAAAATCATCCCGTGTTCCCGAGCCAATCTACCATTAGTCTCGGCTGAAACTGCTGCTATGATAAACGAGGCCCAATCTGTGAATTGGGAACCCGTAAAGACAGCAATAGATGGTTGCAGATTCATCTTGCACGTATCAATCAGTGCTGAATCTGGCATGCCTGAAGGTATCTTTAGAGTTTCCTGTCGAAAACGTTCAATGAACATCCGAGTATCTTCCTTCTCTTTTTGTTTGATTTCTATTAAGGAAGACATGTTCATGTCCATGCCTCCTTCATAAAAATGGGAGAGAAATATTGCTTTAAATTCGTCAAAAGATGAGATACAATTGTCAGGCAGACTGCGATACCAGTCGTAGGCTGAACCCGTTAGACACCCGATAAAAACTCGGGTAAGAAGAGCATCATTCTTCTGTAAATGTACAGTCATAATATCAAAATAATTAATATATTGACTGGGAGATGCATTTCTATCAAATAATACCATGGATTGTGGTTTGAACTTTGGAGGAAAAGGCACATCATTCCAGTGAGGAGGATAAGGTTGCTTAATCCTAACCTCTGGAGCTGATCCTTGTGCTTCAGAACTTCAAACTGTGCTTTTAATTCTCGCACTGCTTGAATAGCTTCACTGGTTTGAGGAAGCACATTTGATTGAATTGTTGTCGGATGTACCGTAACCCCCACCGGAGGTGGTACATCTTCTGGAATGATAGGATCTGGAGATACAGAATTTTGATTGGTAGCAGGCTCCTGACTTTGATTATTCAAGGGTATATCAATCCCTTGACTATCTTGAGTTTTGGTTGCTACCTGCACCGGAGTTACCACTGCTGGTTGAGCAACTTGCTGAGTCATTATTATTTGATGCATACTTTGCATCATAGTAAGCATATCCTTCAGCGACTGCTCAACTGCAGAGAGACGTTATTCTGTATTAGCAGATGACATCTCCGGTTCGTCTCCAATAGCATAAGATTCAACCTCTCTTGAAGACATAGAGGGATCGGTGTAGAAGTATGAATCAATGCTATCGGTTTCAGACTCTAAGGACTGGGTACCCCCAGCTTCTGAGTCAGAAGTCTGTAACTGTCTCTGACTTCTCAATCGAGTATTCTGATATACTCCTTCAAAGTTATCAAGAAGTCGATTAAACTGTTGTTGACCAGGAGTTTGTGACGAGTTGCATCTTGGACGTCGTCCTCTGTTGGTATGAGATGCCATATTAACTGAGGCATATGACAACTCATGTTATTGATCTTCAACTGATTGCTGATCATTGTAGCCTAACCGATCAAAAACTGACCGTTTAGACGTCGAACAGCAACACTTAATTACAATCTGGTGACACTCACAATGGTGATCTTCTTTTGGGAGTGTCACAGAAGACTTTCTTTCTTTACGCTTTTGTACAAGCAACTCGCTTAAATCAGAAGGAGTAGAGGAAGTAGTTTTCTTTATTATGTTTGGGACAGAAAGTCGTTTAGTCCCTTGTATATAAAGAAGATTACTTGCTGCATTAGCAGAACCAAGCTGTACATTTTTACGCGCTTGGAGTTGCGTGCGTAAATTCTGAAATTTTTTAGCACAAAGAACTCCATCAGCATTACGCATAATTTGTAGGTTTGGTACCTTGCGTAAAGCAGTATAAGAAGGCTGTTGGTGAAGAACCAAAGTTTTACCAACAATGTTTTTACGCTGGTTGCGTGCAGGTACATTCACTTTAGATGTAAAGACATCATTATGAATTTTATCTACACTGTCACAGACAGGAGATTTATCTTTACGCGTAGAGCGCAAAACATGAGTATCTGCCACGTCACAGACGGAAGATTTTCCTTTACGCGTGGAGCGTAAATTTTGTGTGTCTACCGTGTCACAGATGGGAGACATATTTTTACACTCAGAACGTAAAGCATTGGATTCTACCACGTCACAGACGGGAGACTTGTTCTTATGCACAGAGCATAAATTTTGGTTTTTACGCACTAGACGTAATACCTCATTTCTACGCGCTGGGCGTAAAACTTGGAAATCTTCCTTGTCACCGACGAGAGATTGGTTTTTTACGCTCAGGACGCAATACTGAGGCTGCCTCGTTACAAATGGGAGCCTGTTTTTTACGTCCACGGTGCATCGCTGAAGTAGAGACTGTCTCATCACTGATAGGAGTCTCCACAACAGGAGTATGAAGGATGCCTTTGCCTTCAGAGACAACAGGGAGGTCCGAGGATGGTTTGGACTTAGGAATCCACACTTTTTGTGCCTTCTACGATTTTTGAACATTGGAGCAGTGAGCACTACCCCCAGTCCTGAGCATTTCTTCGTAGGCAGTCTGGTCGAAGTGCACAACCAGAGTCTTCTTGGTCGATCCGACCAACGCATCATCATATTGAGCAATTGCCTTCTCATTAGAGGAGAAGATCGTCCCCAGCAGAGTCGCCATTTTGTTTCACTTAACAAAATTCCTAAAAATTGGCTTTTGATAGAAAACTAGAAAAGTAGAGAAAGTACAAATTTTTTGGGAAGTATTGCTATGGAAGTCTGATCTGAAGGCGATCACTTTGTTCCTTGGACCATACGATGATGATGAAGAGTACTGCTAGAAGATGAACAGCCGGAATAACTAAGTCACCCGAAAGGTATCGACACACTTGGGCACTGATGGCGAGGTCGAATACTTTTCTGCTTTGCTTCACTCTGTTCTGGAAGAAAAGTTGAAGAAGAATGCTCTGGAAATTCAAAGTCTCTGGGCTCTGATCTCTCTATATTCTCTCATGTCTCTCTGATCTTCTCTTGATACTGTCTAAGTGAAGAATAAGTCTATTTATAGACTTTTACCGTTGTGCGTAAAAAGCAGCATAATCCAGTCTTTACGCTAGCAACTGTCACCCACGATGGAAGTCACCCTCTATGCATGTTGACATGTGTCCCATTATTTCAACAAAAATAGGGAGCACGTACACACGTTCTTCAATAAGTGTGGCATGATAGCCACGTAGACAAACCACGTTTTAAAGTAGTCAGGAAGGATCGGGTGTAAAAATGACCCAAAATATGCCTCGGGCCTAAAGTGGCAAATTGGCATAAAAACAGCCCAAAATAAACTTCCCAGCATAAAGTGGCTAAAATAGCATTGAACGTAAAACTTAGCCCAAATAGACTTTACGCTCACAATAGCTTTGAGCGTAAAAGCTCGAATAACTATAGTGCGTAAAAAAGAAGTAATTTTATTGAGCGTAAAATAGCCTTCTCTGCACACCACACGACAAGTATCGGGTTTGGTGAAAATCCGATCTTCTCGACTTCTGTGTTTGCATATTGTCAGCAAAATCATTCTGTCAAATCAAATATTCTGCATTAAATGCGGCCTGACAGTTTGTCTCTAGGCGTAAAATTCAATGAACTGCCTTGGCGTAAAGTAGCTCGCGTAATGTCCAATGCAAATAGCCCTGGCGTAAAATAGCTCACATAGAGAGTTGCTTGCGTAAAGTCCTCAATTCCTTTGACTTAGTCCACAAAGCACTTTTTATGCTCCTACATTTATAAAATCCAGAAAAATTAGTATAAATTTCTATAATTAACAAGGATCATTTTGGTACTTTATTTTATGAAAAATTGAGCTTTTTGTCTATCTCAAAAATTGTTGGAATACAGTGTACAGTCTAATTTATTTATTGAATAGTTACGACTTACAAAGTTTTGTGTTGATTTGAGTTATTGTAGTATTGGACCTCACCCTACACTAATGTAAAGGCCCTAGAAAGTTAGTTTTGGTATTGTGTCACCCCACCTGGGTCTCCTATGCTAAATCATCATTTGGCTAGGTATCCAGTCAGAAAGTCGTGTCGCACAACTAGTGTCTTAGTGTTTAACTTAGTATGAAAACTAAGTTTATGTATTATTTCTACAATGAGGAGTCACCAGGCATCTATAGCATTTCTATCACTACTTTGTTTTGCTAAAGGCAAGTACCTCTATAAACTTTACATACTACTATAACAATAAATTATGATTTCTAACCATATTAAATGCTGATCCTTGGGGTAGCAAGTAAAATCTTCACATGTTGTATTATTTTCAGTCCCTACCATGCTTAGGACGGTTTTTATATCTCTCACATGTTTAACAACGGGTTAAGGGAAAACTGTTAGTAGAGTACGTGATCATGCCCCCTTCTCCGTATGTATTTACCGCGCACGGTAATATTCTATATGTAACTTTGCTGTAGGTTCTGATCCCGCGTTAGTGTATGGATATACACTGATGCCGTTAGTGCACGTATGTGCATTCCAGAAGAAAAAAATTGATATGTACCACTGTACATCCTATTTACCTATTGACCGATCACGTGCATGCTACAGTTTTAAATTTTAAAAAGAATATTATTGCCATGATAAATTGTATCTAAAATCGAATAAATCAAGATATGCCATGATTACGTTATTTCATCTCTTTCCCTCACATGAGCAGTATTATATGTTTGTTAGAATCAGTACTTGCTCCCGTCCTGACAGAATAACGTTGTAGGTATACTTATTGAGGAGGAGTTGCTTTGTGATTCCTATTATGGAGTTGCTGCCGAGGACCAGGCTTTACTTTACGAGGATGTACCTACGAAGAAACTCGTCTAATTGTTTATTTACTTAGGACTTTTGAGAGTAGTCATGTTTTAGACTACGTATTTTGTAACTGGACCTGTATCCAGTTTTACATTTTGGACTTGTACTTGGAACTTACTTATATACGAGATGATTTTGTGTTTGAATATATTCTGACTCATTATTACATATAGAATTGTTAGCACACTTTGGTCTTATCTTATTTGTCTTTAGAACAGCTTACTACGCTTTATCTCAAGCGTAGGCTGGACATGACTCGGCTCGGCCCAAAAATTTGGGTAGCGGATCGTGACAAAATTGGTCTAGTCTGGCTTGAACCGAATTTTTAAAAGAACCGTCGATTTTCTTCATAACCGAAGTTTAAACCGTTGAACTGACCCGCTTCACAACTGAACCGGGCAATTTCGATTTTTAAAAAAAAACTCAAAAAAGTTTATCACATGAGGTTTGGACCATTTGGATCTTGGTTTGGTTTTAATAGATCTTATAGTTGTTAAATCAAAGCAAACCAAACATACTAAGAACCAGTAACACCCAGTTTTCCAGAGAAGGGTAATTTTAAAATTTTATAATTATAATTATAATTATTGATATTTATTTCATATTATGATTTTTGGTGATTTTTAATCATTTTTTACTATTTAAAAACTATTTTTAAGTCATGGCTTGTGATTTTGACTTTGACTAGTTGAGACCTTGTAGACTAGCCTAGAAGCTAACCCTAGCTATGGTAACCCTAGTCTAACTTAAGTTAGCCCATTTTAGTCACTTAGGATTTAGTTTTGAAATAGGAAAATCAAGTTTAAGTGAAATGACTTATGGTTTAATACAATGATTTGTGATTTTCATTAAATGACTTATGACTTAAGCCCATGGCCCATAACTAGAAGCCCTAACCCTAACCAAACACTAAGTGACTAGCCACATAGGGATCCCCACCCTATATAAACACTTATTCATTAGTTCTTGCCTCTTTTATATCATTTCAACACATAGGAAAAGAAAGGTTTGTCCATTCTTCTCCAATCCATAGATTTCTCATTTTAAATCCTTTTTAACTCTAGTTTCTTGCATTAGAGCATAATACCCTTCTATTTCCTGTTTATGGAGAGTAATCCCAGCCTTGGGACAATTTGGGAGCTTTTGGCTAGCAAGGAGGAATCCCCCATTTGGAGCTTTTTCAAGCTTTGTGCACCTATAGGTAAAACTACACAAATTGATCTAATATTCTGTTTTCTTTGCATTTGGGGCTATATCTAGGAGTTCCCTAGCTGTCCCTGAAGTTTGGGTCAATTTCATGTCTGTTTGGTGTCCGTATCGGACACGTGTCATAGTGTACGTATAGGTGTTCGATGAAATGTCACAATGGGAATTTATTTGCGATTTTCGAAAAGTATTTGAATGGAAATATTGATTTATATGTGTTTACTATTTTTCCCATGGACTGAGTTGATTTTCGAGCCGTGTCCGTGTCCAAACAGGACACGAACACGCTCGCAGCACATGCCGTGCAGTCCCCTGCTGCCCGATACTTCTGTAGGACACGACACGAACATTCAAGACCTAATTTTTGGCACAGAGGTCGGAGAAACCTCTGCCACCATCCTCCCAAAATTTGGGGTGGGTTGGTGCAGTGTGCGAGGAGTTCTCCTCCTCGCACTGGCCGCGCGCGTGCTGTACACGCGAGCAATCCTTCACTGACACGCACGTTTAACTGACACGACACGTATTGTAGACACGTTGAAGGCACCCTAGGGCCTAGCCCTATCCTAGGCGAACCCACATGCATGAGCACGAGACACGGGTAGCCTGTGTCGCGCGCGGGACACGCGTGCACGACGCAGCGCACTGTCCTGTGCGCGTGTGAGTGTTGTATGTGTTTTGACACGATTGTGTCTACTTAGTTGGACACGAATGAGTTTTAAGACACGTATACACTAGACACAATGTTTACCAACCACTAATTGGTCACATTAGCATGATTTGATAGTTCGAAATTCAAATTTCCTAAATGATTGATATATGCATTCGATTTTGAAATTCTGATATTAATTTCCAGTTTCAATTGATTTCTTGATGTTAATTTACATATTTAAACTCTTACACAAGTGCATTAGACTACTGAATTTTGGGTTATGGTTTGTGTTTGAAAAATTGGATTCGAATAGGGATTGACATGAATGTGTAAACTGAACAGTCCGATACTCCCTGTTTCGTAACTTCCTGAACTTTTCATCCCTCTTTCTAAAACTGATATTGATGTTTAATTGTCATGTTTGAATCACCTACAAGTGTACTAACTACTGCTAAATTGGATTTTCAAGTTAGATTAGGTTTTGTATTGTGGAATGGGATTTCGGTTATGTGGTGGACTGTTAAAGTGGATTGATAAGCAGTCCCTAATTCTCATTCTCTGTTTTTTTATATATACATTGAAATACTGATGTTAAAATTTGTCATGATAAATTCATTACATGTTTAGTTGTTGAATGATTGGTTGAGCTAACTGTTTGCTAATGGATGGACTGTCAATGCCCTTGTTGGACTGTTTTGAATTCATGAACAAAACTGAGTTTCAAACCATTTTTCCCCATGATTTAGTTACCAGATTAACTCCTCTACATGTGTATTAGGTTACCTTAAGGTTGGTTCATGATTTGGTTGTTGTTATCAAGGTCTTGGAATTTTGATTTGATTTGGCATTTGTGTTTACTGTATTGAACTGTCAAGTGAGCTTAATTTCTGAGGTTTTGTACATCCATTACTTGATTTCTAATCACATTTCATGTGACACATCATACATATCACTGTCATGCAAATCCACACACACATGCCTATAACCTTCACCCCCCCTTTTTCTAATCTCTGTTTCCAGAAATACAACACACCCACACACTATTCCTGAGTTGACACTCAATCATGTTGTATCACACACACAGGTACACAAAATTACCTATAGCCTAGGTTGCATGAACACTATTACATATCACACACACACGTTAGCTCTATACATACACATCACTGTTATCCCATCGACACTTTCACCATTGACATATACACACACATTTGACTGTCACCTTGACATATACACACACACAGCCCCCTTTCCCCCTTTTCTATATGTATAGATGTATGCTAAAATATATATATCCAAGTTTTTGTGTAATCTAGTGAATGTAAAATGACATGAATATATGAATGAATGCATGAATGGGAATATGTATTCAAGTTCAAATATATGAATATAATGTAGGTATGCCATTAGGTAATGCAATGTATATGCTAAAATATATATTTCCAAGTTTGTGTAATCTAGTGAATGTAAAATAACATGAATATATGAATGAATGCATGAATGGGAATATGTATGCAAGTTCAAATATATGAATATAATGTAGGTATGCCATTAGGTAATGCAATGTATATATATATATATATATATATGTATATATATATATATATATATATATATATATATATATATATATATATATATATATATATATATATATATATGTGTGTGTGTGAAAGTAATGTAAATATAAGCATGTATATATATCTGTAATGTGTGTTCTCTATGACTTGTGATTGTGTGGGATGCTAGTCTAGGCTTGGTTAGGCCTAGTGAGACTTGACTAGACTAGGATTGACCTAGTTGACTAAAGTGTTGACCATGGTTGACCCAAGTTTGACTTTGACCTAGTTTGACATAGAAATCATGTAGATTGCATCGTAGACTTCATTTATCTTATTTTAAACACATTATAACCTGTATTACTCTGTTTAGGACATTGTGACTCCGGTGCAGGCATCTGAGTCATTACCTGTATAAAACTGCCATGATTCATCAATATAACTGCTTATAGTTCTCTGTCATTTACTTGGGATTTCTTGATGAGTTGTACTTGTTCCTGTCCTGACTGGACCTGTTGAAAATTTTACAAATAACTGCCCTGAGGACACTTGCCCTACATATTATGGACCCAGAGACGGGATGGCTACCTTTGGCCCCGACACTCAGGAGTGATCAGGATTTAGTTTAGTAGACTAGCATATGTTTTTCATGTTGAACTTGATGTAGATGATTTGAGACTTGTGTAGTATTTGAGATTGTTGAGAGTTGTTATTATTTTAGTAGTTGTCTTATATTCTTAGTTAATTCTTCTGTGATTATCTTATCGTGCTTAGATTGTGATTGAGTTACAATATCTTATACTTGTCCTCCGTTCGGAGTTGATCATGATGAGTACATTATATATTGCGTGAGTTGTTGGTTAGATAGTAACCTAGGACAGCGTTCTACCGCCGACACTGCGGCATAGGCTGGGCGTTGTTACGTGCTCGTACCCTCACAGTGGGTGCGGGTTGTGACAAAACCAAATCAAACTAAACCAAGAAGTAAAATATGATGTCTTGCCTATTTGAACCAAATCAAACCAACCAACCCAAGTCTATTTGAACTCCAGTTGAATCCCGGTCCGACCTATACCAAAAAATTTCTATTCAACCATCGGTACGATTTTTAAAACATTGAATTGAACTTTAGCAACGAGTACTGCACTTAGGAAACGACTTACCATCGCGTCAATCTTCGTCCAGACCGACTACCTCCGATGGTAGCAACTTAGGGCTTGTTTGGTAAAATGGATTTGCATTTAGATTAGAAATTTAAAATTCAAATCCAAATCCAAATCATGAATTTCCAAATCCAAATCATCCAAATCCAACTCCAACCAAATATAGGATTTGGTAAATTATTAATTAGCTTTTATAATTATAGTTATGATTAATAATTAAATTATTATTATAATTAATAAAATAATTAATTATTAATTAAGATATAATGATGATTAATAAATTATTAATTAAGATATAATGATAATTAATAAATTATTAATTAAGATATAATGATGATTATGATGACGATTAATAAATTATTAATTAGCTACTTTAAATATAGTTATGATTAATAATTAAATTATTATTCTAATTATGATAATAGTTATGATTAATAAATTATTAATTAAGATATAATGACGATTAATAAATTATTAATTAAAATTTCAATAATATATTAATTATTAAATTAGTAATTCTGATGATAATTTATGATATATTTTTATTAAAATAATAACTAATTTTAGTTATAATTTTTTTAAATAATAATAATGACTAATTTTTAATTAATTGTTAGCTAATTTTTAATTAACTATAAATTAAATATTTAAAAATAATAATTATAATATAATATAATGATGAATAATAAATTATTAATTAAACTATTATGATATATAAATTATTAAATTATAAATTATTAAATATGATTATAATTGTGATTAAAATATTATTAGTTAAGATTATAATATAATAGTAATTAACAAATTATTAAATAATATTATAATAAGACTCATAAATTATTAATTATGATTGTAATTGGATATTAATTAAGATTGCAGTTATAATTTATAAATTTATTATAATTATGATTAATAAAATTATAAATTATAAATTAAGATTATTATAAATTATTAAATAATAAAATTATTAACTAATAAATTATTAACTTAGATTATAATTATGATAACTAACTATTAGTTAATTTTTTTACTAAAAGCAAAGAAAAGTATGATAACTAGGATTTCTTTGGCTATAGGTTTTTCTTTGGCTATAGGGTGAAAAATAAATTTCAATTTGATCGATAATAATATAAAGTTCCCTTTCACAAATAATACATATATATGAATAATAACTTGGAACTTAAAAAAAGAAAAGAAAAGTATGATATTTAATTAACAGTAGGACAATGCTAAATTTAAGTAGCAACATAATAGTTATTTCATGAATATTAGTGACATCATTATGTTAAACTTAATCAATTAGTCATATTAAAAAATATGATATAATCATTGGACTAACAGTAGCAATAGCTAGGGTTAGAGTTAAAAAAAAGAAAAAAGATTAAATTAAGGAGAGATAGGATTAAAAAATTAAGATTAAAATTAGATAATATAATATTAAGGTTTATAGGTAGGAATGAAGATGAAAATAGGGTTCTAAAATTAGAGAAGAAGATATAAAATTAGAAACTGAAAATTGCTGAGATACCCACTTTCGGGGTGCGTGTTTATGAAAAATCCACCCGCAGGGTGGATTTTATGAAATATCCAACATTATGTATTTTCACGTTAAATATTTCAAGCTTCCCTTTAGATGCTCTATATTTACAAAATTGTCATTTTGATAATACCATAGCTACCCGTTCGCACAAAATTGGTCATATATATATATATATATATATATATATATATATATATATATATATATATATATATATATATATATTTCACAAACTCAGATTTTGATTGCGATTTTTGTCTTTTTTTTTCTTCACGAGAGATCTAAATTCCATTGCTCTCATCTTCAACAGAGATCGCAAAGGTCGTTCATAGTTCACTGTGCTTTTCTTCAGTCAAACTCTGATCATAGCTCATCATCATCATCATCATCATTATCATCACCATCTTCGTAGAGAGATTTAAAGTTTTTCAGCGATTAGGTCACTGTGCTCGGTTGTTTGCACTGATATAAAACAAACAGCAATGAAAAGTATGGTATGAATCAATATATACTTTAAAAAAGAAGGAAAAAAAGATCATTTACGTGATCTTAACACGGGAAATTGCCATTCTCCGTGATTTTAACACGGAGAATGGTCATTCTCCGTGACTTTAACACGGGAAATGGCTATTCTCCTGCATTCTAACATGGAAATGACCATTCTACGTGATTTTACAACGGAGAACGACAATTCTCCGTGATTTTAACACGGAGAATGATTATTCTCCTGCATGTTAACACGAGAATAGCCATTCTCCGTGATCTTATCACGAAGAATGACTCTTATCACGCAGAATGACCATTCTTCGTAATTTTAACACGGGAAATGATCATTCTCCTACATTCTAACACGGGGAATGACCATTTTACGTGATTTTACAACGGAGAATGGTCATTCTTAGTAATTTTAACACGGAAAATGACTATTTTACTGCATGTTAACACAGGAATAGCCATTCTCCGTGATTTTAACACGAAGAATGGCCATTCTCCGTGATTTTACAACGGAGAATGGCCATTTTTCGTGATTTTAACAACGGAGAATGACAATTCTCCATGATTTTAACACGGAGAATGACATGCATTTTAACACGGAGAATGACAATTCTCCGTGATTTTAACACGGAGAATGACCATTCTCCTGCATTTTAACACGGGAAATGGCCATTCTCCGTCATTTTAACACGAAAAATGATAATTCTTCGCCAATTAACACGGGAAAAATCCATTTTCTGTGATTTTAACACGAATAATGACAAAAAGCTCTTAATTTTCTTCACATCAGCTCTCTCTCTTCTCTAACTGGGGTTCCAGTTGATACTGC
This sequence comes from Iris pallida, assembly GCA_029216955.1. NCBI lineage: Eukaryota > Viridiplantae > Streptophyta > Magnoliopsida > Asparagales > Iridaceae > Iris > Iris pallida. The sequence goes on along the minus strand of JANAVB010001000.1, from coordinate 1,057,420 downwards.
TGATGATGATGAAGTGGGGTTCCAGTTGATGCTGCTGATGATGATGAAGTGGGGTTCCAGTTGATGCTGCTGATGATGATGAAGTGAGAACTGATGATGACGACATGGTGTGAAGATTGCGAATGGAGAGTCACTGACGAGTTTTTGAAGTAAGGTTTGAAGATTTTGGAGGAGAAAACCTAGATTCGAAAGTGAGCAGCATATGGAAGGAAGAATCGAAACGTTTTTTTTGAAGAGTAGATTTCGTGGGTGTTTTCAATAAATTAGAAGGGCAAAAAGGTCATTCCGCACCCTTTTATATATTTTTTGCTAATTCTGGGTACGCGATAAAATGTTATTTTGTGGTGAGTTTTTCATAAAACTTTTACGATTTTTGGACATTTGATAAATTTTCCCAATTAGAAAACTAGGATTTGAAAGAGTCACAAAGCTCTTTTTACACTATATTACATGTAGGAGTGAGCATGCGGTCAGTTCGGTTCAAATCGATTCGATTTTGAGAAAATCGAACAAAATCGAACATATTTCAAAACTGATGGAATCGAACTGACTTTTCACACAAACCAAACCGTATTAAATTTCGGTTCAATTATTTCGGTTGGGCTGTACTTTTCTTGATGGCTTGAGCTTTTGTCAAAATTAACGAAAAGAAAATCAAGTACATTAAAAAAATGACTATTTTATTCCTAATTTAGCGAACAAAAAATCTAAAAGTTCAAAAATATGAAAATATATTATAGAAATAATTATGACTAGTCTAGCTAAAATTAGATTGAAATTAAAAGGAATAAAGAAAAAAAATGACCACCTTTGAGGATTAACTGAAAAATAAATTGAAAATAAAGTTTGGATGAATGAGAGGATATATCATAAATTTGCAAAAATAGAAAAAATGATAGAATATATCATAAATAGGAACACTTACAAAATCACAACGTTTTATTTCATATACTATAATTCAATTTTCGGCTTGATTTAGTTTCCAAATTCTAAATACGAACTCTGAACCAAAATAACTGAAAATTTCAAAAACTTAAATCGAAAACCGAACCATACTATATAAAACCAAACTGAATCACTTTTTCGGTTCGGTTCGCGTATATTTTCAGTTGTAAACCAGAATCCCTAATTACATGCCCCCCACCAAAAAAAGAAAAATAATAATAATTCAAAGATATATAAAAAAAACTGAAGATATTTATTTCCATAATAAAAAACAACAGGCAATCACAACCATTGATCTCATCACGCAGAGATGCGTTTGACGGCTGCGATGGATTAGAGGTTAAGAACGCGTTAGCGTTTGCTCGACCACAATTTCTTCTGCAGGTGTGCAGTCTTCGTCTCGAGTGAGAGAGAGAGAGAGAGAGATTCAATGGCGATGGCTGCGGCGAGGATGGCGATTCTGAAGCACGTGAGAGTGGCAGCGGGATCCGGTGCTCCTCCGCCGGCATTTATCCGCCGGTTCTCGGAGGAGGTGAAGGGATCCTTCCTCGACAAGTCGGAGGTCGCCGACCGCATCATCTCCGTTGTCAAGAGCTTCCAGAAGGTCTCCGATCCTTCCAAGGTGAGAAAACCCTAACCCTAAACCCAAAATAAAAAATGTCGACTTCTTTTTGTTGTTGCTTCTAGTGTTTTAATGGAGTAATACCATGAACGTTCATATCATATGATTCAACTTTGTATAATAGATTTGTTATGCAAGATGACATCTTGAACCAACAATGAGAAAGTTCCAATTTTGTAGTCAGAAAATTTCATATAGCAGGAAAAAGTTTAACACTAAATCTATTACAAGTGATATGGATAATAATAAAATAAACAAGATAATAATACAATCTATTAGTTAATATAAAATTAATATACACAAATAAATATAATAACTAATATATTTGGTTATTATCTATAGTATAGATAATAACAAACTAATTAATAGATTAAACCAAACTAACATTTTAAACCAAACATTATAAAAATATACAAATTAATTTAAACCAGAATTTTTTTGCCAGGATTTTCTATTGTTTTTCTGGGTTCGGCGCCTGTGTGACTGGCTGCAGAATTTTTTTTTTTTTTTTTGGTTGGGCGCCACTATAACTGGCGCCAGATGCCTTACTTTGGAAATAATCCAAACATCTCCTATTTTGCACAAATAGGTTAAATTTTTTCCCGCTATATGAAATTTTCTGTTTTGTAGTAGTCACGATTACCAAGATGGGAACATATAGATCTACGGGCGAGATGCAAGCTTGCCACAGTAAGAAATTATTCATTATCGGTGAAAACCCCCAAAGGAAAATGCATCCTAGGAGAAATGACCATTAAGGAGAATGGAAACTAGACATCCAACTGAGCCCCATTAGACAAGTGTTATAGATGTTGCCAACATGTCATTTTTCACAATCGTTTGATAGAATGTCGGTTGATATATCGGATCTCATTTGACACAGAATAACTTAATATTGATCGATATATTTAAAATTTGGGTTTTGTTTTCTAACCTCTAAACGTTAACAAGCCCCTACCCGTTAATCCCGAATATATAGTCGTGGTAGAGTGAAATTTCATGGAATCTCATATTTATCGTCTAACGAGTAAAAAAAGAACTAAGAGTGAAGGAATAAACTGGTTGTTTAACTCAATTAGACTCGAAAAATTACTAGATACAAGATTTTAATGTTAGTAGTTTTGTTTTATTTGGATTTAAATTGTTTTCATATTATGATAGTAGTTAGTTTTAGGACATTTAGAACATATAATATATAGATAGAACATTCTAGTGTGTGTGTGTGTGTGTGTGTATTCGACATCTTAAATTGTCTCCGGCATTTCAAAACCTAAACTGATCTGAAGCCGACATCCCACATATACAAACTAGCTTAGTTGCTTATTGCCCATCCCTATACATCAAACCCAAATTCCATATCCACTTATGCTCGTTGCTTCAAGGTTTGGTGTGGGGGTGTGCTCTTCCCTATTATCAAATCGAATTGCAAACCAATCCCCAAGCGTCAGAAGGAAAAGAAGGAAAAACTGAGGACCATATCTCGCAAGCCAAGCAAGTTAAGTTGATCGGCACTCTAGCGATCCTACAATAACCAATCCCATGCCTCCTACCATGGTGTTAGTTGAACACATCACCATGTTGACATGGTCTCCATCAATTCCTTAACCCTGTATAATGTGGTCCTCTCCGATTCATCACTCTAGTGGCTCCCTTATGGGTGAACACTATCATAAGATGCGCCTTCTGAGGTATCTGAAGTGTCATGGCCCTTGACGATTGTTCATCTCAGTTCCCCTTAAAACTGAAAACTTGAAGTTTACTTGTAACAAGTTGTTTATTTGTGTATGATGTCTTAAGTAAATAGAGAATAAAATTCAAGGATTATTGGTGCTGAAATGTAGTGGGCATGGGTTTGGTATTCTAAGGGTTTCAAAGGAAATAAGGGGATTCTAACGGTGTAATTATAACCCTACTTATATGCTTGTAATGGTTCCATTAGTAATAATGTGTGCTTGTGGGTGAGGGGTCCCTGTAGTAAGTTCCTACAGGGAATTCCACATGTCCAAATCGGGTAGAATACCATATCTTTTCTGTACCTACCTTTCCTCTTATATAATTATTTGTGATATGCAAGCCACCATTGGGAGTTAATCAGATTTTGATACCTAATACTTGTTGGGAGCTTCTGACAGGGACCCTTAAGGTCCGCTTTCCCCATGCATGGGCACGCTAATTCTTGGTTCATTATGTTATCAAGAACCAAAACTTGACCTTTTGATATGTAGGATAGTTCTCCCTATTAAAATTTGTTGTGTCCAACACTTATACGTATCTATCCATGTTCAACACTTGTGTTCTTCTACGGATCATAAAACATTCACAACAAGAAGATGATAATCTTTATTTAGCAGATATTCTAAGATTTTTCATTTTTGTACCTACATAAAAATACAAACTCTACCTCATATATTTCATGTTAAATATTTGAATATTCATAAGTGTAGATATTTATAACCATGTCTTTGTGTCTAGGTTTTGGGGAGATCGTGTCGGGCACTACACATCCGTGCTAAAGCGAGACACATCCTTATCAACTAATTCATTAGTTATGATCAATGTTTTGACGTATATAAACTAAGGTTCACAATATCAGTATGAAGAACGGAGTATCAATATCGCCCGTTTGGACAATTGTTGTGGTTTCTTATAAAAGTCTCGAAGTTCGAGATTTTGGAAGTCCAAAACATTAATAATAAATTACTTGAAAATTAGAAAATAATATTACATTTAGGCATAATCTTATGTATTATTTCTTCTTTCACGTTAGCTTTCAACGGAGTAATATCTAGTATTGTTTAATTGTTTATCTGCAATAGATATTGTTGTTTATTTTACTTGCGTTTAGATTTAGCACCCCTGAAATAGATAGTTTTGAACTGAATAATATTAAGATATATGTATATAGTGAATTTCTAGTATACGATTTCAACAAATTGTAATTGTTACTATGTGTAGAAGGAATTTTATCGACACATTGTAGCATATGTTGATCTTCTGTAAAATCGTCATTTTGTCGAGAAGCGTGGGAAGGGAAAACCTACACATTCCACTGGAGGATGGATGGGATGCAAAGCTAGCTTCAATTCACACTTTTTTTTGACTCGTATCGGATTAATATCATCTCATAGCTCTCGCTCAACCTCCTTTCTCTTGTTCAAAAGTGGTCGTTTGTAGAAAGCAGATAGCGGAGACTAGACCCAATCCCCCCCCTCTAGTTGACTAGTCCAATCCCTCAGCTCTCCATGAGGCATCCCCTGTGACGTTATAACTCTTTCTTATTCTTTAACTTCTCGTTGTGGCATTGACTGGAAAGAGGGTATTGATTTGGCTGTTCTCAGTGGGTGTCAATATTGGATCATACATTGCAAAACCCATACGGCATGGCCGATACTGCTAAACTTGATATAAATTGGATGGTGCTGTGCAATTCTATATAGTAAAATTTTATCTTCTTACCTTTTTGTTCGGACACTTTTTACTCTAGAGGAACTTGAACTCTACTCCTTGGTTGCATGAGCTTAAACTACAAAGCCAAAAGTTAGGTCTACCATGCTAGCAGGCCACCTAGGTTTATGTTCTCATGCTCATAGCTACCATACCTTGGGTAGAATTTGGTGCCAACATAGAGAGTTGATGCCAGGTCAACAATTGATTGTAAAAACTGTCAAATCTTTTGTGATGCTTTCTTACGCTCGGATTTGTTATGCTCTATGAGTAACCCGGTTCTGATGGGAGAAGAGTTCGATGATGAGACGACGACTATGAGTTTGGAAGATATTAAAGTGATTCATATATATGCATTAACTATTAATTTGTGGAGTTGAAATGCCCATACGGTGTAACAAAAAAACGAGCAAATGATTTGTCACTTGAAGGATGTGATGAAAGTTCCAATTTTGCATTAGAAGTGAAGTTTGCCTTTTTATTTCTAACATATTATTTATTTACATACAATACCTTAATTAAATAGAGAGTATAATACGTTGCCGATGTCTGACATTGTATGGGGCTGCGGAAATGAATATCCCATAAATGTGGCATATATAATGTATTTGAAACCTATAAGTAAATTTATTTACTGTACATTTCCTTTAACAAGTTTAAGTTTGTTTCGTGCTCGACATCTTTCCTTTTCTTGTCATCAGACCTTTAGCATATCTATATTTGTTAACAAATGCTTTGATTTCAAGTCTTTTGACATAGAGTTACTATTATACATCTGGTTTCTGGTGTCAAATGTCTGATTCCTAGTATCTTAAGTATGAAAGTGTGCATTGAGATGAGATTTTTTTTGTTGGTTAAATTGAAATTAGATATACTATCATGGAAAGGTGTCGTGCATAATGATCCTTTTGTTTTGTTTACAGGTCACACCAAATGCTCATTTCCAGAAGGACCTTGGTTTGGACAGTTTAGACACTGTGGAGATTGTCATGGCCTTAGAGGAAGAGTTTGGATTTGAGATTCCAGACAATGAAGCAGACAAGATCAACTCGATTGATGTAGCAGTCGATTTTATCGCATCACATCCGCAGGCAAAATGACAAAAGTTATATGTGGTTCTCTGATTGATCAATTGTTTCTTTTATGCATTCTCAAACTGAAAACTACTCGAATCAATTTGTTTCTAAGAATGTAGTTGACATTGACAAATTTCCTTTACATATGTATTTGAGTTCTGAACATCTAATCCTCTGCTATTTCAAATGGATATTTGGTGCTCAGCATTTCGTCATTAATCTAGCAAGAACAGATGCCTCGACTCATCAGTGGATTGACTCAAGTTTTATTATAAAATATTTTAAACTGATAGTTTTTCCTCCTTTTTGATGGGAGAAGGCTTGGATTATGATGATTAGTTTTTTTTTGTTTTTTGTTTTTTGTATTTTTGTGGGAACTGTTTTGACATACTGTCACTTGTTCAAACTTTGTACATTTTTGAGGGTTATGAATTGGTTATAACTGTACCACCAAAGCAAGAAGAGGAAATATTATCAAGTCATCTAGCGTAGTTAATTATGATATAGGAATTGAATTTATATAAATTGCACTCACTCCAAAATTTAAAGTGATATTTTTGCTGTGTGAATTTAGTTTCTTCCTTAGGCTCTGTTTATTCTCCTGTATATCCATTCTAATTGATATAGTCAATATTTCTTTGTCAGCTTACACTTCTGCTAGTCTGAGTTTAAGCAGGAATTACAGGACGCGAGAGTAATAAAAGGTAGTAGTTATAGGGAATAAAATGTTCAATTCGGAACGGCGATAACAATGTTGTATCGACATTTGTTTTCTCATGTATGTACACCAATGATCCATGAGCAAGTTAGTCAAAGGCGCAAGGTGCACTCGAGACGCAAAGGGTCCATATCGTCCAAGGCGCAAGACGCACATAAGGCGCACGTCCGAACAAAACGAGGCGCAAAATAAGAAGTAATAAAAATATACATAAATAAATAAATTAGTAATGTAAGAAATAAAACCAAATAACATATTAAAACAAAAAATATATTTTAAAACATAACTAAGGGAACTAGTAGAACAACAATAGCACTTGACAGAACTAACAAAAATTTGTATTCTCTCTACCACGCTTTTAGTAAATTATAGTTTTTCAAGTTTAACTATAGCCGACTTTGGCAATCGTGGAAAGGGATACCTCCCTTCCACTTGTATGAGGTAAGGACTACTCTCCGTCTTAAATTTTTTTTTAAAAACAAAAATCACTAAGGCGTGCCTTTTTTTTGTTGGGCTTTGCTGAAAGGCGTCCGGAGAAAGACGCCTCGCCTGGTGAGATGCGAGACGCAAATGCAGCACCTTGCTACGAGGCACGCCTTTGGCCCCTTTGACTACCATGTCCATGAGAATGTAAGTAGTATCACTATTTTTGTATAAAGGGGGATTACACCAGTAGTTCAGTAATAAAATCCAAAGCTGCTATTTGGCATCCGCAGGGCCGAGAACGACGCCGCCGTCGCTGTGTGAGGAGGCAGAGCGGTAGGGGAGGAGAGGAGAGGGCTCGGCGGCGGAGGAGGAGGATGCTCCGGCGACGGTACCGACGCTCGAGGACAGCGGAGTAGCAGGAGGGGAGGTGGTCGTCGTCGTTGTAGGAGGAGAAAGACGAGACGGCGGTGGAGCGGGGAGGAGGAAAGACGGCGGCGGAGCAGTAGGTACTTTGGCGGCAACGGTGTCGTTCTCCTCGGCCCCGCGGGTGCACTGACTGTGCACCCGCGGGTGCCAAATAGCTTTTTTGAATAAAATCAGCGTAATTGCTTATGACTCCGTTCCCTTGAATTTGAAGATAAATCATTTCTAGTCCTGTCCTCCCAATGAAGTTTACCCCATAGGAACAGTATAACCTGGACACAGATTATGCATGAAACACTAATAACAACACTAGTCACAATCTACCAAAACGTTGCATGCAGGAATTAGAAGAAAGAGTGAATGCCTTATTTGTGATACTGTACCCAATCTCACTATTGCTCAAGCGACAATCTACGCAAGTTAATTTTAAGATACTAGCTAGTCACAGAGCCAACATGACAAATTATAATTTTGCAGTAGATGACATTAGGAAAACTTCCCAAGATCTTTTTTCCCTCTCATTATGACATATATACAAAGTTAGTAAGACAGAGCGAGTACTATTACTAACTCTGATCGAAGAAAGAGTTTGTAAAATTGTTGTGTGGAGTTTTATGTTATTTATATCGAAAATAATATTTTGTCCGCGGATGTGACCGCAGGGCCACGTGACAGCCAACCAATGACCTCCTACTAATATCGGATTCCATCCCCTTAAAACCCGTGCCAGATCTAAGGCCAATGGAAGGCTGCCACATGGCATGAGGTCACACCCGTAGTCACAAATAGGTGTGAGCATCAGTTCGGTTCAAACCGAACCGACTATAACAAAACCGACAGAGCCGAAAATCGATTTTTTTAACAACCGAAAATCGAACCGTATCACTAAAAACCGAATCAAACCGAACCAGAAAAAAAAAAAGTTCGGTCGGTTCGGTTTATGGGTTCATACGGGCAGCAAGAAAAAAAAAGTTCACCATCAACTAAAAAAAAGGTGTCTCTTACAGAGACCATCGTAGAAACCCTATATTCATCTTTCATGTAATAAATTCAAACTGACAACTTCACGTGGTTCGTGAGTAAATTTAAATTGACAACTTCACGTGTTCTATCAATTTAACTAAAAACAAAGACTAAAACTTCCTATCACATAAAAGCATCAAAATAAACAAAAATGAGACCTAACTATCCCTGCTTGAACTGGCAGCTATCATCTTCCCCTTCCTTTGCCTCTCCGTGGCCGCCGCTGTGGCCTCGCCCAGCACCTTCACTAATTTGAGAAAATGTGCACCTATAGAAAATGTACTCGAAGTGCTTTGTTATGCCGACGTTGGCAACGTCCAACAGCCGTATGGGTGCAGTGTGGCCGGAACTTGATTTCTGTCAGGGAGATGTCGCGGAATGCGAACGTCGAGAGGACCTTGAAGAGCAGAGATGGTGCTGGTCTTGAAGGGGCAATGGGTGCGGAGGATGACGGGCTCGCACGCGAGCATGACGAAGCAAGTTTCCGTAGTCGTCCTAGAGCCCGTCGGCGAGGATGTAAAAATTGTAGAGGTCGGTGGTGCGGGCGGAGGTGATGACGGAGGTGTTGCGGAGGCGGCTAAAAAGAGAGCGGCAGAAAATAATTAGGTTTAGGGCTCTGGGTGCTGCACTGCTGCTGCTGAAGAAATTTATATGGAAATTTATAATCGGTTTTCGGTTCGGGTCGGGAACCGATTCCCAAATCTGAAATCCGAACCGAAAAACCGATTTTTTCACTGTCTCAAACCGAAAACCGACCCGAATTGATAATTCGGTTCGGTTCGGATCGGTTATCGGTTTTAAACCATTATATGCTCACCCCTAGTCACAAACTGCAGGTAATGTAACAGGATCGTATTTATACATGTTACCTCTTGATCAAGAACAATGGCTGCGACGAGTTGGAACTAGACATGTTTCAGAATAATTCAATCACAGGTCATTTTTAACTGAGTAGTGCCTGAAAACTAACTTCCTCATGTTTGCTTCTATGGGCATGAAGTGCGTTCTTATAATCTACTATATTCCTTCTCTATGAACCTATGGTGCGGTTGGTGGTGCATAGGTCATGTAAGGAGTATATATAGGCGTTTGTTTATGGAATGACCCACTTTGGTGCATGAGGAATACATATTTGAATCCACACAGCATCGTTACGGCTCTTCTATTCGGCTTTGGGATGTGCCAGAAACATGAACATGGTTTTGGAATTGATGTGGTGAGTATTTGTGAACGGCTCTCAATTTGCCCTTGTGGGAATTGCAGACCTCCTGAAACGTCCACAAGTAGTACATTTGATACCATGACTTGAAATGAGTGATTTGATCTGTGATCGGCCATATTGATCCAAAAAGTACATTGAACTGGGAAAATAGTGGCTGCAAATTAGTTTCTGGTTAGCATGCACTAAAGCGTTTAAGTTAGTACTCTTTGTAAAGCGACTTGAAAGTGGCTAGCATCATAGCATGTACTAAATCATACATATATACTCATGTAATTAAAATTTTAAAAAATAAATAAATTTTAACAAATTATTTAACTACATATATTATCTAGTTATAGTCAAATACCTCTAACTTATATGGTTAAGGTGGAAGGCATTCTCCTTAACTAGGTGAATTTGATTCCACGGAATATCGTTATTTATAACAAATTCTAATTTTAAAAAAATTCAAGAAATTTTTTTACGTGCGTGCAATGCAGGTGCACGTCACTAGGTTCAGTGTTTACTACCCTATTGTAATATATCACATTTGGACACATGGTTTATGGTAAGTTCTTGGAGCATTATAACTTGGTGGGGGAAATTGAGATATAAGGATCCAACGATAAGGCACCATCTTTTCTTTTCCCTTTTTTTTTTTTGGGTCAATGAAAGCTTTTTTGTGCTCCATAGTTAAAAGTTATTCTGATGGAAAAAAAAAGAGAGTGCTTCGATTATGAAGACTTCGTCGCTGGTACAACTCCTCTTATGATGACTAGTTGCTGCTTCACGAGGATCCTCCACATATTCCACCAGCCTCCACTACACCATCATCTCCACCATCTACGTCTCCACCACAACTTCTTCATTAGTCCTCACGTACTCATAGACCTCCTGCATATTTTACCCCGACTGTTTCGATCCAGTACTACACCATAATAGACGATTTCCCACGGTCATTACCGTTACTAAAATTTTTAGTAACGGTTATAACCGTGACTACTTAGACGTTACAAAATATTGTCACGCTTTTCGTCACGGTTATAACCGTGACAAGTAATATTTTGTGACGGATTTTGTAAAGGATATAACCGTTACGAAATTTATTTTACTAACGGTTAAAACCGTTACGAAAATAAAACGTCGTAACGGTTATAACCATTACAAAAGTTGTTTTCAGAGAAAATTAAATGTAAATCGGTAACGGAAAAAACCGTGACAATTAATATTTTGTGACAGATTTAGTAACGGGTATAACTGTTACTAAATTTATTTTACTAACGGTTAAACCGTTACTAAAATAAAACGTCGTAACGGTTATAACAATTACAACAGTTGTTTTCAGACAAAATTAAATGTATATTGGTAACGGAAAAAACCGTTACGAAAATGCATTTTTTTCCTTGTTGCCAATTTTCATCAAATAGAGCTTTGTAATAGTTATACAACCATAAACCTGTATTCATCCTGAATTTATAATAATTTTCCTGTAATCAAATAATAAAACATAAAATCACATTCCAACAACATCTCAACAAAAGGTGGCTTACATATTGTCCAACAAAAGTATATATATAACCATAATAGCTGAAGCATAATAGTTAAATGCCTGCAAAAGTTAACAATATTTTACCAACAAAAGTTTACATGTTTTAATGTTAAGCATAATAGTTTGAATCCCAACCAAAGCTTACATGTCTTAAAGCTTACAAATACCGGACATGTCCGCCTCCCCAAATAATATAACCTCCATCAACTAATTCACAAAGCAAAGAGATTCCATTTTGTGGACCATCATAAACCGGTGCTTCTGGTTTTATCACCTCCGACACAAACAATTTTCTCATCGTCTTGCACTTCCCTCCCATGACAAATAGTGTGAGATGCTAGGAATCCCTTAGCTACATCCTCTCGTCCACGTCCAAGTAAAACCACATTTTGTTTTCCTCCTGAAGTTGGTCCACCATTCTTATCATGGACAACATGGCCACCATTGTTACCATTTTCACCAGGGCTGACAGTGTTATTCAAAACAAGGTTCAAATTTCTTGGAGTTATAGGGATATGCATGTTGTTAGACGCACCTTCTGCCTCGGGCGTGCCAGAACCAAAAGTTGGATTTTAAGACTTGTGAGAAGTATAAACATAAGTAAGCACTTCTCGGACTATACCCTCAAGACTATTCAACCTTTGTATAACTTCTGGGTTGCTATTTTTGTTGGCTATTGCCTTTGCAGCTTGTCCGATTTTTACTTGCTTCGTCGAAGATGTGGAGCTAACTGCACGACAACGACTCCTTTTATCAGCTCCAAAAACTTCAGCAATAGGGTCATTCTCAAAGTCTTCTATGCTTGGCACACCATCACCACTCGTGTTTGCGGCTAGTTTTTGCCTCTTTTCTGCGGCCTCTATTTCATTCTGTGATTTGACAAGATATAAGACAAAGTTAAGAGTTTAAGAAAGTAAAGAACAAAATTAATCAAAAATTAGTACTTTTATATACATATGATATGGATGGACAGATAGATTGCACTATTTTGTGGAGTACAGATAACGAGGGCAGGGCAGACTTCGTTGTCATAATCACTTGGTGTGTCAGGCTTTTAACATACAAGAAATTAATGCTTTAAACAAGAAGATTTCTGGACAGTTAGTAATCCATCTCCCACATGCTCATATACTGAATTCAAGAACTGGAAACAACTTTGGTGATTTCATATTTTCCTCCACACCTATTCTCAGTCATTTCATAATGAGATCTTAAAGCCATGTTTCCCTCTATCTCTCCAAATATATGGACTGCACTTCTAGGCAATGTCACTACACCAAAAAAGTCTTTTAGGAACAATTTCTATATGTTCCTAATATTTTTAGGAACATATCATAACCATTCCAAAAAGTGGTGTTGCAATATTTGGAACACTTATACAGTGTTCCTAAATTTAGTTTGGAACATTTATCAGGCGTTCCAAAATTAGTTTTTTGGAACATATATAATTCGTATCTAAATTATTTTTGGAACATATTTGAAACGTTTCTAAATGTCATTTTGAAACGCTTTAAGCTCGTTCCTAAATATAATTTGCAACACTTTTGCATTATTATTATGGCTAATTTTGCAACACTTTATTAACGTTCCTGTTCATTTTTTTTAATTTTATTTTTGCATTCCATTTTTTAGTTTGAACCACAATTAGGCTAAAGACACAAATTAAATAATAGCTTAAACACAATAGTCAATGAGAGAACATTTGAGCAAATTATTAACATATGCAAAACATCTCTTCCAGAGATCCACAATGTTACTCTTTTAAAATAGATAACACTTTAATATATTATTTCAAACAGACATACAAGTCAAAACTTTCCTTCCAAATGGCAATATAAACATCACAAGAGAAAAAGCATTGTACTTCTTGTACAAGTCACAAATATTCACCAGACAAACTGAAATATTTCAAAATTATTGAGAAGTACAAAATATGATAGCATTCGTTTCTAGTTCCTAATATTTAAAATAGGACAATTTAAATCAAGCACCATCAGACTCCCTCCTAGATGAACTGATGGATGACCCAACTTCAGTAGTAAACCTAGTAACCTACTTGGATCTCTATCTCATCAAAAATTAGTTCTTCAAAACATGATCCTGAAATTATTCTCCAACCGAATGATAGAGATTTGAACAATGGCAACTAGGAACACCTACATGCAACATTATGAAACAAGTTAAAATCAGAAAATCGTTAATACATATAGAACTGGGCAAAATGGTTATTTGAAGCAAAATAATAATAACTAGAACTGGACATACCATGCACATCAGAACAAAAATCTAATACCATACACATCAGAACTGGGCAATATTTCTTCCATTGTATACAACCTGCAAAATAGACATAGCTCTCAAACCCCTAGCATAATGAACAATAATATCTAACAAGAAAAATGAACAGTAATATCTAACATGCAAAATAAACATTTATGTTCTTAATGATAGGTCCCATATCATAAATTATATACAACCTAAATTTGTGATCTCTTGCTTCCAAAAAATACGCAAAAGAGAGCAGTGGAGACCTCTCGCGAGAATGAGAATCTAGCCAACAACGTGGTATTCAGAAATGTAGAAAGATGTCTCTTATTTCCTTGACAAAGAATAAAAGAATACAACTCTTGAGAACACTAAGCCTTATTGGCAAGGACATCAAAGGATCTGAGAAGTATATATGTGATCCACCTATAGAAGTGCAATACAAAAGAAAATTACGCCTTCCAAGGACGAGCCTATTAGCAACCTACTACACAGGTAAGCAAATTAAAATGTAGTTTGGCAATGCTTCTTTAAGACTAATATGATCATTTTAAGGGGGTATATGAATTTACTGATGATTCATTAATTGTCGTCAACCCACTTAGCAAGAATAAACAATGAAAATGGAACCAGAAACTGAACAATAAATGAAACTAGATTGTAGTGAGAAAATCAATGAATAGCGCTCACATCTTGAATTTAGTTTAGTTTAACAACTGGACTAATATGAGCATTTTAGTGCCACATGAAATCAGCTCTTACCTAGTAACAAAGTCGCTCACATCTTGAAATTTCTCCATGCTTCAGGGATTTATGGTCCTGCACAAATTTTCTAATCCTTCGAGAGACACCGACAGGCTGTAACCTTATGGAATAGTGCCTAAAATCGATAAGCGTCGTCTCAGCATTGTAGTTCAACAACACAATCCTCTGACATGATGAAAGCTTGACCTGCACCTCTGAAACAATAGTATATACGAAGAGTATGACATCTTGAGAAGAATCAAATGGCTCAAGGAACCAGAAGCCATAAATCATAGCAGAAATGAAAGTTTTGAGTACTAACAGTATTAATATCGATGGCTGGAAATATGTTCTGAAACATAATTGTTGTGAGCTTCAATTGTTCATCTCCATTTCCAAAGCCAGAAAGAACAATTTGCCATATAGAAAAGGTATCAACAAAAGTGAAGTTTGGAAGGAATTTAAAATATGACAATCAAAAGAAATTCAAGAACCCAGAACAAGAAAACAAAATTTGATATCTGCAATGAAAGATATCATATGACATAATTGTTACATGATAAATATGGTATAATCTCACCAAGGAAGAGTTAGTAAAAAGTTCTTTAGGACATCTTGGGCGAGTCTGGGATCGAGCCATATTAGTTGCTAGTGCATAATCATGTATTTCAAAGCTAAGAGTTGGACCTTGAGGTGTCCTTGCAACACATAGATGGGGCACACTCTTGGGATCAGACAATATTAGAAAATGAGGGACACCCAGAGGACTCGCAACATTCTGAAAGTCCTTCAGATTATTCCATTTCTTCTCTGCCATAGCCAATACACAAACATGTCAGCAAATTAGATTCTTCAAAAATGAAAGTATTCAATAGATAGATATAAAACATGCATTAGTTTTCAGAAAAAATTGAAATGGCAGAGTATCAAACTGACAATGCATCCTTTATCTGTTCAAACAATATAGTATAAAGAGCAGGCCCTCCTCCAATTAAACAAAATCTTCTTGCCAGGTTTGGTGAGTTCGCAAAATTGGCAACTCCACTATGTCTTCAACCTTGAGCATCAACTCCGTATGTCAACACATACATATGATTGAACTAACCGTTTAGCATATATATTTGAGATATTTGATTAAAAAGAATGGTTCTTTAGCTCATTAATATATTTTAACTCTCCTTTCATATAAATTCTTTAGTACAAAGCTCAAACTTCAGAATCACCGAAAGTCCATATGGACCACAGTTTAAAATATTGACTTTAGTAGAGAAACAAAAATAGACCTACTTAGAATGATCACCCTTCCTTGTCATATTCTACAACATGAGAACTTCCATAAAATAGCAAACCAGTTTACATGTATTTTAATGCATTGAGTTTGAATAGTGACTTTTGTCTAAATTTAATATTGAAATTTAACTTTTCAAAAGGCTATTTGGTTGCGAACACAAGGATCAAAAAAAATTCAAAACTCACAGTTACCCTTCCAAAGGATAGATTGCAGGACATGTTCCAAAGAATATACATCAAGTTGATAATTGTAAGCAACTCTTTAGTATTAGTTGCTACTAACTGTACCACTACAGGATTGGGCAAATATTTTATGGAGATGTCTATATATTCTAAACAGAGACACAATGTCAAATATGATTGTGGATTACCATCTGGAGTGAAATACACTTGCAATTGTTAACTGATCCTTATCTAGCATTTTACTCTTTATTCTTCTTCTTCTTCTAGCTTCATAATTTTGATACCTGGGTGTTATTGTTATATGTAATGTTTATATCCCTTTTAACTTCTAGTTCATAATTTTGAACTAAATAATCTTTAGTTCATTCTTTCTTCATATTAATTATACTACACATTTCTGTCAGTAGAAAGTAGAAGCAAAGCCTCCTTGCCTCCTTTAAGCTATACAGACATACCTCTATTATATTAGAAACTGAAATACCATCCTATTAGACTCAATTGAGATCAGTAATTTAAGTATTGAAATCTCATTCTAGAGCATTATTTTGAGAATACGGGATAAGCCACCTTAAGTTCTAATTGCAGCTCACACTGAAAATATGTCGATGCAAATATGTAGATGCAATCAAACATGTAAGCTTTGAGAAATAGGAAAAGATTATCAATTATGTAGAATTTAGTAGAATTATTCATTCCTAATGCTATGTCCGTGTCAGAGTGGGTGGCATCAGATTTGCATATCGGAGTATACCAATGCCTACTTCAATAGGCTAAATGTACAAGAAGCTCTACATGCCAATATCACAGGAATTAGCTACCCATGGACACACTGTAGTTACTGTGATCATATAAGTAGTTACTCTACTATGTAAAACTTTGACTGATCAGACAAAGGTCAGTAGAAACCAAAGATTATACGAAAACATGATCACCTGGTCCAATGCTAAACCATTATTATGCATAATACTTGATCTACCATAACCATAACTCGGGAACGTTAATATGTAGTTAAAAGAGCCGATATGACTAGAGATCTGCTTAGACAAACATGGTTAGAAGTGTTAAAAAAAGGATATAGTTTTGGAGGACATGCCCATAAAAAAGTCAAATTTCAAAAAATTTAGGACAGATTTATTGTTGTACCTTTCTATACTTCAAATTAGTTGTGTAAATATGTTTAGCCAAGAACAAAAGCAGATTGGTAATGTAAAGAGCAATAAATAGGACCATGGACTCAAATGACAATTGACCACCCAATGTTAGCACCATCAGTCTTAATAATATGAATATCCATGACAAGAAGCTATTGATAACCATTAGAACTTGGTATAACTTCAAACTTATCATCATTCCTTTAACCTTTCTTCTTCTCACTCCTAGATCATTTTAGTTTCAAGATACCTACTACAGCCCAAAAAAATCTACAGCCAACAAGACAGTAGACTAGCCTGATTGGAATGTAAATTACAGTTAAATGTAAGTTGATACAGTTGTACCACAATTTTATTTCACTTCTCAAGACCAATATCAGTTATAGAAAAGAAAACCACAACAAAATGTAAATTAGTTACATACGCAGGCGTATCCCATGATGCAAAAATACCTATGATCCTTGCGTATCGGAGTATACCAATGCCTACTTCAATAGGCTAGATGTACAAGATGCTCTACATGCCAATGTCACAAGAATTAGCTACCCATGGACACTACAAGCACTATGATCATATAAGTAGTTACTCTACTATGTAAAACTTTGACTGGTCAGACAAAAGCAAGTAGAAACCAAAGAGTATGTCATAACTGGCCCTGAAACAGTATTCGTGCATTGATCAAACAAGGGTAAGTAAAACTTTACCACTATTTTGAACCTGAAACAATAATGGTGCCCTATAACAGTACTGGTGCAATGATCAATAACAACATTATAAATGTTACGATGCACAAGATAATATGGATGCATTGTAGTTGTTAGCTACCTTGTATGATTTCCAGTTGCTTAGTGTGTGAAGTCTCGAAGTGCTATTGTTAGTCTTTTGAGACAAGATTGTCCAGCTAAAACTTGAAACTTTTGCTTGTGATTTCTCTAGTTTACGTAGGGTTCTTCCTACTTCATATTACTACATTACATAGCTCCTCGGATTCATATTTATCTCTAGTTTCTATATATTTTGTATAAACCACATATTTATAGTTCTAGCTGTTTCCCCTTGTGTCAACTTGACCTGATTCAAACCACAGTTTCTACCCATGTCACATGTCAATGGATAGTGAAACACTGATAGCGACACAATGACACAATAACTTTGGTAAACTAAGATACAACGGGGCATGGATGAGACTATCTTAGATGGTAATAAATAAATGAAAATAAATCAATCCCAAACTATCAAAATTAAAATATACTTTTGACTAATCTAAGTATCCTTATAATAAAGCTCTAATCATGCATGCAGGGACAGAGTAGTAGTAGAATGATAAAAAAATAAGAAAAACATAGTAAAGAAAAGAATACTTACACAAATTGTAATCGAGCTGTCGAAAGTCGAGAATTCTCTAGCACAAGGGGTTGAAGGAGGCTAAGAAGCACTTTTTGCAGACGAAGGGGTGCTTAGTGTCAGGTCCTTGAGGTTCAGCCTCTAGAATATGCAAACCAGACAATCCATCTCTATATCCTTCCATCTACCATCTCTAGCTCTCCATATCCTTAAGGTTTTGCCTCTGGAATATGCAAACCAGACAATCCATCTTCATATCCTTCCATCCACCATCTGTAGCTCTCGGTATCCTTGAGGTTTTGCCTCTGGAATATGCAAACCAGACTATTGTTTAATGAATTTATTGTGTACAATAGTCCATTATGGTTTATAATGATCCTTCCAATTTTGTTACTATGTCCACATGTCTTAAAAATGAAGTAGATATGTAAAAGAAAATATCATAATTGAACTTTTTTATGTGAGACAAGATTTTGAACAACAAACCTAGCCATCACAAAAAGTTCTCGAACCATTCTAAAACCCTCTCTGATGTATTTCTGAACTACGGTCACTCTTAGTCCCTTCTACTATCGCCGACATCGAAGATTTTCAAACCCGAGCTCGGTACCGAATCAAGATTCTTAAAGAAGTCGTCGGACAGCCCCAAATATCATAGCAGCCCCTGTACTACTATGAACGGAAGCCCCAAATATATTTTAAAGCCCTAACTATACTGATCTCTCTTGTAATTCATCCAACAAAATACCTAATTAAAACCCTAACTCTATCGAGTTAAAACCCTAATTCATCTAACCAATTACCTAATTAAAACCCTAATTCATCTAAAAATATCTAATTAAAGCCCTAACAAAAATTGGGATGCAGAAAGAATAAACGGGGAAGAGAGTCAACCTGTCTTGCAAACTCGTCGGGATGGCCAGCGATCTCGCATCGAGATTATGGCCTGCGATGGCTTGTGAACTTGTCGGGATGGCCTGCAAACTCGTCGGAGAAGAGGTGAAATTATTTGAGGGAAATGATTGGAGGGTTTTAGAAAGAAAGGAGGGAAATTATTTGATGGAAATTATTCGAGGGTTTTGGAGAGAATGAAGGAAAATTATTTGAGGAAAAAGATTGAAGGGTTTTGGAACACATTTACGTTTATCACAGGAGATGTTCTTGTCTTGGCATCTTTAATTTTGAAATGTTAAAGCATACCTATATAATAATAAAAAACTAAAAATTTAAATTAAATATATTAGGAATATTTTTTTGAATCAGAACATTTTTATTCCGTTGCAACACTTAGGTACGAAAAATAAGCGTTTCAGATTAAAAAATGCCTAGTGTTCCAAAATGATCATTTTGGTGTAGTGTGTAAAGGCCTGCACATACTACTTATACTAAGCCAACATTCTTTATTCACAAGGTAGACACATATGGATGATGGAATGATACTAATCAATAGGAATATTGGTCCTAAAATCGAAATACTAAGATGAACAACAAAAGGTATTCGAGAAATAGTCCCCCCATACTACGTGATATCTGTTCCAGAGAACTAGGTTCAAGATATGGACAGTACATGATAGGGCATCATCCAAATGAGCAGATGAATGGATGGTCAGAGCATTCCTTTATAACTGAAACAATGAATGAATGCACTCTCCCACTCATAGAGTATCAGAATAGACACTAAAATGGACAGATACATCATAAACCAATTTAGGCAAGACACGGAACAGTCTATGTACAGGTTGATACATGCATTCTTGATGCAAGGGTAGGACATAAATTTGATGTGGGGTGAATAGATCATATGAATGCAATGAATGGCCTCAAACATAGTGGACATATCATAACTAATGGAATAAAACTAAACCACTGAACCAAGGGAATGCAGTGGTTCTATTTCCTGAATGAGGACTGAGATTATACCAAGAGGTAATACAAGTAAAGGCAAGGATATCATTCAAAGACTGAACATAACATAGGAAGAAAATTACCAAATGTTCAGTATGGTTGAACATTATGAGGATGCATGACATACAGGTTAGATACTGAACATTAATTATGTGGGTTAAACATCCACTGGTAGACAGAATATTAAAAAGCTAATGACTCCCATTCATGGACATATGCAATGTAATGGTGACTAATAGACTATGATACAAGGATGTGACCGAATTACTAGTAAGCAGGACAAGCCATTGCTCTTAGTACATTCAATATCTAAATTTATATAACCTTTGAGACTGGGCATGGACAAATCCATGAAGGATATGGTTGTACCTACATTAGAGTATGTAGGACAATGATCAACTGAGGAGGACAGCCCATATGACAAATAGAAAATGATGCTATGCAACAAACCATGAAGAAAGGAGAATCACCAAGACATGTGAAATAGGCTACTGCTAAGGTAAGGGACTAAACTAAGTAGAGGTGGATACATGGTCATTTGTATTTGACTGATACTCGAAGTCATAGTGGTCTGAAATAATGTTTTAATGATTGAAACAAGTGGACTGGACTGAACCCCATGAATGTATATACTAAGGGGTGAACACAAGCTCAATGATTGCCAAACCTAAAATCATGCTTTTTGAGTTAAAAATTTTGTTGGGTGGTTGAAATTCAAATGTCAGGTTTGTTGGGTGGTTGAAATTCAATTGACTGATATAGAGGTGATGGGAAGAGATTATCAGTGTCATGTGAGGAAGAGATTATTAGTAATATGTAGCTAGATTAAATCAGGTACTAATACAATTTTGTGCATAACATGGAATTCAAAACTATTTTAAAATGCTCTTAGTGAAGTATAGGAATTAAAGATGTTGACAGACAAAAGTAAGTAGAATTGTACTGACATATTTCTCTAATGCATATGGAAGCACATTTCCAGTAGCCTTGTTTTTGTGGGCTCTCTTCCATGCTTCCGATCGCCTAACACCCTGCCCAGGGTGTTCTTCCTCCTATAAGTACAAATAGAAATTAATGATACTTATAATAATATCAATTGCATTTATAAGTTAAAAAAAGTAAAATACACACAAATTCTTCGTATACTCTGTTATAGCTTTTTCTTCCAATAGTTGAGTGATTTAGATTGGGCCTTGTTTTCAGCATTTTTCTTGCGTTGCTCAATCTTCTTTGGAGCATACTCATTAGCAATAAACTGCTCCCACCAGATTTTATCAATATCATCAGGACATTGACTAAGTGCTAGAGGTTTCGGTAAATATATTCCTTCTTTATCCTTGATTGTGCCTCGTAGGTGATACTTCACTGTCCTAAAAAACTGTGGAAATTTGGGTTCCAATAGTGGTCGAGCGAGGATGGGATCAATATTGAATTGAAACTTTGCCTACCACAAACAATAAGGAATAAGGCATTCTTTAAGCCGATGAAGCAATTAGATAAATGTTCAAAATGCATGTAAAGAATAGAAAGAAAGAAAAGTGATTTACCATCAGTGAATTCCAAAGAGCATCTTTGTACACCTTATCTACACTCCTCCAATCATTGTAGCCAATTGGGATGTGAGCTCGAATCAATTTCCCACATTTACTACTCCATTTTACCTCGCCTTCACCTCTAATTACACCATTTGCTTCAATATGGAGTGAGTATTTTTTTTACTTTTGATGGAGATGCAGCTTGTGTTCCACTAGGATTTGATGACATTCTGCACTCAACAAATTAAAACAAAAGAAATCGATAATGATACTTTGGACATATGAATGCATAAACTCCATTATCATAAACTCCATTATCATACTTTGGACATAGGATTATTTGGCACTTACAGGTATTCATAAAAAATATCAGTATAATTTGATACACCAGGTATGCATCAAAGTATCATAATTTGATCTTACATGTATGCATCAAAGTATCATAATTTGTAACCTAGGTTCAGTTCATATCTAAAGGGACTCACAAGAGAAATCATAAATCACAATGATTCTAGAAGTGGTATGATTTTCACTATAAGAAGTAGCTGCCGACTGTGCTCTATTCTCGCTAATCAGTTAGCAGTATTGCTCTCAAAACCTATTTACCCATGTCTTTAGAAAAAGTAAACTACAAAAGATAACTGCAAAAAAAGTAGGAAAAATAAAATACTCTCTGCAGGCAGCAGCCTCACATTGTTTGTGGTTCAGATGACCGTCCTTCCTCTTCTCATAGTCCCTCTCTGATGGGTCCTTCACAACCACCACCTCTCCCAAAGAATAAGACCTAAGAGACTGACTCCATCAAAACCAATTGTATACAGCAAAAGAGGCTGTTGAACCTTCTATGGAACATCCATCAAATACCACAAAGACATCTCTCAACTAAACACGATTATCAAATATACTTGAGAAGAATAGTTTGCAGGATTACCAACCTTCCACTATTACAAACCCACCGTTATAATGCTTATGAGAGAGCTCATTAGCTGTTCCTAATACATACAATTAAGGCATGACGTACATAATAATGGCAAGATCCCTTTAGTATATGTTGGAGAATTTGGTTTATCTGCGGTAAGAATCAACGATAATGGCAGGATGTGACTTGAATGATCACCAGATAAGATAAATAATAATACAGTATCAGAACAAAGAACAAAATAATATGATACTTGTAGAAAGCAAAGACACTTTTTATATATGGTATCAAAATGGGAAAGTTCATCTTCTATATTCTACAAAAATCAGGGCTAGTAACTAAAAGCAAGTAGGCTGAATCAAATTCTCTTACCATTACAGAAATAAAAACTGGAATCCAATTTTACAATGTAACTGTGTACATAATGATTGATGTTGACAGGCTCAAATTTACAGAGAAGCGATCAGGTAAAAATATGTCAAATATTTAGGTTTACCAATGTTGAGTGAAAAGAACAAGGTGATCTTCATAAATGACATGTTAAAGTTGATGTTAATGTTTTCAAAGATCCTGGTAACAAATTAGGGGATCCAAAGCAGCATAACAGGATTCAGGTATCCTTACGAGTATTAATTGAAGTATCGAATCAGAGCCTTAATTACATGCACTTGTTAATCAGGTATGGTACCTGTCAAAACTCATGGACTAATGATTATTCCCTAACCAGTTACACATTTAGTCCGTTGAAGACTAAATGTGAACAAACATTGCGACAACGTTGCACATACTAAGTAATCTCCTAAAAAAGCATCAGACACGCAAGCACATTTTTGTTGGTGATCTCCTCTACTTTCACATCATCCTTGACAAGAAAAGCACAACTAATAGATATAAGAAATGCGAGTCTCCTTTAGCCCATTCACTGTAATTAGGAAAGGAAACCACTCACTACCGAATCCTAACCAACAATATCAAAGCACAACTAATTGCAATACTCTGCTAGACCTCATTAGTAGTATTGCCTATTTCAGTCTTCAACCATTCCATATTTTTAAAAATGATAGACCTCATTAGTAGTATTGCCTATTTAAACATTTAATTTTGGAACGATATATGCCCCTCGATGGAGGCAATAAACATCAGCTTATCAGGAAACAAAAGAATGTCTCTTAGTATATAGTTGGATGTAAAAAAAATCAAAATATATTGTGATTTTTGTGAACTTTATGGTGAAACTCCAAAACTTTTTGGATCGTGTTTGGGTGCTATTCAAAACACTAAAGATCGTGTTTGGCAATAAACATTTAATTCCAATTTTCATATGTAAACTTTTTAATCTACGAAGTTATGCCCTTCTATAACTTATAATTGTCTTTGACCAAACACATAAAAGGAAAATCCAATATGTAATTTATGAGACGAGAAAGACAGCAGAAAGTGATTTGGTAGAACACATCAATACAACTTAAGTGGGGAGGATACTTGTGATGTTTGACAAGACGGATCTCTTCCCGTACAGTTGTAACCAACATATTGATTTGGGAAATTTCTCTGAAAATGGTGCTTTAATTTTTGCATCACTGGCTTGTCATCAGAATCTCACAGACCGCAGTGTGCTTACCAAGTTGTGGCAGAAACTTGTTCTGTCAATCTCCAAATATACTTCATATCTGAAAAACTTCATCAAGGGTAATCAAGTAGTTATTCACTCACCATATTGCTAAGTACTTCCTTTAATGCTTGAGCTTCATCTTAAAGCAATAAAGTGCACTGGCATTCATTACAATTCTTCTGCCCATTCTCGTTGCCATATAGAATCATGATTAACTAGAGAGAAATAAAGGGGTGTTTTCATAGAACAACAGTTTATGTATAAGGGAAATCCATGATGTATGGGAACATTATGATCACTCCTCAAGCATTAAGGCCTCGTATCTTGATCACTTGATTAATCTTAAGAAATGAAAAATAAGATTTGTTTTTATCTACTAAAAACTTATTACTCAGGACAATCACCTTTAATGGTAAAAACCAACTACTCAAGCACTGTTTCTCTCGGCTGTAACCAGTAAACTGGGTGCTCCTGCATCAACATTTGATCTCTGCCAGTTAAGTGTGTCGGATGGCCAGTGAATTCAACTGTGTAGCTATAACTAATAGCAAGTTATGAATCTTATTTTTATAGGGAAAAAAACCTGTGTCTTCATCAGCCACCTCCTAGAACACAAAAGATGGCAATATCTAAATATCCGAATCCATTTTATGCATTTGGCTCTACTCCTTTTAAAAACCAAGTGGTTCAGGTCGAGAACTTTGGCAAGGCAGGTTTGGGTCTAATATTCAGTGCCAAATTGTCCTACATGTTTCAAAATCTATAACTGATATAGCATACTGGAAATGGCAAAGAGGCATGGCCATTTGATTGACCTGTGCAGTGAGTTAGTGAGAGAGTGATCAGGTTTGTATAGGGATTAAAATGTGTATATGCGCGATAATTGGGAGGGGAGTAACTGTCAAGTGACAGTGAATTAGAGTGTAAGAGTGTGTGTCTAAGGAATCAGTGAGTATCAGTAGCTAGAAACATAGGCAAATACAAAACTAGAGTGTGAGAGTGTGTGTCAAGTGACCTCATTGAACTTTATGTACCAGTAAAAATTAATTCTAAAATGTCCTGGAACCAGCAAAAATGTAACCCAAAAACTAGTTCATGAATATCCTGAATGTACAGGCAAGTAACCCTGTATCAGTTTATACATAAAAAAAATTCTAAATAAATGTATAGGCAAGTAACCCAAAAACTAGTTCATGAATATCCTGAGTGTACAGGCAAGTAACCTAAAAACTATAAAACTGATACAGAGTTCTTGGTTACATGCAAACATGTGCACTTAGCTATATTGATCAAGTACAAGTCTTGAAAAATTCTAAAATGTAAACAAAGAAACCTGGAACCAGCAAAAATGTTCAAGTATAGCATTCATTTCTTTCCAACACAGTAGCGGTGCCAAGTGAGGTTGCTCCATAAGACAAGATTGAAAATTTTCTGGTACAATCAGCCCATCCACCTCATCAGTCATTCGCTTTGGAGAACGAAGAACAACCGACCAATCTAGATTTTGAATGTCTGTTACATAAAAAACTTGACTTGCTTCAAATGCAAGAATTGCTGGCTCATCATACTCCACATCGGTGCTTTTCAACTTTTTTAAATTCACCATCAATAAATTAGAGTCTGGACATAACTTACAGCCATTGGTCTTGTTAGTCCCGGGGGCTTGATCAAAGATGAAAACTAATACAATCGAGATCTGAGATGTCACACAAAACTTTGTGATGATCAAACTCAAGATCTACGAATAAAACAAAAAAGCCAAATTACAATATGAAGGAGAAAAATAGCAAAGAGAAGATCTCTTGTTCTTCCTTGCAAACGTGTTGCAATTGGGACAGAACAAGTTACAATAATCTAGAGAGATGAGAAGAAGAACAATGCTGGGGTATCAAAACACCGTTGCTCAAAGCAAGATTCGCCCCACACGATCTGCTTCCAGGAACCAGCAAGTTTGAAGAACTTGTGGAACGCTCGATGTCACCTCTGTTCTGACTCCTCGGATGGACTTGCAATGGCGGCAGCAACTCCCTCTCTTTCTCTCTTTTCTGACTTGTATTTTTTTTTTCGTAGTACCCACAAAGGAGGCCAGAAGAGAGTATATATAGAGAGAGGGTGGAAACCCTAGCCGCCTCTTCAGTTATGGAAAGATTGAATCAAATCACAAAAAGATAGCAACGAATTAATTCTAATCCCACAAAGATAGGACCTGAATTAATTCAAATCCCACAAATATAGTAACAAAATTAATTCAAATCCCACAAAAATAGGATCTGAATTAATCGCATTGATTCACCCTTTCCATAACCGATTTGAAATCTGCACAGTCAGCGTAGCCCTCCATGCGGCAGCAGCAGCAGCAGCCTGGCCGCATGGACCGCTTGGGCCGCATGGACCACATGTGCCGTACGAGCCGCATAGACCGCATGAACTGCATGAGCCGCATGGACCGCATGAGCCGCATGGACCGCATGGACCGCATGGACCGCATGAGCCGCATGAGCCGCATGGACCGCATGAGCCGTATGGCCGCATGAACCGCATGAGCCGCATGAGGCCGCATATGAGCCGCATGCCGCATAAGACCGCATGGCCGCATATGAGCCGCATAAAGACCGCATGACTGCTGACGTGCTAAGTGCAAAGTGCGCCAACAAAATGCCACATTACGCCTCATGAGCCCATGAGTCCGAGCCCGAGTCTGAGTCCGAGTCCGAGTCCGAGTCCGAGTCGCTAAGCCCCTTTGGGGCTTAGCTCCAAGTGGAATTAATCCAAGAGAATGACAAAAGCATTAATGCTTAATCCTTGGAGCCTTATTCTTACCTCCTAGTAAAATTACCCACATGGTTCCCTCCTTAGGGTCACCACCCCATGTGCATCTCTCAACAACACACCCAAGTATATATGTTGAGATAACTCATGGTGCTTTTCCAATGTAGGACTAAAATTTTACAAGGCATGTTGAGAGCAAGCTCTCTCCATGTAAATAAAGCACCAACAATCCCCCACATATCACAACATATATATATGTGTCCAGGGTTGAGCGTTCCCCACAGTAACTGTCCATTTTGTATTAGGATAGATGTCGCTGACGACTTGAATCTTCCCGCATGGGTTAAATAACAATGTGATACAAGAATGGACTACGCCTTGAATTCTGTACCACAATTGTAATTCTTCCCACTCACAAAGTGTAGTTACGTGTGCTTCTGGCTGCACATTAAAGGCCCTGTGCCAGCCTGGTTTCAGTGTATAATTTTGGGCGTCTACAAGTTTACCCTCAAGAGACGGCCTGATATCTCTTTTCATACACTATAGGTGAGTTCTTTATTAAAGAGATATGGCATGAAGCCTTGCGCTTCCTTGCGGTGCTACGCCGCTATGACATGGCCTGAAGCCGAGGCATTACCCCTACCTGGGAACCTCATCGTAGTGCCATACTACTGTAGCATGAGGTCACAAGCCTCTTTGTAGTGCCAAACTACCCAGCATGAAGCCTAAGGCTTCCTTGCGGTGTTACGCCGCAATGACATGGCTTGCAATGCCGAGGCTTTACCCCTACCTGGGTACCTCATCGTGGTGTCGTGCCACTGTAACATGGGGCCATCCTTCCTTTTGTAGTGCTATCTACAACTCTTTAATTACGTCATACAGTATTAGGCTACCTGCCTATTTGCGGTGCTACGCCGCTATGACTTGGCTTGCAAAGCCGAGGCATTACCCCTACCTGGGAACCTCATGGTGGAGTCATCCCACTGTAGCATGGAGTTTCACTCCTTGTAGTGCTGCTCTACCGTGCTTCCTGTAAAGCACACCAGACATTCACTCTGCCTGAGAACTCATTAAGGCGTTTAAGCCAACCTTCCACAGGATTTGTTTTTCCGCAGAAAAATACATAGTAGACAACAGTGGTTATGGGTCCGTATCCCTTCCATGTTCCAGAGAACAAGTACCCACTGTTACCTGATAGTTTCCCAGTCAGTGATCCTCCTTTGAACCAAAAGTTAGATGCCTAGTAGATTTCTCTTTGACTTAATAGCATAAAACTTTATGGTAGGATTACAAAGACACACTATCAGAATGCCTTCAAGCCCATTTTACAAGCTGTGTCATCGACCAACTGGCGCTTGAGGCCCTTTGTGAACGGATCTGCCAGGTTCTCCTGACTCCGAACATCAACCACTGCAATTACACCTCTTTTGATAAGATCGTGTACTGCCCTGTGCTTCAACCGCACAGTCCTCTTTTTCCCGTTGAAGAGGTCATTTGATGCCACCGTCGCAGTCGTCTGGTTGTCACAGTATATCGGTATCGCCGGTATCTGAGCCCCAACCACTGAAAGATCATACATGAGCTTCCGAAGCCATTCTGCTTCATCTGCTGCAGTTTCAAGTGCATATAATTCAGATTCCATGGAGGAACGAGAGAGTACAGTCTGCTTCTTCGACTTCCACGATATAGCAGCTCCACCCAAGGAAAAGATATATCCACCTGTGGATCTCTCGCTTTCCACCTCTGAACACCAGCTAGCATCACTGAAGCCTTCCACTACTGTCGGATACCCGCTGTAGTGCAGTGCATATGTCTGAGTCTTCTTGAGATATCTCATTACTCGCTTCACAGCTTTCCAGTGCTCAACCCCTGGGTTGCTTGTGAACCGACTCAGCATTTCCACGGCGAAAGCTATGTCAGGCCTTGTGGCAGTAGTTGCGTACATCAAACTTCCGATAACGCTAGAATACTCTAGCTGCTTGACGCTTTCCCTCGAGTTTGGCTTCAGCTTCTGATCACACCTGTATGGCGTATCGATCCCTGGAAGATCCTTATACCCATAGCGTGTGAGCATCTTCTCAATATAGTGAGATTGTGACAGCGCTACTCCAGTGTCTGTCCGGATGATCTTTATGCCCAGGATGACATCTGCATCCCCCAAGTCCTTCATACTGAACTTGGTTGAGAGGAACTTCTTTGTCTCTGTGACACAGCCTATATCCGTACCTAGGATTAGCATGTCGTCCACGTACAGACAAACGATGACTCCTCTTCCATCAGCGAACTTTGTGTAAACACATTTGTCCGTCTCGCTGACTCTGTAGCCGTTTGACCTAATAACTTTGTCAAACTTCTCATGCCACATCTTGGGAGCTTGCTTCAAACCATATAATGATTTCACCAACTTGCAGACTTTGTCTTCAAGACCTTTGACGACAAATCCATCTGGCTGTTGCATGTAAATCTCTTCGGTCAGCTCCCCATTCAGGAATGCTGTCTTTACATCCATCTGATGTATCACCAACTTATGTATAGCTGCTAGAGCGATTAACATCCTGATGGTGGTCATCCGAGCTACTGGAGCGTACGTGTCGAAGCAGTCTATCCCCTGTTTCTGAAAAAATCCCTTGGCGACCAGCCTGGCCTTGAACTTGTCAATAGTTCCATCTGCCTTCATCTTCTTCTTGAAGATCCATTTACATCCAATAGGCTTTTCTCCTTCAGGTAGATCTACCAACACCCATGTGTTATTGGAGGTGATAGAGTCAAACTCGTCATTCACTGCCTCCTTCCAGAAGATAGCATCTCTGGTCTTCATCGCCTCATCATAGGTAAGCGGATCTGCTTCCACATGATAGGTGACAAAGTCATCTCCGAAATCTTTCGGTCTCCTCGCTCGCTTAGCTGACGGCTCGGCGAGTTCTGGTACAAGAGTTGTTCCATCAACAACAGCTTCTTCTTGGACTACTGGCTCGTATGAGATTTCAGTCTCATTAGTACCTACATCATTTTCCGGAATGTCCGAAAGAACAATGTTTTTGTCTTTTGCGAACTTGTCTTCAAAGTATTCAGCATCGCGAGATTCGATAATATGATTTGATTCAATATCAAGAAATCTCCGAGCATCACTCTTCTCGGCATACCCCTAAGAAGATAGCCTTCGTAGTCCTTGTCTCCAGCTTCTGAATCTTCAGATCTGGAAGCTTCACAAATGCCAGACACCCCCACACTCGAATGACATTCAAGTTGGGTCTGACTTTGAACCAGAGTTCATGAGGAGTTACGTCCGAAGTTGCATATGGCACTCTATTCAGAATGAAAGTGGCCGTTAATGCAGCTTCTCCCCAGTAGCATTTTGGAAGACCTACAGTGAGCAGCATAGAATTCATCATTTTTGTTAATGTTCGGTTCTTCCTCTCTGCTACTCCGTTGGATTGAGGAGAATATGGAGCAGTAGTCTCGCATATGATTCCATGTTCTTTGCAGAACGATGCGAATTCATGAGACCTGTACTCCCCACCTCGATCACTTCTCAGCCTCTTGAGTTGTTGTCCAGTCTGCCGTTCAGCCTCAGCCCTGAACTCTCTGAACTTCTCGAAAGCTTCGTCTTTGGACTTGAGCAAGTAGACGAACGCGTATTTTGAGAAGTCGTCGATGAAGGTTATGAAATACTTCATCCCGGCCTTCGTGGAGAAATGTTTGAAGTCACAGATATCGGAGTGCACCAACTCCAGAAGATCTGTGCTTCTATTGACCCGATGAAAGGGTTTCCTTGTGATCTTCGTCTGAGCACACACCTCACACTTCTCCACCTTACCCCCACATTTGGAGATAAGTCCTAGACTAGACATTTTGTTAATTCTCTTACAATGAACATGTCCTAGTCTATTATGCCACAACTCAAGAGAATAATCAGAAAATGCAACTTCATTAATGTCTTCAAACTGGTTAACAAGCTGAATTTTAAACATGCCTTCGGTTTGATAAGCCTTCCCGAAGTATGTTCCTTTCTTGGACATCACCATCTGACCAGCATTGATGTCCATCCTCAAGCCTGCGTTGCAGAGCAGGCTCCCAGAGATCAGGTTCTTGGCAATCGCCGGAACATGCTTCACACCTTGAAGCGTCAGAGTGTTCCCAGAAGTGAGTTTCAGTTCCACGGTCCCGATCCCCAGAACTTCAGCTTGGGCCTGGTTCGCCATGACAACCTTCTCAGATATCGGCTGGTACGTGACGAACCATTCCTTGCCTGAACAGACATGGCAAGTCGCACCAGTGTCTATCCACCAGTCAGAGTCAACCCCCACAGTTGTGACCTGTCCGATCATAGCAACAACGTTAGAAACCAATGAAACCTTATTAGGCTCACCTTTCTCTGATTGTTTAGGCTTAGATCTGCATTCACTCTTGTAGTGGCCTTTCTTGCCACAATTATAACAAGTCACGTGGGACTTTGTCTTCTGTTGCTTGAAAGAAGGACCCTTCACTTTCAGATTAGTGAAGTCCTTCTTCTTGGGATGAGAATCCGCCTGCTTCCCCTTGGGATCCCTCGTTTGCACCAGATTGGCTTTAGCCAACTGCTTGGACAGAGTGTCCACCTTCTGTTGAGAACGCATCTCGTCCTCAACATGGATCTCTTGAAGTAGATCTCCCAAGCTAATGTCTAGCTTCTTTCTGTGCATCCTTGTATAGAAGGTACTCCATCCAGCAGGAAGTTTTGAGACGATCCCTCCGACGACAAACTTGTCGGGAAGGGG
This sequence comes from Iris pallida, assembly GCA_029216955.1. Taxonomy (NCBI): domain Eukaryota; kingdom Viridiplantae; phylum Streptophyta; class Magnoliopsida; order Asparagales; family Iridaceae; genus Iris; species Iris pallida. Next base: position 1,025,519 of record JANAVB010001000.1, on the reverse strand, counting down.
CATCTCTTCGTCTTCCAGTTTCTGACGCAGCTTCAGAAATTCTTTCACCTGTGGTAACATGGACTTTTCGTCCTCAAAGAGCAATTTGTGATATTTTTCAACCACAAACATTTTGCTCCTGTTCTTATCTTCTTCATACAGATTTTCCACAGACTCCCATATGTCTCTGGCAAGTTCCTTCTTCGAGTAGGATTCTGCCAGGGAGTCCTCCATAGCATTCAGGATGATAAGCCTGCAGATGCTATTTTCCCTTCTCCATTTGGCCTGGAGTTTGGTAGCCGCGTTGATGGCGGCAGTAGATCCAGTGTCTGGAACAGAGGGTTCTTCCTCCAACAGAACATGATCAACATCTTTCAGTTGAAGAGTTAGGTACACCTTTCTCTTCCAGACTTGATAGTGCTCTCCATCGAACTTTTCCAACTTGCAGAAGTCCGATTGGAGGAGCGAAGCATTAATGTTTTCCATCTACACGGATCTTGCTTTGAGATTGTTAGTCCCGGAGGCTTGATCGAAGATGAAAACTAATGCAATCGAGATCTGAGATGTCACACAAAACTTTGTGATGATCAAACTCAAGATCTACGAATAAAACAAAAAAGCCAAATTACAATATGAAGGAGAAAAATAGCAAAGAGAAGATCTCTTGTTCTTCCTTGCAAACGTGTTGCAATTGGGACAGAACAAGTTACAATAATCTAGAGAGATGAGAAGAAGAACAATGCTGGGGTGTCAAAACACCGTTGCTCAAAGCAAGATTCGCCCCACACGATCTGCTTCCAGGAACCAGCAAGTTTGAAGAACTTGTGGAACGCTCGATGTCACCTCTGTTCTGACTCCTCGGATGGACTTGCAATGGCGGCAGCAACTCCCTCTCTTTCTCTCTTTTCTGACTTGTATTTTTTTTTTCGTAGTACCCACAAAGGAGGCCAGAAGAGAGTATATATAAAGAGAGGGTGGAAACCCTAGCCGCCTCTTCAGTTATGGAAAGATTGAATCAAATCATAAAAAGATAGCAACGAATTAATTCTAATCCCACAAAGATAGGAACTGAATTAATTCAAATCCCACAAATATAGTAACAAAATTAATTCAAATCCCACAAAGATAGGATCTGAATTAATCGCATTGATAGTGCAAAGTGCGCCAACAAAACGCCACATTACGCCTCATGAGCCCATGAGCCCGAGTCCGAGTCCGAGTCCGAGTCGCTAAGCCCCTTTGGGGCTTAGCTCCAAGTGGAATTAATCCAAGAGAATGACAAAAGCATTAATGCTTAATCCTTGGAGCCTTATTCTTACCTCCTAGTAAAATCACCCACATGGTTCCCTCCTTAGGGTCACCACCCCATGTGCATCTCTCAACAACACACCCAAATATATATGTTGAGATAACTCATGGTGCTTTTCCAATGTGGGACTAAAATTTTACAAGGCATGTTGAGAGCAAGCTCTCTCCATGTAAATAAAGCACCAACAGGTCTTATCTCCAACATTCACCCACTCACAATAGAACACAACATGGTGAAATTCATAATAGTCAACTTCTATGATCTCTTTGATGATCCCATACCATGTAGTATCATCATCCGTAAGGTTCTTGTCTTTTGAACTTGCCCTAAATGTGGTGATTGCATCCGTGCAAACACCGCTATCTTGTGTTGCAACTTTATCATCGTAACTCTGGGGAGAGAAGATATAGCCATTGACCCTATACTTAAGATATGTTTTGGCTTGTCGACTTGGTCCGCCAATATATTGCCAGAGATATCCATTCATGCATTCTTCTTCAATTAACTAGTAAAGCAATAAAGTAAACATAATTAATTAGCACCACATCAAGTAAAATGACACACACACACACACACACACACACACACACACACACACACACACACACACACACATATATATATATATATATATATATATGATACACACCTTTTTTGTGTAACCAGTCAATGAATCTGGATTGTATCACTACTTCTGCCTCTTTGGTATTACCATGGGAAGTAGTTTCCAGAGACGAGCGATACAAACTGGAAATAAATTAAAATGAATTAAATATAAATAAAAGATATAATTTTTTGATAATTCTTTATTCCAAAGATGAGCGTAACCTGTAGTACTCTGCTAGTTTCGGTATTTCTAATCTAAAAACTATCCATCTTCGAATTTGTCTCCATTGTACCCCGGTTAACTTAGTTGTTTTACCCTCAATAATAGAGCGCTCATACACACATCATCACCATTTTCAACTAGGAAAGAGGCCTGAGTAGAACTATGATTGCCATCACGTGGATTTGGCATGTACTCCATAGCATATCTAACAGACTCCGAAATAAGATAAGCCTCAGCAATCGACCCTTCAACATAACGCTTGTTGCTAGGAATGTCTTTACACTCCTTCATAGATCTTGTACCCGATAAAACAGTTAAAATTGTTAGTTTCCATCTAACTCAATAAATAACAACATTATAAGAAAATAATCATGTCACCTTTCAAATGGATACATCCAAATGTATCTCGTAGGTCCACAAAGTAGAGCTTGGTCAGCAAGATGAACCATTAGGTGGATACTTATGTCAAAAAAGTAGGCTGGAAAATAATGCTCCAATACACATAATGCCTCAGCGATCATATCTTTTGCAGCTTGGACATGCTTTCGATCTAGGATCTTTGAGCACAATATGTTAAAGTATAGGCATGCTTGCATAATAGCTCTTTTTAGGTCGCGTCTATTTAGAAATGCATGTTGAAGCATAACTGGCAACAAATACTGTATAATGACGTGGTAGTCATGTGACTTCTTTATATGCAAACTTAGTGGTTGAAGACTTACAAGGTTGCTCAGGTTAGATGCAAATCCTGATGGGAGCTTTAAGCCTTTTAGGACTTGGCAAAATTGTTTCTTCTGGGAATTGTCCAAGGCATAACCCGAATCTCGTTGCCCCTTTTTATCAAAAAGCATATTTATTAAATGTTCAGCAACATTCTTCTCAGTATGCATCAAATCAATAGTATGTCGTACTTTATGAGATTGCCAGTATTCCAAATTAAAAAGAATGGACTTTTTATACCATGCTGGTCTTTTACTACTATCATAATCGATATCATCATCATCACCACCACCATCATCACCACCACCATCGCCCTCGAGTGACATTCTCTTCTTGCCATAACCTTTCACTAACTTACCAGGTATATAGTGGATGCGGTCAAGCCTTTGCAAAAGGGTTGATCCATGCAAACACTGCGGAGGTTGTCTGTGCTCTTCAGTCTTATACCATCCACGTTTGACTGCTCTGAATGGATGATCATCCTTCAAAAATCTTTTGTACTTTGTGTACACATTCTTCCCACCAATCCTCTCAGACTCCGTCTCAGTGCCGCAAATAGGGCATGCTTTGTAACCATGTGTTACACAACCTGATAAATTTCCAAATACCGGAAAATCATGGATCCCCCATAACAACATGGCTCTCAAAGTAAAAGGCATCCCTCTGTCCAAGTCAAATGCCGATACTCCTTTCCAAAGTTGTTTCAACTCATCTACAAGAGGCTGCATGAAAATATCAATATCTTGACTTGGTGCTTTAGGCCCAGGAATTAATAAGCACATCATCTGAAACTGTGATTTCATGCATAATGAAGGAGGCATATTGTATGGTATAACGTAAACAGGCCAACAACTGTAATTATTAGATAGAACACCATGTGGGTTGAATCCATCAGTCGCTATACCAAGCCAAACATTTTGTCCCTCATCAGCAAACTCTGGCCACCTGCATTTAAGTGTTCTCCATTCAGCTGAATCGTAAGGATGTCGCATTAAGTCCCACGAAGGCTCTACTTCCTTGTGCTACTGCATTTTTTTGCAATACAAGGTATTATATATATCCTCTTTAATCTTGGAATCAAAGGAAAGTGCCTCAAAACTTTTCTTGGTTCTTTTGATTCCCTTCCAAACTTTTCAGGTTTCGTTTTCTCCTTAACTTTGAACCGGGACGTCTGACATTGAGGGCACTCAGTCGCATTTGCATACTCCTTCTAATACAACATGCAATTGTTCTCGCATGCATGGATGCACTTTGCCTTCATTCATAAATCTCTCATCATTTGCTTTATTGCAGGATACTTTTGAGGGAGTGTGTTCTCCTTAGGGAGCCATTGAGTCAAACACTTTAACAATTCTGTCATACTATTTTTCGACCAATTGTACTTCTTCTTTATGTTATGCAACTCTATAATTACAGATAGAGTTGTGTGTTCATCTTCACAACCGGGATATAATTTCTCACTAGCAATTCTCTTATATTCACAATACTTATCAACATGATCAAGATAAGGAGCAAAAGAATTTTCGGGCACTACATTTGCTTGAGAATTATTTGCACCACTACCTTCACCACCAGGAGCTTTATTGTGTACACCATAAGCATCATCAACAAGGTTCTCCAGCGTACCCTCATTGACATTGGTATCTTTGCTTAGAACTTCATCATGGATTTGATCTTCTTCAATAAATTGTGCTTCATAACCTGCTGTCATATCCATGCCCAGAGAGACCATTCATCGTATGTCGGAAGCATACCATTGACGATCAAATGCCTTCTAACTACTTCAAATGAAGCTTTTTTTTCATTTTTGCATATTTTACAAGGGCAACTACATGTTGTAAGCCCAGGGGGTGAGTGTTTCATTGCAAAATCCATAAAAAATCTAACCCCTTGTTTGTACTCGACGTTATTTCTACGTGGATATTTAACCCATCCTTTTGAAATCGATCGTGACATGATAGGAAGAAAAAATATATCCTCTCAAACAACAAACCTAACAAACAAAGAAGATGAATATTAGTAAGAATTTAATCATTATACAAACTGCTAAGAAATAACACACAAAAAAAGAAAAGAAAAGAAAATATTGATTTCTTTTCAAGTTACTTTCTAAGTCATTATATTGGCTTCATCTGTTTATATAAGATAAAAATTTAATGAAGGCAAAGGATATAAACAAAGGTGATCGACAAAATTATAATGCATGGATCATAGTACCCGATGGACAACAACACATGCTTTGTGTCTTCCTTTTTCAAAAGGGTGTAGAAATTAAAGAAGATACCATGCTCTTCCTTTTTCAAAATCCTGGAATTTTTTGCCTTATATCATATGCTCCCTATCAATAAGAAAAAAAAGAAAAGGAAAAAAAACAAAAGGGAGAAGAAATACAAACAACAACAACAATGTACTAGTAGTAGACAAGACCAAACTTTTCAAAATCTGAAAAAACTACGGAACTACCACAATTGTTGAGACATTCTTGTTGGGAAAGAAACGCGAAAACCTTTCCCCAAACCAGAGAGTACCTGCGAGAGGACCGAGCAATACAAACGCACGAACCCAAAAACAACCACATAAAATAATCCACGCAGACACAGAGAATTTTTGACGTGGAAAACCCTTGCGGGAAAAACCACGGGACGATCGGAGTCCAACCCTGAGAAGCCTCCACTAATGGAATAGAAGAATTACACCCTCTACAAACTCCTCACGATCCAAATCGGATCCCCACAACACTCAGAAGTAAGAACAATGATTACAAGGCTACGAAGAGCGAGAACGACGAGTAGAGATTACCCGAAACACGATCTCCTTCGAAAACGACCTTCAATCCTCCGTCTTCTCTCCCGAAGTTGTAATGGCACTCTTGCCTCCTTCCTCTCTCTTTCTTGTGTGTTACTTACGATAATGTTGCGTAATGAATTAGGGTTGAGAAAACTCAACTTAACTCCCCAATCCCGTAACCAACCTGGACCGTTGGATTAGATCCAATGATGAAAACTCATCCAAATTCCTGCATCAGCCCCGGCGACACAGAGTTCGGCCAGAACTCTGTGTCGAGCAAACAGAACCTAGCGCCACAATTCTGGAATGGCTAGACCGAGTTCAGCCATAACTCGACCTGGGACCGAGTTCGGGCCGAACTCGACAGGCCCATGCCAGAAACTCCTTCAGGAGCAGCAGCAGCAGTAGCGACACCGCGTCACCTACTTCCCGAGCTTCTTCGACACACGAATGGCGCTCGTCGCACTCTGGGGTCTTCTCCACATAGGTTGAGAACCCCACCTACTCCAATAAATCTCCCCCTTCACAACTATTGAGAGGACGTCGTCATCCCGACGACCTGCCTGTAGTACTCAAACTTTCCCCTTGGTAGAATCTTCGTGAACATATCAGCTCCGTTGTCATCTGTATGAACCTTCTCAAGCTCCGCGTCCTTCTTCTCAACCACATCCCGTATCCAGTGATACCGAGTCTCGATGTGTTTGGACCGGCTATGAAACGTCTGATTCTTCACAAGATGGATAGCACTCTGACTGTCGCAAAGCAAAGTATACTGCTCTTGCTTCAGTCCCATTTCCTGCAACAGCTTCTTCATCCACAATAGCTCCTTGCAAGCCTCCGTCGTCGCAATGTACTCTGCCTCCGTCGTCGACAAGGCAACACACTTCTGCAACCGCGACTGCCACGACACCGCTCCTCCTGCAAACATCATCACGTAGCCCGAAGTCGATCGCCTCATGTCTACATCTCCAGCCATATCAGCATCGGTATACCCAACCAGCTTCGGCTCGTCACCACCATAGGAAAGTCTCCAACCAGCAGTGCCCTGAAGATATCGTAGAATCCACTTGACCGCACTCCAATGTACCCTTCCAGGATTCGAAAGATACCTGCTAACCGTACCAACTGCATGAGCAATATCTGGCCTCGTACACACCATGGCATACATAAGGCTTCCCACAGCTGAGGCATATGGAACCTGCTCCATATCTTCCTTTTCGTCTTCGGTAGATGGACACTGTTCATCAGTGAGCTTAAAGTGAGCCGCGAGGGGGGAACTCACTTTCTTCGACCCGTCCATCCCGAAATGCTGAAGTACCCGGTAAATGTACTTCGTTTGGGACAAGTGTAGCAGCTTGGACTCTCTCTCTCGGCTGATCTCCATCCCAAGAATAGTCTTCGCTGCGCCCAAATCCTTCATAGAGAAGGCCACGTCCAGCTGGCGCTTCAACTCCGCTATCCTAGTGGCATTCCGACCCACTAATAGCATATCATCAACATAGAGCAACAAAATGATGAAATCATCATCGGCAAAATACCTCACAAATGCACAATGGTCCGACGTCGTCCGTGCATAACCATGCTCCCCCATAAACGACTCGAACTTCCTGTACCACTGCCTCGGAGCCTGCTTCAGACCATACAAGCTTTTCCTCAACCGGCAGACCAAATGTGACTTGCCCTTCTCACAGAATCCCTCTGGCTGCTCCATGTATAACTCCTCCTCAAGATCACCGTGGAGGAATGCCGTCTTCACGTCCATCTGCTCGACCTCCAAGTTGAGACTGGCTGCTAATGCTAGCACCACCCGAATAGACGAATGCTTGACGACAGGTGAAAAGATCTCATCATAATCTACGCCTTTCCGCTGACCGTAGCCTTTGACTACCAGCCTCATTTTGTATCGAGGGCGAGTAGCATCATCCGTCTGCTTCACTCTGAACACCCATCGATTCTTCAAAGCCTTCTTGCCCTTTGGCAACCGCACCAGATCATAAGTGGAATTGGTGTGCAAGGAACTCATCCTCCTGTATAGCCTCCATCCACTCCTGCCTGTGTTCGTCTTCCATAGCCTCTGTAAAACTTTCAGGCTCTCCCCCGTCAGTCAATAGCACATACTCATCTGGTGAGTATCTCGTAGATGGTCGACGATCCCTGTCACTCCTCCTCAAAGGAACCACTGGTGCTGGCTGTATACCGACAGCCTCCTCCCCTTCAGGAACTACCTCTCTGGTATGCTCATCCTCCTGAGGGACACCCTGACCACCATCAGCAGGCTGATGATCAAGGTTGGGAACAACTCCATGTACTGGCTCCCCCATAACTGGATCCTCTGCGATGTCCTCTGGAAACTGCTTGAAGCGAAATGACTCTAACTCAGGCAATTCCTCAGCCTCAGAAGGCGTCTCGGAATCCTGAGTGTTGGTCATGGTCTGATCCTCGACGAACACCACGTCCCTGCTTCTGTAGAGCTTTCCTTCCACTGGGTCGTAGAGTCTATAGCCAAACTCATCCCGACCGTAGCCGACAAAGACGCATCGCCTCGTGTTCGGCTCAAGTTTGGTCCTCTCATCCTTCGGTACATGCACGAAGGCCTTACAACCAAACGTCCGCAGGTGATTGTATGACGGCTCTTTGCCGTACCATACTTTGTCAGGCACATCACCCTGCAAAGGAGCACTAGGAGACAAATTAATAACATAAGCAGCTGTGAGAAGAGCATCACCCCAATAACTGCCCGACAAGTTTGCTTCTGACAGCAAACACCGCACCCTCTCCATTAGTGTCCTGTTCATGTGCTCCGCTACACAATTGAGCTGAGGTGTCTTTGGCAGAGTCTTCTGGTGTTGTATCCCTTGCTCTCTGCAATACGCATCAAAGGGACCGATGTATTTGCCGCCATTGTCGGACCGAACACACAACAACTTCTTGCCCGTCTCCCTTTCAACAGAGGCCTGAAACTCCTTGAAAGTAGGCAGCACCTGATCCTTGGTCTTTAAGGCATAGACCCAAACCTTCCTGGAACAGTCATCAATAAAGGTTACAAAGTAAGAAGCACCACCAAGAGATTTTACCTTCATAGGACCGCAGACATCCTAGTGAATCAACTCGAGCAACGCCGGCTTCCTCGAACTTGGGTGACTTTGGAAATACACCCTATTTTGCTTCCCAGCTAAACAGTACGTGCACTTCTCCAACTTTGTAGACTTGAGCCCCGGAATCACTTTTCTGTTCACCAAGTAGCTCATTCCCTTCTCGCTGATATGGCCGAGCCGCCTGTGCCACAACTCGGTAGACGCATCACTGACTGCGTTCACCTTCTGTGCCCTCTCTGCGCTCCCCTTCATATAGTAGAGACCGGACTTCTTGCTTCCTCTGGCAATCACCATCGAACCCCTGGAAAGCTTCCACTGACTGTTCCCGAAGAGACTGAAGAATCCCTCGTCATCCAACCTTCCAACCGACACCAGGTTGAAACGAATATCAGGGATATGACGAACATCCTTGAGAACAAGAACCGCACCCGTCTTCGTTCTCAAATGCACATCTCCAACGGCAACCGCCTTCGACACATCTCCGTTGCCCATCTTCAATACGCCACAGTCGCCTGTCATGTAAGTGGCAAACAGTGCCCTGTTGTGAGATACATGTGCTGAAGCCCCTGAGTCCACCAGCCAAGAATTGTCATCACAGGCGAGGTTAGTAATGACCTCATCACCTACGACGATCACATCGCCTCCGTGCACCGAGGCCGCCGCTGTAGTGTTCTCTTCTTGCTTCCCATTGTCGCCCTTCTTCTCTCTCTTCCAAGCGAAACAATTCCGCTTGATATGGCCCTTCTTACCACAATGGTAACACTCTGAGTCCTCGTACCGACCTTTGGACTTCCCCCTGCTCTTGTCTCTGCCACCACCTGGATCCCTGCTTTTGCCCCTTCCGCGGCTCTCTAAAACAAGTGCCTCTGAGTGGCGGAATGTGGATGAAGTGCCCTGAGATCGTCTTCGCATCTCTTTATTCAACACCCCGCTCTTGGCAAACTCCAGACTGACCACGCCCTCTGGAGCAGAAGTGATCATAGATACTCGTACGGTCTCCCACGAGTCTGGCAAAGTACACAGCAGCCACAGTCCCTGAACTTTGTCGTCGAACTTGACTCCCATAGAAGATAGCTGGTCAACCACGCCCTGGAAATCACTTAAGTGATCCAAAATAGACGCCCCATCCTTGTACCGCAGACCCATCATCGTTCGGATCAGGAACAACTTGTTTACCCCGGTCTTCTTCGCATACAAGGATTCCAGCTTATCCCACAACGTCTTCACGTGCTCAATATTGGCAACGTAGTTGTACACGTTCTCGTCCATAAACTACCGTATGTATCCACACACCTGTATATGCTCGAATGTCCAGTCCTCCTCGGATTTATCACTGGGCCTCTCGGATGCAAACACGGGTAGATGCAGCTTCTTGACAAATAGCAAATCCTTCATCTTGCTCCGCCAATAGTGATAGTTTATGCCGTTCAGATTCACCATGCGCACCGGCTTCGCGTCCATCTCTCCTCTCTGGTTTCTCTGTCAACTACTGACACTCCTTCTGAATTCCAGAACCTGGCTCTGATACCACTCTGTTGGGAAAGAAACGCGAAAACCTTTCCCCAAACCGGAGAGTACCTGCGAGAGGACCGAGCAATACAAACGTACGAACCTAAAAACAACCACACAAAACAATCTACGCAGACACAGAGAATTTTTGACGTAGAAAACCCTTGCGGGAAAAACCACGGGACGATCGGAGTCCAACCCTGAGAAGCCTCCACTAATGGAATAGAAGAATTACACCCTCTACAAACTCCTTACGATCCAAATCGGATCCCCACAACACTCAGAAGTAAGAACAATGATTACAAGGCTACGAAGAGCGAGAACGACGAGTAGAGATTACCCGAAACACGATCTCCTTCGAAAACGACCTTCAATCCTCCGTCTTCTCTCCCGAAGTTGTAATGGCACTCTTGCCTCCTTCCTCTCTCTTTCTTGTATGTTACTTACGATAATGTTGCGTAATGAATTAGGGTTGAGAAAACTCAACTTAACTCCCTAATCCCGCAACCAACCTGGACCGTTGGATTAGATCCAATGATGAAAACTCATCCAAATTCCTGCATCAGCCCCGGCGACACAGAGTTCGGCCAGAACTCTGTGTCGAGCAAACAGAACCTAGTGCCACAATTCTGGAATGGCCAGACCGAGTTCGGCCAGAACTCGGCCTGGGACCGAGTTCGGGCCGACCTCGGCAGGCCCAGGCCAGAAACTCCTTCAGGAGCAGCAGCAGCAGTAGCGACTCCGCGTCGCCTACTTTTCGAGCTTCTTCGACACACGAATGGCGCTCGTCGCACTCCGGGGTCTTCTCCACATAGGTTGGGAACCCCACCCACTCCAACAATTCTTGGGCTACATAGCACCACACACAATCCAGACATAGTCAATTTTTACAAGATAAACCAAAATCAGAAAAAACTACGGAACCACCACCCAATTCGACATGAGATTTACTTTTAACAACCTCTACTCTTCCTATTTCATATGCAATCTTGAACTAGGTCACAACCCAGTCCTCTGAACATTTGGAATATATTTCACAGGATCCGCTCTGTATACAGTTTAATTATGAACATTGAATCACATAAATCTATAAGAATTAGCGCTTCAACTTTTAAGAATATTAGCAACCGACAGGAAGGAAAATTCAGTATAGTAGAAAAAAAATGAAGCTATACATCCATTATTGTATCAGTCACTTAATCCCAGCAAGGAAACGTCACCATAACTACAGACAATAGGAAGTATAAGAAAATATTCATGGCTTGGCATACTGTCAAGTTATTTCATAGTTCTTAGATGTAGTAGTAGATCAGTAACAACCTGAGATCTTAATCCACAAATTAACATACAATATAAAAACTAAAAATTAACATACTCGACAAAACCCAAAAATTATCCACACGCAAAACCTAGATCATTATCCACACGTAGGTCAAACACATAAATACTTCCTCATTTGTTTGAAATTAACATACAATTAAAAAAACCAAAAATTATCAATACCCAAAAAATCAGGGTGAGAGAGAGTATGAGGGAATTATCTTCCTTGCTTCGACGATGCTCAAAATCTTCAGATTGTGAGAGAAGAAAACCCGAAACCCTAAGAAAACAAAAGCCCTAAGAAAATCAAAACATTATGGAACCGAAACCCTAAGAAAAACAAAACCCTAAGAGATTGTGAGAGATAAGGAGAGGTCATACCTTCTGAATAGGAGATGAGGGAAGCGTTCGGCAGCAGAAATAGGGGAAAATTGGGCGCGCGCAGGAGAGAAGAAAAGGGAAGGGCGCGCACGCAGGAGAAGTGTTGTGCGGGAAAATTTTAGAAATTTTTTTTCCCTTTTGGCACTTTGTAACACTTTTTTCTGGGCACATATTTTGCATGCGATCTGAGCTATAAATTTGTCACAGTTTTAACTGTTACAAATAATATAAAAAATAAAAAAATTAGATAACTAGAATTTTCATAATGAATTTTTCTTATAGTCACGGTTATAACTGTTACTATCTTGTAACGATAATAACCGTTACCATTTGTAAAAAAAATGTGTGACAAATTGCTTGCTATGGTGTTGTGGTACCGGACAAGTTTGGTTTTGCTACATCAGCTGCATATTCTCCACAATTTTGTTCCTTTCTTACTACTATTCATACTACACGAGAGCCTAGTTCTTATCAAGAGGATGTTCAGTAACATGAGTGGCAAGAGAATATGGCAGAGGAGTTTAGAGCATTTCAGCATAAGGTACTTGGGATGTCGTTCCACTTCCAGACAGGGTCAAGCCTATTAGCTGCAAATGGGTCTTCAAGATCAAGTATCGACCTGATGGGTCCATTAAGTGACACAAGGCTCGCCTTTTTGTCCGAAGTTTTATACAAGAGCTTGGAATTGACTATGATGAGACCTTTGCCCCAGTTGCTCAGATGACCATAGTTCGTACATTACTAGCTGTTGCTGCCGCTCGTCAATGGCTACTCTATCAGATGGATATGAAGAATACCTTTCTTCACGGTTCTTTATTCGAGATTATCCATATGGAGCCCCCTCTAGGTTTTTCTACTCCGTCGGGATATGTTTGTCGCCTTCATCGTGCTATCGATGGTCTCAAACAAGCTCCCCGAGCTTGGTTTGAGTGTTTCAGAAGTGCTATTTTGTGAGGTTGTGCGGTTTTCACCATAAGGGCGAGTTGTTCTCTTACTCTCTGTGGATGACATAATTTTTGAAGCTCGTAACTAGACCTGTCAAGTGGGCCGGGCCGATACGAAAATTTGGTGGGCGCCCGGGCCGGCTCGGGCCTCTTGGGCACATGAACTGTAGCGGGCCGGGTCGGGCCAACGGTTAAAAATCTCGGCCCAGCCGAGCACGTGATCCACGGCACAGTGGGCTTCGGGCTGGGCCGAGCCGGACCGGGCTGGGCCGTACCGGGTCTTGATAGGCACGTGAAATTTGGGCATTCATTTTTGTTCTTCTTTTCAAAATTTTTGTATATTAATTACAATCATTTTTTAAACACAAAAGATTGAACATCCAACATGTTTTGATATATGTTTAATTTTCAACAATCACATATATTTACGTAGATTAACATAATATAATAACATGATTAAGTTTTCTAAATATTAATAACAATCATTTTTTGATTTAGAAACTACTTGATTATTATTTATTTGGGTGGGTCGAGCTGGGCCTATGGTATGGGCCGATATATGTAGCCCGGCACAACCCAATATACGGGGCCGGGCCGGGCCGGTCCCACGATTAATCGGACCGGGCCGGCACATGGGCCAATTTTTTGGTCCGGGCTTGTGTCGGTCTGGGCCGACCCGGCCCAATTGACAGGTCTACTCGTAACCCTACAATGGGTTCAAAACTTTGAAAATCCATCTAGAATGAATACTAGAAGATGAAATTTATTAATGAACCTGAATTGAGAGATATTTGGAAGTGAAAATGTTTAAATTTTTGGGAGGGAGAAGGGAAGAAGAAAGAAAAAAATTGACTTATATACTAACATTTGGACTAGTCCTGAATAATGTTTCTAGAGGCAAACTTGTAAATAAAATTTTTTTGGGCTAGCCCTGAGTCAAGAATAAAATGTCCTTATAATTTGTCTAAGTTTACTTCATCTTCGTCCTTATAACTAATGCAAGTGATTGGTATTGGTTTGTCAATTTATTATTTCTTCTGCTACGTTCATTCACAGGTCTTGTCGTTCCGCCGATATGAAAAAGAAAAAAGAAAGAAGAGTAATAAGAAACGGTAAATTGCAGATAGAGCATTATATTTTAGAGAAATTGCTAAGAGGGCATTGATCTTTGTAAAATTACAAAAAAAAACCCAAAACGTCTCTTAAAAGGGTGTGTCTTTGTTTTGTAAAGAAAATACCCTTTTAAAGGGCATTTTTTCTACCATCCCATAAACCCCTGCCTCTTAATATTTAACTAACAGTTTCTCTCCTCTAACTATCCCGTATCTTAATCCTTAATTAACATTTTTTGGGTTATTTAGTAATAAGATCTTGTATAATAGTTAAAATTATGATTCGGGTCTCGAAAATTACCGACATTAGAATTTGGATTTCCAAATCACTATTCATTTGCATATATGAACATTGATTTAGAGACCCAAACTCTAACATCGGCTATGTTCGAGATCATAACTCTAATATCCACTATTATATGAGAGTATCTTATTACTAAATAATCCATTTTTCATAATTCACCCACCCAATCGATCACACACATGGTCCAATCAAACATATTGTTTCAACAAAACACACATACACCCTTAAAAGGGCGTTTGTGGTGAATTAATGTTAGCAAGTTAATGCCATTAACGACTTGCAAGTTAATGCCATTAACGACCTGGAGTTAATGCATCATTGTTAGTATAGAAATACCCTTTAAAAAGGCATTTTTGGCACAAAGTTTTTACACGCCCTTTTAAATGACGCTTTGTTTCTCTCAGCTAAATTTCATAAATTCATGCTCTCAGAATAATTTCAAACAATTTTATTGCTGTATATGCAATTTTCTGAATAAGAAATGGATTGTAATGTACAACTCTTGAATAACATTCTGAATGAATAAATCTCAAGTGGAAGTTACTAGTATAATTGTTTTACAATCTCTTTATTCATTTTATAAATTAGAAAGTCGCCTCTCTTTAATTAGACGCGAAAGTTTTGAGATATTTGAGAACAATAAACCATCATTAATTTATCACAAATAATCTATACTACTAAATAATAATAAAAAAGTTGGCTTCATTGTGATTTTTTTCCTTCCAAATATCTTTATCTAACTTTAATAATTATAATTGTTCATTAAATTTAGGCCCCGTTTTGGTTCGCGGAAAGAAAAGGAAAGGAAATGAAATCAATTCCTTAGTATTTTCTTTCATTTGAGAAATCACAATTCTCGTCAATTTTTCTTTCCGGTGTTTGAAAATTCCAAGAAAATTGGAAGAAAAAATGAATACTTAATTAAAGGTGGGAAAGTAAATCCTTGCTTGGATGGATGGAACAATTTCCTCCCTAATTTTCTTTCCGTTGTGAATCATTTTTCTTTCCTTCTTAAATTCCTTTGACACCCAAACATAAAAAATTATGAGTTTCCTTTCCAACTCCATGATTCCGCATGCCTCAACTTTCTTTCTCTCTCACACACATTCTCTCTCTCTCTCTCTCTCTCTCTCCTGAGAGGAGGCTGACCAAGTGGTTGTGGTGGTGTTGTGCTTGTTTAAGGCAACACAGAACTACAAGCCCATTCTCTTCCTTTCTTCCTTAGCTTTAGACCTAAGCAACTATATCTTGCTCTCTTGATTGTTTCATGCTGTAATTTTTTTTTTCTGATTTTTTCGTTAATGGTTTATGTATTCTTGAGCTACTAGGACTATTATACATGCTAGATTTCATATTTTAAACTTCTCAAGTTTGTAAAAACATGTATCTAGAAGGCTTGAACGGTTGGTCTCCATCTTACTCAGATCTTGCTTTGGGATTGTTAGTCCCGAAGATAGATCAAAAGATGGAGAGATCCTGTGAGGGGGTAGAGATTCACACAAGACTACCAATTCTGCTCTCTACTTGATCTCCACACCAATGAAGCACTAAATGGACATGTTACAACTGGATTTAAAGAAAATACAAAATATAACAATAAACTCAAAAAGTGTTATTCTCTTTAAGTTCGCAGATGCACATTGAAATAGAATAAACATGGAGAAAAACACACAATTAAATCTCCTTGCTGGGTGAACAAAGTCATTGTTTCTCAAAATAAGATTCGCCTAGTAGACGATCTGCCACCACATTGAAATAGAATAAACATGGAGAAAAACACACAAGTAAATCTCCTTGCTGGGTGAACAAAGTCATTGTTTCTCAAAATAAGATTCGCCTAGTAGACGATCTGCCAACAAGAAACATCAAGTTCACAAATGAACTTCTGGAACGCTCTAGATCACCTTTGGATAGACTTGAAAACTCAAAAGTGCATGTGTTGCTCTCTAATGCACGCATGGGACACTAAGGCTGCTAGTGCCTATTTCTCTCTCCTCTCTTAAATTTTTTCCAACAACAACAAATGAGAAGAGAGTAGCTCTATTTATAGAGCAAACCAACACCAATGCATGCATATGAATGAACATGTGCGCATATACGCTTCCCGACCAAATCCTACAAATTAAATCTACGCACCAGTATCCTATGCACTGACACCTCAGTGCGCCGCATGCTGATAGCAACGTCTGTGCCGTGCGTCGAAACCAACGACATCGACAGAACTGATAATGCCGAAAGCAACTGCGAGTATGTGTCTAGTCGCATACACGCCTAGCCTCATAGTGCACGAGTGCAACATATGCGCACAAGTGCAACATATGCGTATGGGTACAAGCGCCCGATTCATTCGTACGAAGTATAAATTGTAATGCACCATCCTGCTCAGTCATTCGGAGGAATCAAAATGTCGTTGGCATTCGAACTTAGCCATGCAACGGCAACTCGAAGATCCGCTCGATCGGTCGAGGCGACTCCTCACTCAGGTGGGTGGCTTCGGTGACTTGTCTCAGCTTGGTAATAAAATAGACGCATCCATATAGCTAAGGGAATAATCCCAACTTGGGTCGATTGAGTTAGAACATGGAAAATGTCCCACAGTCGGCTTAGAAATATTGCACGATGACTTTCAAAATGACACTCGGTCCTTCGTCCCGTAGTTTTGGGAGAAGGAAAGTCGGACTTTGCCACAAAGCTATGAACTTAGCCTAAGTCATAGGCATCGCGTGTATAAATGCTTGTTAAAGCATGCACGGTCCCATCGTCCAAGGCTTGGCATAGCCTTTACTCATCCCACGGGTTAAGTTGCATCTCACGGCTTAAGGCATAAGTCTAGGCACCCAAAGAACTTGGTTGTTCAAGTCGAACGCATGCACGACACTTTTCTGCGATACAAGGCTTGGCATAGCCTTTGCTCGTTAAGTGTAAGCATGATTGAGTTATGCAAGAGTTTTGCTGGGCTATTAAAGTCATAGCGAGCACTGTCCCATATTTTCTGCGGTTGTCAAGTCACATAGTCCTACGATCTTAATGCTCGTCATCTAAAGTATGACTTGGGCGGTAGTGTCGCTTGGAAAATGAGTTGGTTTAAAGCACGAGCCACCACTACAACAAATAGGACCTACAATAGTAGTTTTTCTATAGCGTTCAAGTGTTTCCGCTATAGAATGTTATCAACAACAGCGTTCTTTCTGCAGTACTATAAAAATATCTATCTATAGCGTTTCCTGAATGCTGTAGAATCTACACTACAAAAAAAAGCAAAATATCGACCAACTGTAACCACAGAATTAAGATCCGTCACTTGATTTTTCTCGAGTTCCGATAAATTCTAACCTAACCTACCCATTTATTTTCTTCTGCTCAATTGTTGGGTGAGCGCCCAAATTTTTTTCTCTAAAAAAAGGGCGCCCAAATTTTCCTTACTCCTCCAAAATCCTTAGCTCCAAATAAAAGCCGCCCAAAAATTTCTCTCCAAAGGAAAGTCCCCCAGCCTAGAAAAGAGGAAGAGCCGAAAAGGCAGTGGCCGCGGCATCAAGTTGGAGTCGACGTCGGTGCATGCGTAGCGCTGGGGGTCGGTGTCTCACCATGTCAAAATTTCTCTTACCCCAAATATCTCTCCTCCGATCCGCAAGAAACCCTACTCCGACCTCTCGACCTCATGACTGCGATACTCGCCGGCAACTCCTCGTCCTCATCACCACCTACGTCATCGTCGTGCTCGAATTCGTCTCATTCTTTCTTTGGCACCGCTCCTCGTCCGGGAAGATAACCCGGTTGATTGAGTCGCTGAAGCCGCTGGTCGCACCGAAGGAGAAAGATCTGGAGGTCAAAGACGGAAGGAAGAAGGTCACAGTATTCTTCGGCACACAGATCGGCACCGCCAAGGGGTTCGCCAAGGTGAGGATGTGAGCCCACATATTTTTTTCTCTTTTCTTATGAATGTTTAATTATTTTAAGCTACTTGGCATTAAGTAAATTGTCTAGTTCGCATTAAAAACCATTATATCTATGTATGCATATATCTAATTATGCAATGTAAAACCTTCCTTGCAAAAACCAGTATTGTAGGGGCTTTTGTGTAAAGAATGAAATTCAAATACTTTGGTATATCGAATAGGGGACTGTACGATCCTATTGTGATTCAAACTTTGATAGGGTTTAAACATCAGCTTGATAACCCCAAATCTGATTCAAACAATTTGAATCCCCTAAAAACAGAGTTCGACCAGCTGTGCCTATATATGTATATATAGGTTATGATTCCCCTAAGTTTCCTTTACAAACCCTAAGTGGAACTCTCGATCTTCTCTCAATAGCAGCATCAAGGGAAGAACCTGTGGAATCATCCAACCTTGGAAACCACAATACCAGGTCATTTGGGCTCAGACTTGGCATTGGATCTATTACAGCAGTTCGGGACCTCAGGCGAGTACAGTTTGTTGTCTGTTTTCAATATTGAATTACACTATATCTCATCGATTGGTCATTAATTATGTGAATTTTATTTTAGTATAAACTATGAGTCGGGAACTTGAAATACCAAAGATATGTGATCCGACCATAGACAGTGCTTATTTTCCTACAAGTAGACATTGTAGACAGTGCTTATTTTCCTGCAAGTAGACATTGTAGACAGTGCTTATTTTCCTGCAAGTAGACATTGTAGACAATGCTTATTTTCCTGCAAGTAGACATTGTAGACAGTGCTTATTTTCTTGCAAGTAGACATTGTAGACAGTGCTTATTTTCTGCAAGTAGATATTGTAGAGCGTGCGGTGTAGTACCCCAGACCGATCACATATCAAGGTATTTCTAACAGTCGGGAAGGTATTGTTTATTTTATTTTACTGTCTTTACTTTCGTCTTACTATTATTTTTAAAACTCATAATTGGTGTCTAACCTTTGTTTATAGTCTCTTTCATATATTTGGAACTGTATTCGATGAATTGTACTCGTTCCATCCTGACTGGGTAACCAAACAAATTTTAGGTGATTGCGAGGAGGTCGAGTGCCCTGACCAGTATGGCCCATACATGGGGGATTTAGTTGAGACAGAATTGGTGTATCAGGAGGAGTACGCAGCGTCTGATCCTGCTGCGTTTGCTTAGTTTCATTCTTAGTTAGAGCTGAGACTTGTACTGGATTTTTAGTTGATGTGAGACTTGTAGTGAAGATATCATTTTATTTCATTATCATACATTTCCTTGAGATGGATATTTATTTCATTTTCTAGTTTTGAGCTGTGGTTGTTCCATGTGATAATTATATTATTTGCGTGGTTGTTCATCATATTGTTACAGCGTTCTACCGCCGACTCTGCGGCGTAGGCTGGGCGTGCACACGGTTCATGCCCAAATATTGGGTGCGGGTCGTGACACGTTTTTATGGTGGCCCATGCAGGTCGAAGTTTCGCAAGACCAGCGAAACCGTGGTAGTACTTAAGATAGTCGTACTACTGCGGGCCTGTGATTAGGACTAGGAATAAGGACCTAAGGACTATCTTCGTAAGCTGAATTTGCGTCATTGGCTTCTATACTCGCCTTCAATTACTCTTATGCATCCTGTTTGAATCATTCTATTCGTCTAATGATTTCCTTTATTTTCAGCTAATGGATCCACAGGACAGGAACAACGCTGCATGGAACACCCTATCGACTGTTGGCAGATTTTACACTTACGAGACTCCTCTGACTCCGGGAGGCCAGCTTACTCACCAGGGCGGACCAGCTCAGCCACAGTATTCGAGGTTCCGCAGGGATGACATTCCGCCCCCACCGCAGTTCCCTCCGCAGATGCCAGCACCAGTACCCATTCCTCTACCGGCACCAGCAGCTTATCCACCACCTGCGATGCACCCAGCACCAGCCGTGTATTCCATACCTATGATGCAGTAGGTTCCCTATACATACCCAGCACCAGCCATGCATCCAGCACCAGTGATGTACCCAGCACCTACTGTACATCTAGCGCCATCGATGTACCCGGCACCTGCACTACCCCCGCCACCCGCATTGGACAATGTCACACTCCTCGGGATCATCCAGCAGCAGGCCAACATGTTTCACGACACTCTGAGAGAGGCGCTGCAGATTCGAGATGCTCTCCGACAGCAACCGGAGAATCCCAAGCACTTCATGGACTTTAGGCCCATGCCATTCTATGGGACAGAGGGGATCGTCTACGCTGACGAATGGCTGGAGAACGTGGAGAGGGTCCTGAAGATGGCCCGAATTCCAGAAGATCTGAAGATAGAGTCAGTCAGTGGACAGTTTTTTGACATTACGCGGATATGGTACCAGGGCAAGCCCCATTTTTCTGCCCCAGACATCACTTGGGAGGAGTTCAAGCGTCTGTTCAAGAAGAAGTTCCACCCATATGTAGCATGAGAGGCGCTAGTGAGCCAGTTCGAGCATCTGGAACAAGGCAACCACACCGTCGATGAGTACACATCAGAGTTTTCTCACCTCAATCGATTTGCGGAGAACCTGATCAGCACCCCGGAAGACAAATCTCGACGGTTCAGGAAGGGACTGTCACACGAGATTCGCTTGGCCATCGCCACCAGCCGAGCTACTACCTATGA
Source organism: Iris pallida (assembly GCA_029216955.1). Classification (NCBI taxonomy): domain Eukaryota; kingdom Viridiplantae; phylum Streptophyta; class Magnoliopsida; order Asparagales; family Iridaceae; genus Iris; species Iris pallida. Next base: position 1,004,646 of record JANAVB010001000.1, on the reverse strand, counting down.
GGAGATTCTGGAGGTCGCACAAGCAGTGGAAGAAGAACTAAATTACAGACCGAAGAGGAATCGAGAGACTTTCGGAGGAAACAACAACCAACCAGCCTCGGCGAAGTGTCCCCAGTTCCAGCCGAAGACTGTTCAGCACCATCATCAGCAGCAGTTCCAGCCTGCTGGTAAAACTCCAGCATACCAGCAGAACCGGGTTCCAGCCCGAGCCCAGAACTAGCAGCCACAGAGACAGCTACAGCAGGCCCCGTACTGCACTCACTGCGGGAGGAACGGACACACTTGGAAAGACTGCCGTAAGAGACTCGGAGCGTGCTTATATTGTGGATCTCCATCGCATCAGCTGAAAGACTGCTTATTGATTCCTAAACGGACAGGACCCGAGACGGCACCGGCACAGAGAGGGCCAGCAGCATCTCAGCCACGAGGTCCCCTACTTCCCACTCAGCAGCAGCGTTTCGCTCAGCACCAGCAGAGAGGCGTGCCACAGCAGGGTCAAGCTTTTGCCATGGCCGTTGAAGAGCCAGAGCCTACCCCGGACGTGATAGCAGGTTCCATACTTCTTGATTCTATTTCCGCTGTAGCTTTGTTTGATTCCGGTGCATCCCATAGTTTTATCTCTGTAGCTTTTGTATTCAAGCATAGTATAGCGTCTGTATCCTTGGGCGGTAGTTGCAAAATTATGACAGGCGGAGGCATTATCCTAGTCAAGGATATTTGCATGAGGCGACGCATCACTTTGGGAGGAAGAGAGTTACGTGCCAACTTACTCGTAATGCCACTACCGAGCTTCGATATCGTCCTCGGTATGGATTTGTTGAGTAAGAATTTTGCCAGTATAGACTGTCACCAAGGATGTATTGTATTCAGCCCTCCAGAGGAACCGGCCTTCGAGTTCGCGAGGGGAGCAGTCGAGCCACAGCACGGAGCTATTTGCGGAGCTATGATCGAGGGAGAGGAGATCTCGCATCCTATCATTACGGAGTTCATGGACGTTTTTCCCGAAGATTTGCCAGGATTACCGCCAGATAGGGACATCGAGTTTGCTATTGATCTAGTGCCCGACGCAGTGCCAACAACGCAACCGGTGTATCGAATCAACAACAAGGAGGCTGAAGAATTGAAGAAGCAGATAGATAAATTGTTAGAGAAAGGGTTCATCAGAGAGAGTTCATCGCCATGGGGCTCTCCTGTCCTTTTTGTGCCCAAGAAGGATGGTACGGTGCGAATGTGCATCGACTATCGAACCTTGAACAACCACCCTATCAAGAACAAGTATCCGCTGCTGAGGATAGACGATCTCTTCGATCAATTGAGCGGCACGCGGGTATTCTCCAAGATAGATTTGAGGTCGGGGTACCATCAGTTGAAAGTGAAGAAGGAAGACATACCGAAGACTGCTTTCCGGACCAAGTACGGACAATACGAGTTCATGGTGATGCCATTCGGGTTGACTAATGCCCCGGCAGTCTTTATGAACTTGATGAACAAGGTATTCCATCCGTACCTTGACAAGTTCGTGGTGGTGTTTATCGATGACATACTCATCTATTCGAAAACATCAGAGGAGCACGAGAAACATCTGAGGATCGTGCTAGAGACCCTCAGGAAGGAGAAGCTCTATGGGAAGCTCTCGAAATGTGAGTTCTTCTTGGACAAAGTAGAGTTTCTTGGTCATGTGGTGACAGGCGACGGTATATTCGTCGATCCGAAGAAGGTGACAGCAGTGGAAGTATGGTCTACTCCGACTATAGTGGCAGAAATATAGAGTTTCTTGGGGTTAGCAGGGTATTATCGAAAGTTCGTACAGGACTTCGCTCGGATTGCAGAGCCTCTTACTAGGCTCACAAGGAAAGATGTGGAGTTCGTGTGGACGGAGGATTGCCAGGCTGCGTTCGAGGAGTTAAAGAAGAGATTGACGACGGCCCCTATCTTAGCTTTGCCTTCGAGATCGGGAGGTTTCACCATTTATAGTGACGCCTCGGGCAAAGGACTGGGCTGTGTCCTAGAGCAGAACAAGAGAGTGATAGCCTATGCGTCTCGACAGTTGAGACCACATGAGAAAAACTATCCCACTCACGATCTTGAATTGGCAGCCGTGATCTTCGCCTTGAAGCTGTGGAGACATTACTTGTACGAAGAGCGGGTGGAAATCTTCACTGACCACAAAAGCTTGAAGTACGTCTTCACGAAAAATGAGTTGAACATGAGGCAGCGCAGATGGCTTGAGCTTATGAGTGACTATGACATATCACTGCAGTACCATCCGGGAAAGGCCAACGTTGTTGCGGATGCTTTGAGCAGGTATCCCGTGGCAATGTGCTTGACCCGAGATCGTCACTTGTTAGCGGATTTAGAGAGTTTGGGCATCGAGATCTTAATTCCAGGAGCCGAGATGCAGATGATGGGCATGAAGATTCAGTCAGGACTGATGGACAGGATTCGGGAGGCACAGCATCAGGACGAACAACTGAAGGAAATCATAGCACAAGCACGAGCTGGATCGCGAAATAATTTCACTATTGCAGAGGATGGTTCGTTGAGGCACGGGACGAGACTTTGTGTACCGAGTGGAGAGCTTAGAGAAGAACTTATGCAAGAGGCACATCGCTCCCAGTATTCCTTACATCCGGGAGCCAATAAGATGTACAAAGATCTGCGCAACCACGTGTTGTGGTATGGTATGAAACGGGGAGTAGCCCGCTTCGTTTCTAGGTGCCTCGTATGTCAGCAGGTCAAAGCCGAGAGGCAGAGACCGGGAGAATTGTTGCAGCCCCTACCGATACCCGAGTGGAAGTGGGAAGACATCACTATGGATTTCGTTTCCGGTCTTCCACGATCATCGGGCGGGAAGGATGCGATTTGGGTCATCGTTGACAGGTTGACCAAATCGGCCCACTTTATTCCATTTAAAGTGGGGTTGTCTACGGAGAAGCTGGCAGAGCTCTATGTGAAGCAGATAGTCCGGTTGTACGGGGTTCCGGTGAGTATCGTGTCAGACCGTGACAGCAGATTCACATCTCACTTTTGGAGGAGCCTACAGGCCAGTTTGGGCACAACGCTCAAGTTCAGCACTGCTTATCATCCATAGACCGATGTACAGTCGGAGCGGACCATTCAAATGCTTGAGGATATGCTGCGGACATGCATGCTAGATTTTGGCAGCTCATGGGAGGACCACCTTCATCTCGTGGAGTTCTCCTATAACAACAGCTACCAAGCTAGTATCGAGATGTCCCCTTTTGAGGCGTTGTATGGTCGGAGATGTCGTACCCCACTGTCTTGGGATGATGTGGGAGAGCGTGCCCTATTGGGACCAGAGATGGTAGTAGATGCTGCTGAAAAGGTCAAGATGATTAGGGAGCGGCTTCGCGTGGCTCAGGACAGGCAGAAACACTGGGCCGACAGTCACCGTAGGACGTTAGAATTTGAGGTATAGTATTTATTTAAGATTTAATGGCTTGTATAGTTATGAGGTTGTGTTAACATTTCGTGCATCTAGGTCGGTGACTTGGTGTTTTTGAAAATTTCTCCGACACGTGGCACTATCCGTTTCGGTAAAGGCGGCAAACTCAGCCCACGTTTCATTGGGCCGTTTGAGATCCTCGAGAAAATCGGTACAGTAGCATACCGATTAACCTTGCCGTCTGTACTGGAAGGAGTGCACAACGTGTTCCACGTATCCCAGCTACGACGGTACGTGGCAGATCCCAGCCATGTCTTAGACCATTCAGAGATCGAGTTGGGACCGAGTCTCAGTTACCAGGAGCGGCCCGTGGAGATCTTGGACCGCAGAGAGAAGGTACTAAGGAATCAAGTGATTCCCTTGGTTCGCATCGCGTGGAGACATCACTCCCCGGGCGAGTCTACGTGGGAGAGAGAGGATGAGATGCACGAGCGTTATCCCTACCTCTTTGAGGACTGAGGTACAGTTCTACTTTACGTTTCAACTAAAATTTCGAGGACGAAATTAATTTAAGGGGGTTAGATTTGTGAGCCCACATATTTTTTTTCTTTTCTTATGAATGTTTAATTATTTTAAGCTACTTGGCATTAAGTAAATTGTCTAGTTCGCATTAAAAACCATTATATCTATGTATGCATATATCTAATTATGCAATATAAAACCTTCCTTGCAAAAACCAGTATTGCAGGGGCTTTTGTGTAAAGAATGAAATTCAAATACTTTGGTATATCGAATAGGGGACTGTACTCTTATTGTGATTCAAACTTTGATAGGGTTTAAACATCAGCTTGATAACCCCAAATCTGATTCAAACAATTTGAATCCCCTAAAAATAGAGTTCGACCAGTTGTGCCTATATATGTATATATATAGGTTATGATTTCCCTAAGTTTCCTTTACAAACCCTAAGTGGAACTCTCGATCTTCTCTCAATAGCAGCATCAAGGGAAGAACCTGTGGAATCATCCAACCTTGGAAACCACAATACCAGGTCATTTGGGCTCAGACTTGGCATTGGATCTATTACAGCAGTTCGGGACCTCAGGCGAGTACAGTTTGTTGTCTGTTTTCAATATTGAATTACACTATATCTCATCGATTGGTCATTAATTATGTGAATTTTATTTTAGTATAAACAATGAGTCGGGAACTTGAAATATCAAAGATATGTGATCCGACCATAGACAGTGCTTATTTTCCTGCAAGTAGACATTGTAGACCGTGCTTATTTTCCTGTAAGTAGACATTGTAGACAGTGCTTATTTTTCTGCAAGTAGACATTGTAGATAGTGCTTATTTTCCTGCAAGTAGACATTGTAGATAGTGCTTATTTTCCTGCAAGTAGACATTGTAGACAGTGCTTATTTTCTGCAAGTAGACATTGTAGACCGTGCGGTGTAGTACCCCAGACCGATCACATATCAAGGTATTTCTAACAGTCGGAAAGGTATTGTTTATTTTATTTTACTGTCTTTACTTTCGTCTTACTATTATTTTTAAAACTCATAATTGGTGTCTAACCTTTGTTTATAGTCTCTTTCATATATTTGGAACTGCATTCGATGAATTGTACTCGTTCTATCCTGACTGGGTAACCAAACAAATTTTAGGTGATTGCGAGGAGGTCGAGTGCCCTGACCAGTATGGCCCATACATGGAGGATTTAGTTGAGACAGAATTGGTGTATCAGGAGGAGTACGCAGCGTCTGATCCTGCTGCGTTTGCTTAGTTTTATTCTTAGTTAGAGCTGAGACTTGTACTGGATTTTTAGTTGATGTGACACTTGTAGTGGAGATATCATTTTATTTCATTATCATACATTTCCTTGAGATGGATATTTATTTCATTTTCTAGTTTTGAGCTGTGGTTGTCCCATGTGAGAATTATATTATTTGCGAGGTTGTTCATCATATTGTTACAGCGTTCTACCGTCGACTCTGCGGCGGAGGCTGGGCGTGCACACGGTTCATGCCCAAATATTGGGTGCGGATTGTGACAGAGGATCAGGGTTAGGGCTCCTTTTGTCATTTAGATTAGGAACTCATTCTTGACTTCGACTTTAGGTTCCTTTTCTGCTTAGGCGCTCGCGGAGGAGGCGAAGGCGCGGCAGGGGCAAGGTCGTCTTCAAAGTCGTCGATCAGGTAGAAAACACTCAAAATTTGGACTAAATTTTGTTGCTTTTAGATTTTTTGAGATGTTGGATTGATCACTTGGGTTGATTTTTCATAATTAGGATGGCTATGCAGCATATGATGTGCAGCATATGATGTTCACTACAAGGAGAAGTTGAAGAAGGAAAACCTAGCTTTGTTCTTCTTACCAATGTGAGCTTTTGATCTAGTGATAAGTTTATCGATTTTTTGGTGATTTAAGTTTGAATTTAGCTTTACTTATGTCTGATTTGAATGATTTTAGATACGGTGACGGCGAAACGTGACTAGATTTGATTGAAATTCAACAGTGATAAGGTGTATTTATGCTATTGGTAAGTAATTTGTTGCTGATGTTTGCTTTTATGCGTTGTGTTTGGTCAAAATGTTGGGAAGAAGATGGACGAGATTCTTCTTAATTAGGGTATTCAACGCTACTTTATTATCATTATTCTATATAATTAATACTTTCTGGATGGAGCACGAGAACCCTTTGTGGAGCTGAATGTAAGAAGGATTCATGTAGGAGACCCAAAAATTGGGGATTAAGGATTTTAGTTGTCGTTTATAGGTATCATATACACTAGTCTCTGATATAACGGTGCATATGTAACAAATTATGTCTAAATGGAGCAATTTGACCATGATGTCTCACCCTCATTCTCTCTTAGAGCTTGACATTAAAGTTATTTGGATTTAACTGTTAACTTTTGTTTGATAGCTTGAAAATATGCTTCCTTTACTATGAGGCGAATCATGTCACTTACAAAATTTACCAATTGACATGTGATATATTTTTCCTACTAATTGGTGGACTCTATGAAGTGCTCTAATTCTTATTGCACCTTGAGGTTGTTCTATTAAAGGGTCTGCCTGGTTTGGAATAGACTAAGGTCATCTAAGGTGTCCTTTCCAGGGTATGCACTAATGGAATCGTTCATATACAACTTATTCTTTCTGATCATCTTAGTTAACTGTCCAGAATGACTTTCAGAATGTTAAAAGATATTATTTAGACTATAGATGCTATTTTCTTATAGTTGAAGAAACGTCCAAAGTTACTTCTAGCATGTCAAAAACTAACTTGTTAGACTGTTTGTAATTTATGCCAATTTTCTATCGTTTTCCCCAGTCTGTGTTCACGAGGCAGACCCACGGAGCTACCGCAGTTACAGAGTTCACGAGGCCATTTTTGCAGCGCGTGTTCTCGGCACGCGCTCGATCGTTTAGCGATCTTTCACTTCATGTACGAACACAATCTACAGGTCTTGAAGTGTCTTCAATTAGTTTAATTTTGAATGATCTAAATAACCCAAAAAATCGACCCAAAGTAGATGGAAAAAAACCTGACCAGAAACAGGGCTAAAACAGTCCAAGCATCCACGTTGGAATATCGTTTCCGATCGATCCAGTACCATATTAGAAATTCTATTTGAACACACATTTAGACAACCTATAGGGCTTCGTAATCCTTCTTGTAGATTCAGATTTTATTAAGTAGATTAAAAGTTATTGGATTCCGAAGTTAACCGAAAAACTGTTTTTAAAATATTAAAAAATCTAGAAAACCTTCGATACGACGTGCGTCCTGCCAATCCGGAGGACATGGTCGCAAACTGAAAGCATCGAAAGGTGCGTAACGGCTTCGTGGTTGTGTGGGCTTTGACGGAATTCAAATTGGTCGCGTGTGCGCGAAGAATTTGATGCGTATCCGTCAAAATTCACTATATCGGCCTCTGTGCAAGTTTTTCAATTACTTTGTACACGCTCGTCAGATCGAGACGAAACTTGTGCCAACAGGACCGTATCATTTTTTTGGTCCTGTATGCCAAGTTTGGTCCGATTCTGAGACAGTTGATTGGAACGCCGTTTTGCGGTCCCCACGGTCCGATTCAACGGGCAATTTTGTGCACGGCCCGCAGGAATCTAACTTTGGACATACGGTTGGGTTCATATCGGAAAACCAAATCTGTAAACATGTAGTTTGATGACTTTAGAGACCACTGACTCTGACATACTTTTCGGTGCAAAGCGGGTCCAACGGCGGACACCGTTTTTGTCCAAAATTACCGTTTTGTCCCTGTGTTCAGAATTGGACTTAAGGACAGGCAATTTTAGCTAATTTGACTATTCTGAGAATATTGGCAATGTCTGTTTCAGCTTTCGGAGACAGTTATGATGACTTTGACTTTCTGACTTGTTGATTGGCGATACATTGTTGGTTCTCCGTGCAACCACCAGGCAAGTATACCTTGCCAACTTGTATAATACAATTTATATGCATGTTCATTATCTCGCTACGGTTCTTTTTCTTACATTCGTGATTGATTTATTCCATGTCTAGTACACTCATCCTGTTATAGTTTTGCTTTACATATTTCGAGTTGTCTGCACATTCTTGTTCCTTTCTGTTACGATATTTCTATCTGTTACACTGTGTTAGTCTCATATGTATTCCTTGCTAGAGTCGTCTAGTCCTACACCACGATTTTTTGACTTGATTATAACTTGACTTGACTTGACATGACTTGAGTAGGACTTGACTTTGTCATTCTATAGATTGTGAGTATTTGCCTTGACTACGGTCTATAGGATTTTTATACTAGGATTGGCTACCGTCTTGGTTGTGAGTACTTACCTTGACTGCGATTGAGACACTATAGATTGTGAGTACTTGCCTTGACTGCAGTCTATAGCTTTGACCTATTAGCCAGTTCTAGTATGGCATGCCAGTGTCTTAGGATCCTTGTGTTTAGATCTTGTGTCTTAGTTCACTTTGCCTCGTTGGATATCCATGATTGTTCCTTACTTTTTTTGTATATTTGTACTGTTACATGTTGGCTTGTATATTATGTATCTTGCTAGTCCTCTGAGGACCTGATGATCTCTTCAGGTTTAGTGACTGCGTGGAGTTAGTTAGTAGAGCGGGATGGTAGAGGATTGCGATGCATGATACAGGTATTTGCTTGTGATATTTTTTTATTATCCTCTCGTGCTTTATATTCAGTACCATGATATACTCTGCTTATTTATATACTCATATCATTCTTGGAGTCTAATCGAACAATATGCTAATGGGCTGCAGACCATGACCCATACCTGTTCATTCATGTTTCATATATTCTTGTGGATTGAGATATAGTTTAGATTAGACATGATACCCTACTCTGGACCGCTTATACGTACTCGAGTCGGGCTGAAGTCCGCTCGATACGTAGCTGGCTTGCTCATGAGCTCGCGTCCGAAAACCGGGTGCGGGTCGTGACAAGTTTTTGTGGTGGCCCATGCAGGTCAGAGCATATCGTACCGGTTACGTAACTATACTGGTACGAGCCTGCGACAATGGCTAAACCTTAGAAATCTCAATCCACTCTGCCTTGAAAATTCTCCTAGAAATTCTCTACGTCCTTAAAAATTCCATATTTGCTCTCGATTATACTTTTTTGCTTTCCATACCGTTGATTCTCGTCCTTTTATATTTCTGAGCGACGAACGATCGTGCTGTCTAGAATTCATTAGAAATCCTTAAATTATAGTACATATTGCTTGACTATTGAATATTGGTTGTTTATATATATGAGGGATTATAGATACCATATGTTTTAGATAGTTTTGGTAGAATTATTAGCCACTAGTTAGAAGATTATAAGATTTTAGCGACCTATGTTTCAAGGGAGTAGTGTGACCAAAGGTGGGTAGAAGTCCTCGAGATTTCGTAAATACCAAATAACTAGAGAAGGCCATAAAATATTTTTAGAAATTAAATTTGAGGAGATTAAAGTGATAGTAGACCTTGATTTTTTTAGAAATAGTTATGAATTGGAATTTCGAGGATGAAATTATTTTTAAGGTGGGTAGATTTGTAGCTTCCCATCCCGGAGAATTTTTTTTTCAAAATATTTTTTTTATTATTTATTTTGATTTAAATAGTGATTTTAGAATTTTATAAATGTTTATTTAGTAATTGTAAGCCCCTGATTTTCAAAATTTTTTTTATTAGTGTTAATTAATTTTTAATGTTATTTTTAGCCTTAAAATAATTATTTAGATTTTTAGGAATTTTTCTAGAATTTTTAAATAATTTTTAAATAAGTTTTATATGTTAAAATATCAATTTGCAATTTTTTAAAATGTTTTAATATCATTCTGCAATTTTTTGAATTGTTTTTATATCAGTATGCAATTTATTTAATTGTTAATATATTAGTTTATAATTTATTAATTGTTTTAGTGTGTGGAGTGCAAATTTTTATTTGCACTTAGACCCGATAGGACCTATTTGTAATTATCCTAAACTAGGGGACCCTAATGCAAATCTACCCAAACCCCCCCCGACCTGTCACTCTCTCTCTCCTCCCTCACCCACCCCGACTGCCCCGGCTGCCCGACCGACTCAACCGCCCTGCCCCCGACCAACCGACCTCCCTTCCCTATAAAACAAACCCTAGACTCAGCCCTAACCCTAGAACAACCCCACGACCACCATCGACGCCCCCACAGCCCATCTCCTCCCCCATTTCCCTTTCCCGTAACCCTAACTCCGACGACCCCCGTTCAACCACCACCGCTCGACGTCGTCGTTCCCAACCACCACCATCAGGACCGCCTCGTCAAGCCGCGTCCAGCGCCACCACTCCGCCGCGACCACATCGCCTCAGCCGCCGTCGAGCACTCTCGAATCCCCCCTGTGAAGTCGGACACGAAGGTAGCAGTTACGAGACTGTGTCGTACGTGTCTCGTACACGTATATATGGTTCGCCGTGTCCTGGCGAACATTTTTGTGTAACTGGACACGAGAGAATCGAACCGTGCGTGTCGTGCTAGGCGTAGACACGTAGATACCTGTGTCCTGAACTGTCTGGACACAGGACGATATTTATATTTTTTTTATATATATATATCAGTCTAATCAGAAATAACATAAACCCTAATCCTATCTCTAACAAAGCGGGCCGCTGGCCCACTGGCCAGCGCGTAAACAATAAACCCCCCCCCCCCCCCCCCCCGCTCTGTTAGCCTGGGTTCGAGCCCAGCTTTTGCTGTTTCTTTTTCTTTTTCTATTTTCTTTTTCTTTTTCCTTTTTCTTTTTATATATATATATTTATATATATATGTATATACATATATTTGTATGTATATATGTATTATTCTATATACTATGTTTATATATATATATATGTATATATATATATATATATTTGCTGTTTTTATATATATATATATATTTGTACTTCATTATTTTATATATATATGTATTATGTATACATATATATTTATGTATATATATTTTCTTGTGTATATATATTATTATATA